>JAMXBB010000001.1:79423748-79509886 GCA_024138015.1 Lumnitzera littorea
TGGGGGGGGGGGGGGGGTAGGTATACTAGGCTTAGTGGGCAAAGAAGTTTTCATAGTTGGGGGGATGGAGATAATTTCATTAATCTCGAAAGATTGGGGGGACAATATTTAGAAGGCCTTTGTTTGAGGGTTAGGTGAGCTGCGATTGAATGCGAAATTAAAGGGATGAATGGGATTGTTTATGTTATAGGTAGATTTAATGGTAAAGCTTAGGGTGAATAATGATGATAAGGTCTTAAAATTTGGTAAAATGATAGATGAAGGGGGTTGGTCTAAAAACCGGTGTACCTTTGGGGCTTATGTGTAGGTAACACCAACTACCTTAGTTGATGTGGCAAGAGTGTTCATGGTAACAAGCATATTGGTCTCCTGGCTAATAGGCTGAAGATCTACTCTTCCTATACTTTCTATCAATTTACCCATATTCTCACTCCTATAGCTAAACTTTGCTTAGGTGCCTCATGTATAGCTTCTCTTTGGTCCTTACTATTCTCATTGTACTAATTAAATTCATACAAAGTTTTCAGCTATGGTCCCAATTACTTAGATTTGAAAATTTTCGTAGTTAAAGCAGGACATGTATTTTCTAGATGGTTGATGATGCCAAACACAGCAAAATTCACTTATTCTCTCATGCTTGAATCATATTTTGATCTTGTTTCCATCGAATCCTTTAATGCACGTATGATCAATAAGAGGCTTTGAGACATTAAAGTTAACTTGAACTTGTAAATAATGCCATTTCAGTGCATCGAATTCATCTATTTTTATAGCCCTTCCTAATTTTCCTTGATCTTCTTTGCACTTGCACTCAATAGCATAGCAAGAGGCAACCCATGGATTTTGATCCATAAACATATTTCCAAAAAATCAATCTCCTCAATATTTTTTATGTGATTCCCATCTTCAAATAATGAATGGGCATCCCATCACTGTCCTCGGACTCATACCCATTATACAATTCATAAATTTATCTTCCTTAAATGTGGTTAGGTTCCTTAAATGTGGTTAGGAACACATTTCCTCTAAGATGCAAGAATTGCATGTGTCTAAACCTATTCCATGCTCTTTTGAGGTTGTTAATGACACCATTTTTATTCAAAACTCTTTATAATCGCTTTTCCCACCATACGATGAGTCGAAAGGTGGTTTTTTGATATAAGACTGCTAATTTCAATGGTATCTCCATCAAAATCTTCATTGTGGTGGGGATCCATGTAAACAAAAGCAAGTAGCAAAGCCAAAAAAAAAAAAAATCCTAATAAGAGAAACAGCAAATAGAAGTAGGGAAGGAAAGAGGAAGACAAAGGAAAAGAAAAGAAAATAGAAATGAATGACATAATTAAAAGGAAAAAAGAATCAAAAACGAAAAAATCCCTAAAGATCAGGCTAACACCATTTAGGTATAAACATCACTCATGAAGGGAGAAAGATTCTCTCTTTAAAAAGAAGAGAGAGAAGTATCTTATTAGTTAAAAGTTTAAATAGCTTTAAATCTGCAATATGTTGCAACTAAGGATGCTAATTATGTTGTAAATATTATTCTAATTATGTATGCATTTACTTCCAGTTTGATGATATGGAAGTTGAAACAAAAGAGCTTAAGGATAGGAACTTTTTTTTTTTCTTGGGTGAAGAGAATGCCCAGAAAAACATCTACAAACCCTTCATCTAGAAATCCATAAAAAAACAAGTACTCTTATTGTAATTCCCAATACAAGAGGAAAAATAGGTACAAGCATTCATATGATTCCATAAATCTTGTTTAAGAATTCCAATCTGGAAAAAAGAATTGATATCTTGTACTTCTATCGCATAAGTTATCATTTCAATGATAAACTTTTCTCATAGTAATATCTATGTTACGTAGTATCATCATAATATCAGCCAATTTTATTCTTGTAACTAACTGGAGAAGAATTTGTAAATTGACAAAGTTAGGTGGTCGAATTTTTCATTTCTACAAAAAACTGCTCTGATCTCTTATTAAAAAAATTCTCAATTCCCCTTTTGGGGCTTCAACTACATGAAGTTTTTATTAATCTACTTCTAGTTAAATTATCTAGATATATTGTCTATCTATTTATTATATTTATTTCTCTTTTATTTGAAAATTGATATTTTCATTTTTCTTTTCTATTTCTTATATTTTCTATTTTTAATAAATTTTTTTATTTAATTATGTCCAATAGAAAGTAAATTCTTAAATATAAATAGACAATAATTTATAGAAAAATATAAAAACTTTTCAAGTTTAAAGAAATAGAAAAATCCTATTGATTACAACTTTCTCTAAATTTCCAGGAAAAGTATGAAAAAAAGAAAAGAAAAGACTTAAATGGTACGATCCCTCTACGACCCTAGAATGAAAAGGGTGATCTCATAGTTCTTGATCTGTGAAGATACATGAACTATATATTTTATCAGTTAGGTTATGGGTGGGCATTTTATCAAAGGTTTCTATTGTATCAATCTATTCTTACGTGATTCATATAGAAGCGGAGGGTGGGTGCAAGGACCATGATTAGGAATTTTTTTATCGTCTTTCTCCAAGTAAGAAGCAAAATGGTCTAGGGTGTAATAAGGATTATATCATTAATTACTTAATAATGTAATACATAGTTGCTAGGCATATATATACTTAGCTCATGTTCCACATTTGTGAGACCTGCTTAGGACCGGTCTATTATAAAGTCCATGAGCGATATTAGGCCTAAATAAGATACAACACATCATATATTTAGAGAGGATAAGAAGTTTGATGAAAATGTTTGTAGACAAAACTGAAAGTGAATTAATTTTGGGATCATATCAAAATTATTACTTGAACTATTTGTGATTTTTTAGTATATTTAATCGACTTTTTGCTTGATAAATTTACCATATTCCCCACTCTTTAATCAATTACCACTTGACAGGTTTAATATAATTAATAAGCAATGATTTGATTGGATACAAGAAGCTTAGCAACTTTAAATCTCAAATAAAATCTCACAAATTAATGTTACGATTATTTATAGCAATTATTGGTCTCAAATTTTTAGGTATAAAATGGAAGCCCGGAGCACCTTGTTCAATAGAATGTACTTATTTGAATGGTTATATCACGTAAACCAATCTATAACTCTGTAACTAACTTTAGTAAGCTATCAAATATAACCGTAACACTAACTACACCATGAAAGTCTAATAAGTGCCCTTTACACTTGTCTCGAAAAGGAGAAATGATTGATGACATGAATTCGTGCCCGTGCACTCAGCACGAATTTATGTAGTTGTTTTGCTAAAAACTCAAGTGTATAAATATTAGTGTATTTAGATATGAAAGGTTCCTATAACATTAATTTCGTATTAACTTTTGTGATTTTTTTTTTCATGTCACTGATTACTTCTTGAAAAATGTACACTATATGTACTAGTTGCAATTTTGTAGTTAAAATATCTTTCAACTAATTTGGATATAAGCATGCTGAATAACCTTTCCATAAAAATAACAATCAAAATGTTTGAATTAATTGTAAGCTCAAAAAGTAGACAATGCGGAATGCGCAAGTGAAATTTAGAGTGATCGTGAGCATGTCTAATTGAGTTTGAATTTTATGGTAAAGTTAGAAAAATTAGTATAAGTGGTCTTGCAAGATTTGATTTGATAAAATAAAATAATAATATAATTGAATTGTTGAATATAAATATATTATTCATTAATTATCGAATAAACGTAAAACAAATTTCAATAATTAGCGAGTTTTTAAAGATAAATTACATAGCAATAAAAAAAAATTATAACGTGACAAGAAATAATTCTTAGGAGTATATAGGACACATCAAGTATATTTGATACATACATAAATATGTAAATCTACCCGTGAATTGATTGGACGTTAGATTTTCCATATAATATAGCTATATTGAATAAATAATACTAAATAATTAACAATTGGGATTTAAAAGGTGATGCACATCATAGGAAGTGGCGCGAAATATTGGAGTCTGCATAAGCAATTATAAAGTGAGGTGTACACATATTATAATATTAAGTTGAAATGGCAAATAATTAAGCAAATATATGTCCACTTCCTTTAAATTCCACCGACCTCACCTTCTATGAAATCTTTGCATCACTTCCATTTCAATCTTTAGTTAGTTGTCCCTGACCAGAAATAAAAAAGAGAGCCTAAGAGTATTGTATGAAGAATTTAGAAGAATTTGAGAAAATAGGAATTGGATTTAGGTGTATGAAGTTCAAAGCGGACAACCGAGACTTGATAATAGATCATCACCACCACTAAACAGGAGGCAACCCCCCTAATGTTCCGACACCCCTTTGCTGCTGACAAGTGGCCGGAAAGCAAATTACCGGCGAGTTATCGAAATTCCTTCGAATTTCAATTAATTACTACCAAATTAAGTTAGAAAATTTTGAAAAAAATGCTTTCCTAAGTATTTTTGTATGTAAAATCAAGGAAAGTTGTTATTTTGTTAAAATTTGATGATTAATGATATTGTTCTTAAAAAATCACTAAACTGAAGCACATTTTGATCTTATTTTTAAAACCTTAATATTGTTGTTTTGGCTTAAAAAATTTTCTACGGACTAGTAACCATGTATATTAAGTTGCTATCTGAAGAGTTTTGCAAAAACTATTTTCTATAATTTTGTCAAATTTCTAAGTCCTTAATTAGTGAATAAAATAGTAAAATATTAAAGATAATTTGATATTTCACCTTAAATTCAACTTGATTTTCGATCATAGATGCCTTAATATATAATATAATGTGATTATTAAAGTTAGAGTGAATTTTTAATTGAGGTGCAATGGTAGATATTCAATATGAGTTAACTGGAGGCTTAGTTATGAATGTCCTTAGTGTGTAGATAATGAATCTTTGATCATATGTGGAAAAAGTGAAGTTAGGTTGAGATGTCATTTGTACAAGGGTAAAATAGATGTGTGAATACTGGTATTAAACTAATTGTGGTGTAAGGTGGACATTTTAGTGGAATAAGTGAAGTTTAGGTGGAACAAGGGATATATTAAAGGATAAATTAGAAGCATTTAGGCAAGTGTTGTCATAGAAATGTATTCAAAAGATGAATTAAAGATTGTGTATATGTAAATGATAGTTAGGTTGAATTCAAAGGACAAGATATAGGATATTTTAAGAGCTCTTGAATAGATTATATTTAAGGGGTAATTCAAATGATGAATCGAAGGAGTCAAAGATGGATTAATGGTGAGCGACCTAAGAATCCAAATGTCTAAGGGTAACAACATTGTAAACCTAATTAGTGTAACTTAAATATAGAATCATAGTATACATATTATCTTAGTATAAACACTAAAATGCTACTTGTATTATAAGGATTGATAATGAAGATACACATCAAATTGCACCTAATGAAGCAACGAAGAGTCCTAATAAGTTTGGATTAATACTTTACTGCATTTTAAATCATAATATTAGGGTACTTAGAGGCTTAAGTATATATTGGTTGTGTTTGTAATTAGATTGAATGTATACATGCAGTGTGTATGTTTATTGTTGATATGCTGCTGTAGGAGTTGAACTCCATTTCTATTTATTGTTGTTTATACTGCTTGTCGATCGATTGAATTGGATGATCACCTTGATTAGTGGGTTAACTTATAACTAACTTAAATTTTTAATCTAACGTGCATCACAACCTATTAGGAGACTATTAAAATTCTTTAGCTAAATACCAACCCTTTTGAAAGGAATAACTGAAATGATCCCTTCCTCATCATTAGTCAAACTAAGTGATAAAGGATGAGGCTGAGGTTGAGGACGCTAGTTCAAAGGTAGTTATGAGAGTAGATATGTCTTCATTGCAAAAGTTAGGCTTTGGTCAGAAGGGCATCGTGGCCATGTAACTCCTCAAACTTGAATTAAAGCTACCATAATTTTTCTAATTTCACTATAAACTAGACAATTTTGTGCGATAGCATTTGCTTGACCATACATTATATATAATTAACTTAATTGACAACCTTGCTTACTTTATAGTATATGCATACTTCAATTTCTGTCTCACTTATTGAGCAGTGATTACTAACTCTCTTATAGAATCTTTTGTAGGTTAGGATAAACTTACGACTTATATTAGATTGTAACCTAAAAGCTGATAGAGCAGGGAAGTAAAGAATCGATGAAGATGCAATCAAACTCTTACTCCCTTCTAATGTCATATTTATCCATAAGAAAACTAATTAGGGTACCGTAAGTAACCCAGTAGTTTCCATAATCAATTTGTAAGATGATATGAAATGTGAAACTATTTGAATTGTATATTTTCCTTATATATCTGAAGTTTTATATCAAAGAATATGTATTAAAAAAGGGTCTTACAAGGTTTTTCAAAAGGAGTTATAGTATCTTTATACTTAATTTATAAAAATGTAGTTATTGAACTGGATACTTCAAAGTTGTATAGTTGAGTTTGCTTTATGTGAATCAAGTATATGATAATGACTGTAAGGTCAGTTCCCATCTTAGATTGGTTTATATGGTAGGAGTATTGCGAATCTAATGGTTATGGCATGACAATTCCCTTCATATGGTATTCATACAAACGAACAAAGAAAGTAAAATAAAAACAAAAACCTATTTAGTGTTCTCATTTTTTCCATATGCTAGCATATTTTTCAGTTTTCCCTATGTATCGAATATCTAATAGAAGTTAGTTAAGGATGTAAGCAAGTGAGCTAGTATAGAGTATTCGACCCTCTAAAATGTTAATTATCTTATAAGGTACCTTGTAGGGTTTTAGGATGAGTTTATATATCAATTTAAAACTTGATATGGTTTTGGATCTCGTCATCGAATTTAATTAAAGCTAGATAAGAAAACTCAACCTATTAAAAAATAATAAATAATAATATTTTCTTTGAGTGAAATTAAATAATAATATTTTGAAACTTCGAAGGTAAAAATGGTTTAGCTAAGAAAATGGTTGTTTAATCTCTGTAATTATTATTATATTTTACCCTTAGACAAATACCGTATTAACTTAGATCTTAAAGCTTATTGTAAATAAAAAGTTAATAGCATATATAAGTGAAGTAATAATTATATTAAGTTATACTATAAAACACAATTATGGAAAATTGATGTGTTTTTATTTAAATACACACATACACACACATATATATAATAGTTTAATTATGAAACTATAAAACATAATCATGGGAAATGTTTTAGATAATTAAGTGAAAACGTCACTAAAATAAATTAAAAAATAAAGGAGTTGTTGCAACAATGGGATGGAGGGAAGTTATAATCAGATGATCATGTGAAAATATATATTAATCTTACTTGATAACTACCATAATAATGAACACAAAACTATATATCAACAATATAACAAATGAAAGCTATCACAAAATAGTAGTCAATAGCTCTTTTTCCTTGCCTTCATATTATAACATAATAAGTTCAATATATACTTATACATATACATACATATATATCTATATACAAAGTACTATGTAAAAGTATACATACTACAATGCCACAAGAATAATTTATAGATTTAGGATCGCTTAATAATGTAGTGATATAATCCTCTATCAACCTTCTCTAACCTATTTAGAGTTGTTAGAACTTATTACATGATTTGGATGATGCTATGCATATAGTGGTAGCCCATCCATATAAGTGACAAAATAAGGTCATGTGGCACTACCTTAGGCAACATTGTAACTGGAATCAACCTACTTCATGTTCTCCCCCATGTTAAAGTCTTTTGTATGTCATACATATTTTTAAGGAGCCAATTAAAGTACTATAACAACAAGGACAAAATTTACTATCCCTTTTTTTTTTTTTAAAGTATTGTGTATTATGATAGATCAATAATCCTATATGTAATGATTGAGCAAAATAAGGTAATCTTAAGCTTAAGTGGTGTACGATCGGTGGAGAGGTATGATGCATTGATGAGACTTAAGATATTGTCAGTTTTTACAACAATCTTACCAACATGCCCATTCTATCCCTTAGATTGGTACACATGTTATAACATATGGTATGTTAGTACTAACAAATCTTTTATAAAAAAGGATTGCACTTGAAGCTATGAAAACACTTGTTTGCACTTGCTGACCTAAAGGGAGTAGAATTTCACTTCCATATCATTTGGAGATGCCTATATGTTATTTAAACAAGATGTCCCTTATAGTTGTAAATACTTATGTCTCTTGTGGATCATTGGCTATCTTAATGCTATCAAAAGTATTACCTACATGGGATAAACAACCGAACTATTTTAATACACATGTTAGCTATAGAGGAAGATGTTATAATGTCTATAAAAATTTAGGTGAATGTATTAGGAAATTCACTTTTGTATAGAAAAGGATTCTCAAAATTGAAATTAATGCGAATTCATGTGTTGCTATTACTTTATAGAATAATATAGATAAGCCCAAACAAAATATTACAATGTGTTAATTGCTTGTAGGCAAAAATTATCCCACCTGAAGAAGATGAGCATTGAAGCCATGCGAAGGGAATTAAATGATATGGTAGATATTTTGCTAGCTATGGAGGAAGCTGTTATATTTTTTGATATGCCATCTCCTTTTCTTATTAAACATTTTAAAGAAAGACTTATATTGTTTTGGTATGAAGAGGGAAGTGTAGAAGTAAAATTTACTCAGTTAGAACTCAACTAAAGAAATCGAATGAAAGAAGACAAATCTGTGCTTACAACACCTTAATTTTTTCTTATTATCTCTCTCACCATTTATATCTTAAAACAAGACCTCAAATAATGAGGTTAAATAACAAAAATCATACACACTACTTGTCATACTTATAATTATTTTAATGGCTAATAAGATTATGACATCTAAGCAACTTTTAAAAAATATAATATTTTTTAGTTTAATTAATTTTAAAATTACTTACCTTAAACCAAGTCTTTAGACTTCATTATACTAAGCATCTTCTTAAACTTCAACATTGCATCTACTTTAAGTGACTTAGTAAATATATTTACAATTTTCTCTATAGATGAGCAAAACTTAACCACAATCTTATTATTTTTCATTTTAAAATATTAATTCCTCATTTAAATTTATTTAATTTTTCATTTAAAAAATATAATGCTTAGTTTAATTGATGAAATCTTTAGTTGAACCATTATGCAAAACTTGATGCTTTATTTTGTCTAATTGCAATTTGGATTTCTTATATGAATTTATCTTTAAATATTGATCTTGATTTAATTAATTTATTTATTTTTAATAGAAATTGGAATATAGGGATGTAATTATATTTACTTTCACTATTAATATTATTTAATGAATTTTACAAAATGGGTATAAGGCACTAAAAAAATGTGTATCATATATACTTTTGAATAAAGATTTCATGATAAGTGAGGGGTATCAAAATTATATGCGGATAATATCCTATAACATTTAGTATCAATTTAGAATTGATATTATATAAACATAATAGGAAAGCTCTAAGACATTCGTAACGAGGAAATCAGTCAAAACCTATCTAAACGGAAGGAAATTAAAGGGAAATTTGTGTTTGGATATTCAAAATGATGGTGAAAAAAAAAAAAAGAAG
Organism: Lumnitzera littorea; assembly: GCA_024138015.1. Taxonomy (NCBI): domain Eukaryota; kingdom Viridiplantae; phylum Streptophyta; class Magnoliopsida; order Myrtales; family Combretaceae; genus Lumnitzera; species Lumnitzera littorea. The sequence continues at coordinate 79,433,352 of JAMXBB010000001.1, forward strand.
ACACTTTTTAAGCAAGTTGTTCCCTTTGGGGAGAGAGAGAGAGAGCGAGTAGTAGAAGCGTGTGGAAATTAAATGCAATTAGGAGGCAACTCTAAAATTAAAAATATGAAATAAAGAATGTTTCAGTTTATCTACAACATGACTGGGTAAATATTTCATTATTTTATTTACAATATAAAAATCATTTCATCTGGTTTATTTTATTTTATTTTATCTTAATAAAACTATAGTTTTTCGGATTAGTTGATGGGAATGACAGGAAATGCTGACGTTGCTATCTTTGTCAGTATCCCACGACTTCGTCCCTCTCTTTCTTCTACTCTTTTTACTTCCCATTCCCTACCCAAACCTGATTCATACACAGCACCACTTCCCCAGAGCGTATTTCCGAGCTTTAAGAATGGCATTAGCCACTCTGTCTCTAAAATCTGTCTCTAGATCTCTACGTTACCAACCCAAGTCCTATTTCTTCCATCAATTTTTCTCTCTCTCCAGAACCACCCAACCTTCATTAAACTCCAGTGCAACTTCTACTTTCTCTCGAACGCTAACTCCTAGTTCCCATAACTGGCTGTACCAAACTCGCAGAAGCCTAATTTTGGACTCGGTTACTTACTTTTCCGATTCCGTTAAGCTTATGAGGCTCCCCGGTTCCGATTCCGGTACTTCCTAAACCGTACTGTTTCTGTTCACAGATTTCGAGCTTTAAAGCTCCCAATTTGTTGAATTAAGCATAAGTTCTTGAAAAAGATTCAATTTTATGAGATGGGTTCGAGTGGCATTTTGTTGAAAATGGAATTTTTATGAAAAATGTTAAGAATTCGATGTAAATTTGTTGCGTATGATCAAGTATCATTTGCTTAAAATTCGAAATTTGATGACAAAGTTCAATATTTTCAGTTAATGTTGTTTGATACGACCAACTGACAGTCTCTTAAGAACCGAATTTCGACGATAAAGGTTAAATTGTTAAGGCAGAGAATATCTTTGTTATCATTTAAATGTTTGGTAATTAATACGGCTAATATTCCTGTAGTATTTGAGTAATGATCAGCAGCAGGAGGCGGAGCTAGGACACAGAAATTTTGATTCCAAAATCAATTATATTTATGTTTTTTTTTTTTTTTCAAACTATCACTAGATTAGTAGTGTTTTCCGTTGAACATTATAGAAAATAAAGTTCGAAAAGTGTGCCGTGAAACAGCCTGAACAACACAAATATTTTGCGTTTTATTAGGGGCCCAAATATTGTCAAGTCTGATTTATTAAACATCTATTTGTAATTTGTATTAATATACAAAATTTGTTGGAGTTGTACTTCCTTTTAAGCATACTATTATGTTAATTGGATTAAGGTGGAATTTGGATGGGATACTGTGGAATTGAGTTTTGAGTGATTGTGTGGGTTTGATTGTTATGGACAGGCATAGTGGAGGTTTGCTTGGATAGGCCTGAAGCTAAGAATGCTATAGGCAAAGACATGCTGCAAGGGTTACAGCACACTTTTGAAGCTTTGAAGGAAGATGCTTCTGCTAATGTTGTGTTGATTTGCAGTTTAGTTCCCAAGGTTTTCTGTGCTGGTGCCGATTTGAAGGTGATTCTGTGTCCTTCAGTGCTTGATAGCGATTATGGTTTAAGAACATATTAATGACATTGATTTCTAAGTTTGGTATTTATATTAATTGAAATTTGCTTGAGATTGTGCTTGAACTTTTCACTAAGGTATTATTGAACTTATTTAACTCAATTGTGTTACCTGATTGTGTCTCAAAGAATCTCCTTTGGTTTAATTAGCCATGTGGTTTAGTTGTAGAGTCTCTATGCTTGTAGTCTTAGGTCCAAGGGTTAAAGCTGGATGAGGAACAAGCTTGCCCCACAGAAAATTAAATTTCTGACAAGTGAACCTTAACATCCCCACATGAATTCAGATTCAAGATGTAAAATTTTGATAGTCCAACATACTTTGGATAGTCCATCATGCCAATGATGCAAGGAGCCTTTTTTTTCTTTTTCTTTTTCGTTTCTTTTTCTTTTAAATTTGGGCAAAGTGAGATTGTGATGCTAGGAGTTAGATGTGCTTTGAGTATGAAACATTCCATTTTTAACAGTTTTGATGCTAAAACATCCTTGGCTTCTTAGTTCTCCATCCTTCTCTCTGAGTAGGTCATATTGGGGAATCCTTTTATAGCTTTGGTGGGGAATTAGCCTTTCTTTTCTTTTTCCTCTGCCCTTTCTTGTCAAAACCGTCTTCTATAATTCAATTGAGTTTACAAGTAGCCCTTCCTTAAAATTGGATTTTTCATGTTATTGTTGTGAGAACCTGCACTTGTCAGATTGGAAAGTGGGAAAAGAACAATTTAGACATTAAGTTCTTTGAATCTATTATATTTTCAGTGTAGTGACGTGTTTCTGTATAGCTGCCAGGTTTAGGGTGTGGTGCTTTTCCTTGGATAATTATGCTGATTGTTTAGGCTCTTGGCATGGACTCATTAAATGATGGTTTTGCCAAGTGCTTCTCTTAATTGTATTTCCTTAATGGACTGTATTAGCACTGCTTGTTCGCATATTAAAAAGTAATTTTTCATTTCTATATTTCAGGAACGCAGGACAATGACTGCATCAGAGGTTCATTTATTTGTCAATTCACTGAGATCAACATTCATGTCTTTGGAGGTAGCTCCTTCTATTATAAAATATTTTATGTAAGCTCTCCAAGTTTGCTTCTGTCTTGAATCATTTACTATGTGGTTTATAGTGGATGCCCCTGGATACTGCATAGAATTGGAAATTGTTCTGCTTGAGACTTTCCCTGTTCATACAAATTGGGCATACCTATTTCAAAGTTCTTAATATTGGTCCTTTGTCTCCCAATAGCATCTAATTAGTGATTATCTTCTGTCCCTTTCTCATTCTGTTTCCAAATCAAAAAAGCAAGCCATATCATCTTTGATCTACAGGCTAACTATATGCTTGGTAGTTACCGTAAAATAATCAGTTTGGAAAACCAACAAGCAATTTTCCCTATAGTAGTTTGCAATTGAAATTATATCCTCAATATGTTGTTTATGGATAGAATTAATTTCTTTCTACGCCAGAAATCAATTACGCTGTCCTTCCTAGACTGGGCGATTGTACGGTCTATCCTATTTACTGGCATTAGAAGGAGCTTGATATGATCTTGATGGCATTTATTCTGTAATTTCGTTGGTATGGATTAGGGCAATGTTAAGACTTAAATTATTGATGTTAATGTCTTGTCATATCACTTATACATGCGTTCGCACACACAAGCACACATATATATTGGAAATAAAGTTAAAAGGAAATGAAACTTACCATAATATGGTCTCTCTCTCTCTCTCTCTCTTCCTGTTTTCTGTATGTGAAAAAAAGGAAGAAGGATTAGTTGACGACAACAATGGTGTTAATACTTGAAGTCAATAGTGATAGTTAGGAAAATATGGGTTTTATTATGTGGAATTAATTTTCTGGTTTGTTTATTTATTTTTCTGTTTGGGTTGTTTATGCAGATCGGTCTGTATTTTGTATGTGTAGAATAGATAAGTTCATGATACTTATTGAGCTTTATCTTTATCATAGAATAAGGGATACGAATCTTATCCCTGCTGCAACTTAATAAAAGGAGGAAGTTTTATTCCATTTTTCCTTCATGGTATTAGAGCTTTAGTCGATCCTAAATCGACTAAGCAAATTCAAGTATGAGTGGAAAGAATGACAAAGCCGTAACTTCTCCAAATATAGATTCGAAACCCTAGGAGACCAAAGCGAGACAAATCAAAATAAACCTAGCTCGGTGTTGCTGACCAAGAAAGGGACCGCAGGTGAATCAACCACTTCAGCAAAGACAAATATGTGGTGTGACTTCTGTCAAAAACTGAACCACACTCGATCTACCTGCTGGAGATTAAATGGCAGACCCGAGAGCTCAAAGGGAAAACGACTGCAGAAGAATTCAAAGTCCTTCCCCCAAAACGTGAAAGCTGCTCAAGTCACTGAGGTAGAAGAAAAACGGTCCTCAAGATCAGAAATCAGTTTAACTGATGATCAGATTGTAATACTCCATCAAATTTTGAGTCAAACTCAACTCAATCATGGTAAGACACAATCTGGTGAAGTATTATACACAACTGCAATTGCTCTCCAAGGTAATCATCAGAACTCTACCTAAAGAAGTGAAAGGGATTTATGGATACTTGATACAGGCGCTTCTGACCATATGTTTAATTCTAAAAATTACTTTGAAAAATTAAATAATTGCTGTAGTACAAGTAAAATCATGGTTGCTAACAGTGGAACTACATTGGCAAAGGGTATAGGAACTGTTGTTATTAATGGTTTAACCTTAAATGAAACATTATTTGTTCCTGAGCTATGGTACAATCTGATTTCAGCTAATAGTCTGATGAAAGATATGAAATATATATTTTTTTGTTGGTGGTTGTGTTATATAGGATCTAACTTTAGGGAGGACGATTGGCAGTGCTAAGGAAGAAAGCAGTCTCTACTATTTGTCTGAAGTGAGTTCTAATTCCAAGCATGAGAGTCGGTCCTTTCTTTCTGTTCAAAATAAGTCCTATGTCATATTATGGCTTGCTCGTCTTGGGTATCTAGTTTTGTTTATATGAAAAAGCTGTACCCAATTTGTTTATCAATAAAGATGCATTTAGTTTCTATTGTGAACATTGTATCTTGGCTAAATTCACAAAAAGTTCTTATCATGCTCACTCTTACACTCCTTCAATGCCATTTCACTTGGTACATAGTGACATTTGGGGCCCAACCTATGTCTTGACTTATTCTGGGTACAAGTGGTTTATAACGTTTACTGATGATCATTCTAGGGTATGCTGGGTGTATCTCTTCAAGGACAAATCTGATGTCAGTCATGTTTTTAAATAATTTCATAAACTTGTCCTTAATATATATCAAACAAACATATGAGTCCTTCATATAGGCAATGGAAAAGAATACTTATCAAATGAACTTAAAGCTTACCTTTCTGAAAATGGAATTATCCATCAAAACTCATGAGTTTATACTCCTCAATAGAATGAAATAGCAGAAAGAAAAAATAGACACCTTATTGAAACAGGTCGGGCCATGATGTTTACAAACAATGTAACAAACCATTTTTGGGGTGAAGCTATTTTTACTGCTATGTATTTGATTAACCGAGTTCCTTCTAAAGTACTACAATTTTGAACTCCCATAAGCATTTTGCAGAAATCTTACCCTAAGATTTGCATTTTCAAAACATTATCTCCTAAGGTCTTTGGATTTACTGTGTTTATTTTGAACAACTCTCTGCACTGACACAAATTCGAACCAGAGGCTCCTAAGTGTATATTCTGAGGGTATTCTCCTGTATAGAAGGGATATAGGTGTTATCACCATCCAAGCAAGCACCTTTTTACCACATCTGATGTCATATTTCTAGAGGAACAGCCATACTATGGCACTTCCTTTCAAGGTGATTCTAATTCTAAGAATGAAAAATGGTGTCTTCCTTTAATTCCTGGAGAGGATTCTATAATTCCATTGTCTAGCTCGGGTATGTCAGATCGATTTGCCTCTGGTTCATTGTCAAATGTACACTGTTCTCCTCCATCTGGTCAAGGAAACACTAGTTGAGTCACATTCTGATCAGGAAATGGGAAACACTAGTTCATTGTCAAATGTACACTGTTCTCCTCCATCTGGTCAGGGAAACACTTTAGTTGAGTCATGTTCTGATCAGAAAATGGGAAACACTGGTTCTGATCCTTTGAATTAATGTGCAATCGAGTCAGAGTCTGTTTTGAATCCAAACACATGTGCTGGTACTGAATCTGACCCTGATAAATATCAGAAGGAGACCTCAGAAATCAGACCTATTCAGGTGTATAGTCGAAACAAACTTCCTGATCACATCTGATCGCCCAACCTGGAGTGTTCAGTCTTGTCAAGAGAAGAAGCTACAAATGTTTAAACAAATCTTCCTGTAGCTTTGAGGAAAGGACAAAGGTCATGTGCTAGGTATCCCATCTCTAATGTTGTGATTATTCCAAACTCTCACCAAAATTTCGTGTGTTTGCTGCCCAAGTGGATGCAGCGGTCATTCCTAGGAGTATAAATGAGGCTCTAGCTAATGAAAGGTGGAGAAATGCAGTTCATAAGGAAATGAAGGCCCTATATCAAAATAATACATGGGAAACAGTAGATCCCCTTGAAGGGAAAAAACCAGTGGATAGCAAATGGGTCTTCAATATTAAATATAATTCTGATGAGAGTATAGAGCGATTCAAAGCTAGATTGGTGGCTTAAGGATATACTCAGACCTATTGCATCGACTTTGAAGAGACTTGCTCCAGTGGCTAAACTGAACTCTATAAGAGTAATATTGTCTTTGGTGGTAAATCTAGATTTGTCATTATACCAACTAGATGTGGAGAATGCTTTCTAAATAGGGATATAGAAGAAGAGATTTACATGAAAATGCCACCTAGCTTCACAATTGAAGGAGACGATAGAAAAGTATGCAAGTTGAATAAGTCATTATATGGCTTGAAATAGTCTCCCAAGGCATGGTTCAAGAAATTTAGTGATACTTTGATTAACTTTGGATATATTCAGAGCCAAGCAAAAAATATTTTATTTATGAAACATGGTTGTAATGGTTTGAAATCAATTCTTATAATGTATGTAGATAATATGATCATTACAGGTGATAATGCAATGGAGATTGATAGGGTTAAAGAAGGAGATTAAAAGAAATTTTGAGATAAAGGAGTTTGGAGACCTAAAATATTTTTTGAGGATGGAAATCACAAGAAGCAAAGGAGGAATTGTGATAAGAGAGAAAATACATACTAGATCTTTTGAAGGAAACTAGTAAACTAGGGTGTAAACCCATGAGTACTCTACTTTCTCATAATTGGAAGTGTGTTGCACTGGAAGGGGATGAGCCTACGGATAAAGGACAGTATCAAAGGTTAGTTGGAAGACTAATCTATTTGTCACTGACACAGCATGATCTAGCCTACTCAATTAGCTTGGTTAGTCAAGCTATGCATGCTCCAACAAAACATTATATGAATGGAGTTAATCGTATTTTTAGGTAATTGAAAGGAGCTCCAGAAAAAGGATTATTCATTAAGAAGAATGATTGTAGAAACTTGGGGGCATTTACTGATGCAGATTGGGGTGGTGATACTGTTAATGGGAAGTCTACTTCAGGTTTCCTTACCAAATTGTGGGGAAACCTAGTGACATGGAGAAGCAAAAAACAATCTGTGGTTACTAGGAGTAGTGTAGAGGTTGAATACAGGGCGGTTGCACAAGGTATTTGTGAAATAATTTGGTTGCAAAGGTTACTTTTGGACTTGCAAGAACTGGTCAAACGTGTAGTTTTGTTTGGTGAGAGCACATTGACTCTAAATATTATTAAAAATCCAGTTAAGTATGATAAGATGAAGCATGTTAGGCTTGACAGGAATTTTATAAAAAGTGAGCTTGAGAATAGCAATATCAAGCTGCTGCATATTTCTTCAAGAGATCAAGAAGCTGATGTTCTGACGAAGGCAGTTGCCAAAGCACTTATTTTCTGAGATGATTAATAAGCTAGGAATGATGGATATCTATTCCTTTGCTTGAGGGAGGGTGAAGTCAATATTGATAGTTAGGAAAATATGTGTTTTATTTCGTGGTATTAATTTTCTGTTTTGTTTTTTTATTTTTCTGTTTGGGTTGTTTATGCGGATTGGGTTGTATTTTGTATGGGTAGAATAGATAAGCTCATGAAACTTATTGAGCTTTATCTTTATCATAGGATGACCGATATGAATCTTATCCCTGGTACAACTCTCTCCTGTATATATTTGGTTGCTGCAACTTAATAAAATGAGGAAGTTTTATTCCGTTTTTCCTTCAATACTCAAACCTTAGTATTAGGTGCCAGCCATATGAATTTTATTTTGCCATTAGCTTTGAATCATATCCTTTAAGAAGTTTTAAGTATGTCATATTATATGGAATTAGTTCCTCCAACATCGTTTTTGCTCTTCCTGTTTTTAAAATGTTGCAATGCCTATGGTTTTTATCATCACTAAGTCCTATTCCAAGATTTGTCTCTAACATATTCATTTCTATCTTATCCATCCTTGTTTAAGAAGTTATAATAGAGGACACCATCACTTTTGATTAGCTTTGGTATAAGATATTTCCTATGTGTCTCTGCCATTTTCCTTCAGCATTTTGTGTTTAGTACTTGATTTTTATTGCATAATTGATCCCTTGCTTATGGTCACACACAATGATAGGAGCTTCAAATCCCTACTCTTGCTGTTATTGAAGGAGCAGCACTGGGAGGTGGACTTGAACTGGCTCTATCTTGTGACCTCCGGATATGCGGTATTTACTCCCTACTAAGGGCACTTCTCCATTTAAACATCTTTTATCGAACAAAGTTATTGTTATCTGCTTTGCAGAGATTGATTGGTGTTTTATCAATCACCAGGAGAGGATGCCAGATTGGGCTTGCCAGAAACAGGATTAGCTATAATACCAGGGTAAATAAATAACTTTATCTGGGCTTCAGTTATATCTTTGATTCTATTGCATTTATGTGAAGTATATGCATCGGTACGTGGTGCACATATCTGCTCGATTGATTTAAATATGAGCTTGCCAAGGTTTAACATGTGTGGGGTGTGGGTGGTTTGGTTTGGGGTGATTAGATAAAAGTCCTGGGCATAGCAGCCTGCTCTTATATGAACTTTTCTTTAGAGTCTTTTTCAAGGCAATATTTCTCAGTGCTCATTTCCTTTTCATGCTTTAACGTGTCTTTACAGAGCAGGAGGTACGCAGAGGCTTCCTCGATTAGTTGGAATATCATTTGCAAAGGAGCTCATATTCACTGGTCGGAAAATTTGTGGCAAATGTGCCAAGTCCATTGGTATGCTTATTTTTTAAGCTTCGTGGGCCTTTGTGTTGTCCTTTTTGCTAAACCACATTAGACTAGTGGGCTCAGCAATCAGTATAACAAAAGTCTGAGATTGGAAGTATTGTAGGTCTTGTTAATCACTGCGTCTCAGCTGGAGAAGCACATAACAAGGCTCTGGAGATTGCACGGGCAATTAATGAGAAGGTATAGCTGTCGTTCCTCTGTAAATCTTTGGAAAGGGAATTTGCACAGCCATGCACACCTGCCATTTATTCTAATTGGATTATCATCATATATCTTCAGGAGTAATTATTATGTTTTATTTTTCGTTGTTGATGGTGGGGAAACATCATTGTAAAATAGATTTTCCAGCCCCATCTTGGCATGCCAAAAATGCATATCGAAGGAATTTGCAGCTTTAAAATCACATGCTGACCACAGTAGATTCCTCTAATTGAGTTTTATGCTTTAAATCCTACGTAAGTGCAAAAGATTTCCATTGAACAATTAATGTTGAACACAATTAGAGGTGCAAATGAACCAATCTTCTTCACAAACTACTCAAGTTAGCGAGTCAAGCTCAAGTTCGAGTTACTCGAGTAGAGTATCGAGTCGAGTTTGAGTTTCATGACTTGTTTAAATTGTAAGTCTAATCGAGCTCAAGTTGAACTTAAATCTTCATTGAGTTTGAGCCGAATTTGAATATGAAGTATAAAATATTTTTTTGGAAACATTGAGTTTAAATAAGCTTTTATCGAGTGAACCTCGAGCTTAAGCTTGTTGAGTGATTTTTCAAGTCAAGCTCATACTCAAAATTTTTAACTCAATTGAGTTTGAGTTAAGCCTGAGTTTAGCCTTAGCACTATAGTGTTTTGACTTAGCTCGTTTGCATTTCTAAACACAATTCTAAGGCTGATGGGTCATTTTCACTTATGTGGCAGAATCATTCCGAGCTATTGTTATGCCAGTATCTATAAATTCTTCCCTAAGAGTTTACTGCCAGTGGGTTTATTTTCTCTGATATTCTGAGCCATTAACCTTATAAAAAAAAGAAAACTGTGGTCAGGGTCCCCTCGCACTGCGGATGGCAAAGAGAGCTATCGACAAGAGTTTGGAAATGAATATGGCCTCAGGATTGGAACTGGAAGAAAAGTGCTACGAACAACTATTGGATACAGAAGATCGGTTGGAAGGTTTGGCAGCATTTGCAGAGAAGCGGAAACCTAGGTATGCCGGCAAATAGGAGAATTATAAAACCGGCATGTAAATTGCTGTAAAGTCAATTGGTTGTTGGGTATGGTGTCTTCAATTATATAATAAAAGATGTAGTTCCCGTTCACAGATTATGCTTATCCATATTATTTTGGTGCTTCTCGTTTTGTTGCTGTAAAGATGTGTATAACTAAAGCAAGTTATTCTCGAACATGGGTTGTGGACTGGAGTGAGATCCTGTAATTTGATCACTCTAAAGTTCTGCATCGGGAAACAGGCATCGAAAGAGTTTTCATCGCAGTAGGTCTTAGGTCACATCGTTCATTTGTGCGCATATATAAAGCACGAATTTTTCAATTGCATATATGGTCCTCCGTTAGACATGTAACAAGTTTAGGTGCTGCTAAAAAATCTTCTTATTTGTATCTTTTTGAAAAATCGTCTTATCTATATTTTATTTCATAATTAAAAAAAAGGAAAGATTTATATATTTTGTGTATTAAAAATAATTATTTTAATTGATATTTTTATAAATATAAATAAAGTAAATAGTAGATAAGAAAAAGTATATATGAAATTATATTTTTATATTTTTATTATTTTATTCTTATTAAATATAAGACTTAAGTAAATATAAATAAAAGATTAATAAGATAATATATATATATTTCCTCAGTAAGAATCAGGTAGTTGGCCAAGTTTCATTAGCTACCCCTGCATTATTGATAACTGTGGGGATAATGATGTATTTATCCTGGTCCACGTCTACATGGATTCGATTTTAATACCATACGAGGTTGGTGCCACCCCAAATTTTCTTGTACACTGTCAAAATGCAACCAATTAACGAATGGAAAGAATCTATAAAATAATGAGCATCTATAAGTGATCCTAGGATTTCGTCGTTAACCACGTAATGTTTTGTGAGAACGGTCAATATATTATATACAATATAAACGATATTGTAATTGTTATACAATCCAGTTGATTATAAAAATATATGCTTTATCATATAATTATTATTTATGTTATTCTTATCATATGTTAGACAATTAGCATTATGCTACAAATCAACATTTGTCAGATAAGTTATTATGTGTGATGCAATATAAATGTTATTTTAATTGGTTCAATCCAATTAGTTGAAATTATATATTTTTTTTCTTTTTATAATTATTATGTATTAGTTTATTTTAATCGTACATGCAATAATTATATAACAAAATATATTGAAAATTATTTTTTAAATTATAATAATTAAAATTTGATTGATTCTATTTCATATATAATATAAAATGTTGGCTTACAGTCTACTATATAACTCCTTCCTTATAGTAGTTGATATATTATACTGTTTTAGGTAAAATATAGTGAATAATTAAGCTAACAAATATTAATGAGTTTTTTTTTTAACCACTTAACAAAGAGTTTCAAACTTATATTAATAAGGTATTTACTATTATAACTTTATAAATTAGTATCAAATCCCTTTTATAATTTATGAGACTTTACTTAATTATGAGGCATTACGATCTTCTCTTCCCTTTTTCCTTAAACATGTGGTATTCTTATCATGTGACTTTAAAATTAAGCTGAGTTCTTCCCCATTTTCTATATACTATATGAGTCACTTTTTACTTATACGTTATTTTATAAACATGCCAAGAGTCATTATCTTGATGATACTCCTTTTTATCTTTAAACCTTTTTTCTAAATTGGTATCAAACCTAAATCATCCACCTCTTGAAAAGAGGTTGACTCTAATACTATTTCTTACATCTCAAGTCAAAAGTAATGAAAAACCATACTAACAAACACTAATGAGTTTTTTTTTTTTTTAACTATTTGGCTTAAAAGTTAAATTTGTATTTAAAAATATTTATCACCATGGTTATATAAACTAATATCAAATTCTTCCCATAATTTATACGAGATTTCACTTAACCATAAGGTATTATATATTGATTATTTATTGAGAAAATTTTACTTAATTTATAGATTATGAACTTACATATTTAATATTATAGGTTACATGATATATATATATATATATATATAAATTGATAGTATCTTTATAGGTTTTTAATAAAGTATTATCATTACATTATTTAATACGTAATGTACTAGTATGGATAATGTTGATAAGGATTTTCACCGTACTAAGACCTTCCACCTATATAAGAAGGCTATTACCTGATCTTATGGGCCTAAGATTCGACCCTTGCATATGGTTATTTTATGAAACTTTAAAAAAATTGTAAGAAATAATAATTATTTTTTATTTAATTTTTAATAATCATACTTACATTCCTATCTCATTATGTTAAATTTATAGAAAAGAAAAGAAAAAAAAAGTGAGTTTAAAACATTTAAAAGGAAAAGGAAAAAGAAAGAAAAAAAAAATATATTCTTCAAGAAGAAATTGGTTGGATAGTACAAGTTATATCTATATTATTAAAGAGAAAGAAATGAGTTTGGTATATTTTTTTAATTTGCCCAAATTGCCTATGAAAATATTATTATTTTTACATTTATTATATGAAATGTTATAATAATAATGGAATTATAGTATTTCATTAGGATCATATATGTCAATTACTTTGAATCTTTTACAATATTACCATTATTACTATATTTATGATGTTATTGTTACTATTAATTGTATTAAATGTCAATTACTTTCATTTATTGACTATTCTATTATATATTCATCTGTATTAAGTTATAACCAAATAATTGGACTCTCCCATTTTCTAATATTCATGGACACATGTAATTGCAAAATTGTTCTCTCCCTTCATAACTAGAAAGAATGTTCCCACTCTTTGAGATCTTACTTATGAAACATTTTTCTATAGCTATACATACTCCACAACAGTCATTCTTTGTTCCCTTTCAACATGTTCTCTTTCCTATGTTCACTCTAATGCACTTTCATAATGTAACTGGCTTCCTTTCCATTCACATTTATGATCTGTCAAAGGTAGGCAGCATTAGTCAGTAACTTTAAAGAACCAACAATCCGATAGTTTATCGCGAGGATTTGGAAAAATGAAGACGCTGGATTGAATTGTTGATTTTTCTATTTTCTTTCCTTTTATGTTTTTTTTTTTATATTAAATATGATACAATTTGTAGTAATTTTGATTTTTTTTTTTTTAATTTGTAATGGAAGATGTTTTCACCATTGTCATATTAATTCTTTACATCTTTTTCTAGAATAAACGGAGAGCATCATATCACATGCAATTGTTGAGTTTCTTTTTTGTTTTTTTTTTTAATATTAAATATGATCTAGGTTTGTAGTAATTTTGAAATTCTTTATTTGAAATGAAAGATATGGATTTTGTTAGTTAATATTTTATAATTTTCTTGGCATTATATTTATGCATTTCAATATATATTGAAATGAAATGTGAGATAGAAGATAAAGTAAAGAAATCAGTAAACCTAGTACTCCATATCTTCATAGATCTTTTTATCATCCATTCGATGTTTTACATGAAGAATTTTTTTTTTTAATCATTTATGGTATATTTTCATTTTAATACCTTTTGTTTTTCACTTAATGTTGTTTATCATATAGAATATGTTTTTATTTTAATATCTTTTGCTTCTCACTTTAATATTGTTTATCTTCTTCAAACTATATTCTAGGATAATATGATTTACAATTTTTCTGAGTTTATTCCATTTTATGGAAGTATTTAGTATTGTTTAGACATTTTTTAAAAATAATTTCTTTTAATATGCACTAATAGAATTATTTAATCTTGAAACTGTAGCACTATGTTTAAGCAAATGGAAAAGGAAAGAATGAACAAAAGAAGAAAGGAAAATTTAGATTTTCATTATTTGGAAAGAATGACTAGAAATGAAAGGAATATGGGAAGACTCAAATCCATATGGTGCAAATACCCTTTTTTAAATAGGAATGAATAATCATTTGGATCCATTAAAAAATAGGAAATGCAGCCAAATAAATACATAATAATAGAGTCATTTGTTAGTTTAATAAAAAATGAGTAAAGAGTATAGATAGATTAACACATGTGGCAGTTTCAAATTAGTATTATGGAATACTTGACGATGACTATTGTTGCTAAGGTTTTTATGATGATGATAATTTGTCATCATAAGTGATGTAATTTCAATTTTTTAAATTTAGGCTATGCTTTAAAGTTTGCCAAGTAAGAATGAGATTCTATTACCGTATTTATTATAAAAATATGAAAAAATTTTATTATAGAAGTCATATTATTTAATTGAGATGATATAGATTTAAGATTAAATTTATTTGTATGAAATGCTTTATTAACCTAGAATTAAAATATGTGAGAGCTCAAATTAATTTCATAATAATTGAAACTTTTGTTGATTTAGAAAATATTTATTTTTTCCATAAGTGACTAACATGAAGGAATCAAAAGTCAATACTTGGAAAACAAAAATTTCTACTCAACACTTTGTATTTTGTTTGTTTTCTTATGAAAAAAAGTAGTAACATTATTTATATTTATATATGGTGCAGTGTTATTGATAATTATTAATTTGAAGAAATAAAAACATGAGCAACAATATATCTTTTTCTTCTGCACTTACTATAGATATTTATCGGTTAAAAAGATTAAAATTTGTAAATTTTAACACACCTATGGCGAGTATCCCATTTGCTTATATATAAATGGTGGGTTAGATATGTAAGCATAATTGGCAATTACTACATGTAAAATATGTATAATATGCCACCAATTGAATGTTCTCCGTCTCACTTCTCCCTAGTCCCTCTTTTGTGATGTAAAAGAAAATGTTACGTCCTCCAGTCCATTCCTCCATCTTCTCCGTTTCATATTCGTGCATCTCTTCCGTTCTCCCCTTCCTCCCGATTAGCAAAACTTGGAGTGTCAATTGGAAGTAGAGTTTGCTAGTAACTTGTGAGTTGTGACAAATAGAAAAAGAAGTTATAAATACGAATATAGACTTCGGAGGGAAGACAACTACCCGCGTCCGTTGCTTCCTCTCTACCCGCACACATGCCATTATCTTTAGTCCAAAACCTCCTCCCAACCCATGCATTCATCTGGAGTTTTTCTCTCCACCTCACAAGACTCACTGCAAGTTCCTGCGTTTCACTTCTCAAGAATTGCAAAACCATGGACGAACTGACTCAAATCCACGCCAAAATCTTCCGTCACGGGCTAGAACAGCACGAAAACACCCTCAACAAGCTTATTGAATTTTGCTTACACCATTCTAAGGGCAACTTCCATTACGCAGAAAAGGTCTTAAAATATGTTAAAAAGCCGAGTTTATTTGTCTACAATGTGTTTATCAAGGAGTATGTGAAAAAGGGTCATCCAAAAAGGGCTGTTTTTCTGTTCCATAAGTTGAGAGCGAATGGCTTGGTACCTGATAATTTCACGTACCCTTTTGTTTTCAAGGCAATTGGGAATCTGGGTTCAATTTATGAAGGGATAAAGATTCATGGGTATGTGTCAAAAACTGGTCTTTACGTGGATACTTATGTTTTTAACTCGATCATGGATATGTATGTTGAATTGGGTAAGATTGATTATGCAGTGCAGATATTTGATGAAATGACCGTGAGGGATTCGGTCTCTTGGAATGTGTTGATATCCGGTTACGTCAAGTGTAAGAGATTTGAAGATGCTATTGATACTTTTATTCAAATGCGGGGCGAGAGTGATGTGAGGCCTGACGAAGCTACAGTTGTTAGCACTCTTTCGGCTTGTACTGCGTTGAAAATACTGGAACTTGGGAAGGAAATCCATAGTTATGTGACTGAAGAACTTGAATGGAGTACTATCATTAGTAATGCATTGTTGGATATGTATTCTAAATGTGGATGTCTGAATATAGCTCGGTTGATTTTTGATGAGATGCCAAGGAAAAATGTTATTTGTTGGACTAGTATGATCTGTGGATATGCTAGTTGTGGTGCTCTAGAGGAGGCACGGGAGTTGTTTGATAGGAGTCCAATTAAGGATGTTGTCCTGTGGACGGCTATGATAAATGGATATGTGCAATTCAACCGAGTTGATGAGGCATTGGACCTATTTCGTGAAATGCAGTTTAAAAAGGTTAAGCTGGATAAGTTCACTGTTGTTGCTCTGCTTACAGGCTGTGCACAAACAGGAGCACTAGAGCAAGGGAAGTGGATACATGGTTACATAGATGGAAATAACATGTGCATTGATGCAGTCGTTGGGACTGCTCTTCTTGACTTGTATGCCAAATGTGGTTGCATAGATGAAGCTCTGGACATCTTTTACAAGTTAAGACAAAAGGATATGGCCGCTTGGACATCAATAATATGTGGGCTCGCTATGAATGGGAAAACAAGTGAGGCCTTGCGTTTGTTTTCAGAAATGATCAAGGTTGGGTTTGAACCTGATGAAATAACATTCATGGGTGTCTTGAGTGCATGTAGTCATGGAGGGTTAATTGATGAAGGTCAGCAATTTTATAGATTAATGACAGAGGTTTATGGCATAAAGCCAGAGGTAGAACATTATGGGTGTCTGATTGACCTTCTTGGCCGTGGTGGTTTATTAGATGAAGCAGAAGAATTGATAGAAAACATTCCATTTGAAAACAATCAGGTTTCAGTTCCACTTTATGGTGCTCTGCTTAGTGCTTGCAGACTCCATCACAATGTTGAGATGGGTGAGAAGATGGCCAAACAACTAATGGAAATGGGAGCTGATGATTCAAGTGCTCATATGCTTCTGGCAAATATTTATGCATCTGCTAACAGATGGGATGAGGTGACAATTGTGAGAAGAAAGATGAAGGATCTTGGAGTTGAAAAGGTAGCTGGATGTAGTTCAATCGAGGTCAATGGTATTATTCATGAATTTCGTGTTGGAGATCCATCTCACCCGGAAGTGCGAGATATGTGTTCCCTGTTGGGTAGAATGGCAGATTTTTTAACGGGCTCAAACAAGAATAAGTAGGCAAAAGAAGGCATAATGTTGACAGCTGTATGAATAGAGGGTTAAAGATATGGAATTATTACTTTATTGAATTTAAAGATGGATGTAAAAGATGTGAAGGAATTAGTTGGGGTTTGCTTTCCTAGAAGTTGGTTCCGCTCATGTAATTGGAGAGAGCCTCTCAGATGAGTCTGTAAAAGTGAGTGTGCCCTTTTCTAGAATAGTCATGACAATTATTTTCACTGTTAGGATCCTTGGATGAACTTGTTGAAAATCATGAACAATGAGTAGGGAAGCAAAAGCAGATAACTGAAATGAAGAACTGATGGAATGATTGCAATGTCCGTTTGTTGGGCCTTTACCTGTGATTTGCTGTTAAATGGGCTTTCTAGTGGCATGATTGAAGGCTCAAGTGTTACAACTTACTTCACAGGGCCACAGAGTGGTGAAGCTGAATGCAATAGTCACAATTAGAAGTAGTATAATGTGAATATTACTATATTCTTTTGTAAAAGTAGATGCTTGTATTAGACTCTGATCATACATGTATTGCACTCATTCAACATCTGATGATTTGAGTTTACAGGCTGATTTGGTGTAGGCATATATGCTAGCTCAGTGAATATTCAAAAGGCAATTCAGGGAAACAGGATAATAAGTGGGGTTGGTTGATTGACTAAGGTTAATATCTTGCTGTATAATTTTGTTTCCTATTTTGTATGGATAAGGTGCACAATCATCATGTGTTTCTAGCTCCATGGCTTGACGTTAGCATTCTTTACTTGGTACAGTTTTGAGGCATGAAGCTGTCCCTTGTGTGTCAGCATATTCATAATAGCAAATTGATTTCTGTAGCTAATAAAAAATTCTATTACTTTATTCAAGTAATTTGCCAAGTTTTTAGCATCCAAGTCACTGAGTTAAAAAGAAAACTTCTGTAATAAAACATGGAGGAACCCTCCTTTTACTGTGAATTCATGAAATTATTCTCTTGTTTACTTGTTTCTTTTCATGATGGAATGTGTCTTTATGAGCAGGAAGTATATAGACGGAATAATGATTAGTCGGGAAAATCTTTGGCAATGGAACCTGTATTGATTGGTCAAATGATTGGAGGTCATGTGCAAATTCCATTGGTATGCTAAACTTTGAGCTGTCTTGGCATGCATGGCCTTATGCACGATAAAACTTGATACAGGAAGAGTTGCAGGCCTTTTCATTCACTATGTCATATGTGGAGGTGCACACCAAATGCTGGAGGCTGCATGGGAAATTGACTGGAAGGTATAGTATTCTTCATCCTCTAATATTTGGAAACTGGACTTCCCAGCCACACATTCCTGCTAAATAATTATGATAGGCTAATCCTCCAATATTTGTGGGAGTTATTACTATGGAGAATTTTTATTGAATTCTATGGGTCCACTGCCCTCTTACTTTAACTGGAACCTGATGAGTAGGGATATTAATTAAAACTGTAATTTTATGGCCCTCAACTCCTTATAATTTTAGTAGTTGGTGAATAGAGGAATTAAATTCTAAAAGTATTGGAGACTCTGGAATCTTGTTTTCTCATTCATTTCTACAACCTAACCAAGCTTTCATTAAATAAAGTGCTTTTAGAAAAAGTATGAGAAGAAGATAGATCCTGAAGATAGAACAAACTCTCATTAAAACTGTAATTTCATAGCCTTCAATTCCTTATATTAGATTAGAAAAAATCTAATCTTGTTTTCTCATTCATTTCTGCCTTTGGTGTTGTTTTTGGGTATTGAATGTTTTAAGTGTATGCTGTAGGCCTGGGATGCCTCATGGTGCTTCCCTATTGAAATATACTAATCTGTCCTCGGTATCATATATTGGAATTTACAATGAAATAAGATTCCCCTGTCCATCCAGCAACCCCTCCTTCCCTCCCCCAACTACAAGAAATTTAATCTAATAGGGCATACCATTTAGGGAAACTGAAAACAACCCGAGCGCTACTTTTTAGAGCAGCACTTTATTTTTAAGACAGAAAGGGAACAAATATATTTTGTTAGTGTGGGGTACATACCACTTTCTTAGATTCTATTGGAGTGCTGATGTTATAACTTGTTTGGTTAACAACTTCAGAAATTCTCATCTTGCTGCTTCAAATGTTAGATATATTTGTCTCTGTTTGTGTGTGAAAACTTTGCATTTGTATGGTTAGATAGGAAACATAGGCCATCCAAGCAATCAGGTAATCTCACAAACAACTAGTATCATTTTACTAGTAGAGCTGTGGCTATGCTTTTCATTACTAAACATAAAAACTGAACCACAAATCATAAAAACTGGTTCCATGTGGTACAGCTTTTGGTTTGCTTTGGTTGCTCTTTTTCCACCCATAAGAACACCCAAGGTATCTTGACAATTTCTATTTCAATAGGAGTTCTTTTGTAAGTATTTATACTCAAAATTTCAATCATTAGTAGTTGTTAGAAGGCTGTTAGTGTGTATGATCCTAAATTTCTCTATGATTCAATAGAAAAGTGACTTTGATAAGAAGTGCCCCAGGTTATTAGCAAAGAACAGTACAAGCTATGTTTTATTAGATTGCTTTTGAGAAATTTACAAACATACGCGATCTGATACGATAATTAAGAGAGGTGACACTGTTTGTTCTATTCTGACTGCTTGATTTGGTTAATCTGCAATTACATTTGTTGAGCTTTGGTTTACCATTTTAATCATCTGTTTTCATGTGTCTCTTTCTTGCTCGTCATCTGCTGATTTCACTAAGTGCTCAATCGTAATAGATAGGTGATAGTAATCACTTGCTGGTCAGATCTGCTGCTTTTGCTGCCAAAAAGAAAATGAAGTCTGCTCCACTTTGTACTTGTTCTCCTTATTCTTGAGGAGTTTAGAAATGCTCATACTTTCAACTATGTCTATGAGGTGATTATGAAGAGTGATGCGGTGTGACATGCTTTAACAATTTGTGGGGTGGCTGGCCACAATATATAATTGAAGGAGAAAAAATGTTATGTCTGTATTCTGTTTCGAAGTATGTATTTCTTACAAGGTGAGAGGGCTGTCTACGAAAAACATAATGATTTGATATTAAGTTTTTCCTTTTGGATGAATAAGTAATATCATTAATATAACATGTACAACTGTCATGGACGGGATGGTTATCACGGTTACTCAATTCTACACAAGAAAGAGTACAAAGAACTGTGGGAAACAAAGGTAAACTAGACTAAAATATCAATCACGGCCTAACGTAGGCGAGGATTTGGTTGGCAAGAGATAGAGGACGTGGACAATCTTTCCCGAATGGACCGAGTTCCGGGTTTAAAGGTGACAAGCCCCATGGTAGCACCATTCCAAGTTCTAAAAGGATAAGGACAGTTCAGCAGGTCACAAACATGATTCTAGACTTGGTTGGAGTATTGGACAGAGAAAATATAAATGGTTGAGATCCTCCGCATTTTGGCTACAGAGAAGGCATTTGGCTGAGTTGACAACACCCGTACTGTTAACCTATCTAGAGTCTGCAATTTCCTTTGCTAAGCAATCCAAAGGCGAAAGGAGCGTCAAGGAATAGTTTTCTTGTTCCAAACAATGAAACTGCGAGGGAACAAGTGGTTAGTGGGGAGCTAAAAATTCATAACCTGATTTAACGATGTAATCCTCTAAAGAAGAGTGCTTTCAGAAGAAGGAATCAACTTAGTGTGGCGAAGGTCTAATAGGGTTTTGGATGGTGGAATTCGCTCAAAACTGCCCTTGTGGGAGAATCCAATTATGATAATCAATAATGGAGCATAGGCAAGATACATAAGGTAGGGTGGACTGTGCTATTTCTCTAAGGCTATATACTTGGTCAAGTGCACCTATCACGAGCAAAAAATCAGACCATAAAGAAACAGATAACCCATCACTGAATTGCCAAGAGAAAGCATCTCGAATCAAGGATCTAAATTTTAAAAGTTTCTTCCAAGACCAAGAGCAAACTACAGTTTGCTGGTGCCTTAATCGTCCAAAAACTTCAACCCTTGAGATAAGTAAAGTAATTTCACTCTACCCTTATACCCCTCTAACCAACTTACATAGATGCCAAATGTGTTTTACTTAGGTAGCTTTGTTCCAAACATCCAATCTAGGGATTCCAAGACCTCCTCTATCGAAAGCATTACAAACTACATCTCATTTCACTTTAACCTTTGTATAGATATTGGTTCTTCCACTCCAAAGGAAATTCCTTAATTTTTTGTAAATATTGTAATTGGTGTTGCATATGAATAAATTGTGCAATTACATTATTTGTGTATCTTAATTATGAAAACAATGTGGCAAATTTATTGTGTTGGAATTTTTTGTTTATATATATATATATATATATATATAGAGAGAGAGAGAGAGAGAGAGAGAGAGAGAGAGAGAGAGATAGGTTTTCAAAGATATTTTTATTTAAAAATATGTTTTGTTCTTTTTGTAAATTTTGAAGATAACAAAAAGTGTTATGTGAACTAGTGAAATTTATTGAGTATATAGGATTAAATTAAGTAAAAAAATAATTTATTTAATAAACAAGTCTAATGATTAATTAGGGATCAAAGGATATCACAAAAGGAAAAGTAGTGTATTTTTTTAGTCATCACTCGAAGGGTTTATTAGAGGGTATAGGAATGGTGAACTGGGTAAGACTTAGAGGATTTGTTAGAGGAAAAGTTTGGAATGAACAAGTAATGGACGAATATATGCATAACTGAATAGATTCGATTATAAGTTGGATATTTTGTTTGTTTGAAGGTCTAACTCCACTTATTGGGTATATTTAGGTAATACATTTAATAAATTCCACTAAGTTGGACATATTTATCAATTTTTTAAGAAAATTATGTATGCATTTTTTCAATTTGTATTGGTACGAAGCCTTGGATTATTTAGATAATCCATTGAACAAGATACTTATATAGATTCAAAGATCATATTGGATCAAGTCGTGCAAAATAAGGTGTGACAGATTTAAAGAGAGTCGAGAGAATGGATAAGATTAAATTTTTATGGCTTATCCATATCTTATCAAGTGAAGATTAACTATTTCAAATTTTAAATTCAAATTCGAAATGATTTGTTGTAGATTTGTCGGAACATATCAAGATAAAGATTATTGCAAATTAAATTGAATTAATTATAGAATTAAAGAAGAAAGTTGAACATCAAGTTTATGTTCATTCATCGAATATCTTTATGAAGCTAAGATATTTTTTTTTAGATCATAGCAGTTATAGTAACTGAAGTATAAGTGCTACGAGTAATACATTTCAAGGATCATTTCAGAAATATTTGCAAGAGTTACAAGAAGATTTTTATGTGATTGAAATTTCAAAACTTATTTTAGTTAAGTTAGAGATATTCTTGCAAAAGATCGAGGACTTGGTTTATTCACTGACTAGGTTGAAGATAATCATCAAAATTAGTAGATTTTATCTCATCTAAGTGATATAGAGGAAGACATATATACTTCTACAAGCCAAAAACTTGAATACACAAATTTGAGTACAAGATTAGCATTGAAAATCTCAAAAACACCCTTATATCAGAACACTCAAAGGCTTTCTCAAAGGATATCTCTACCATTACGAATTTTACACTTTCTTTCTATTCTATGCTTAAACTCAAAAGATCATTTATATTACTTTCTCAAACTTATTTTCTATTTTCTTAAGAGTTAGGAAAATTGTTAAAAGAGAGGATCACAAGATTGTAACCTTGTAGATTTTTGTTTAGATAAGGATAGGATAAGGAGACAAAGTAGATGGAATGTTTTTGTAATCTCTCGACTATTTGATTTGATTTAAGTGGATAGTGGAATGACATTGGTGTAAAATATCGGGTTTTAGGCAATAGATCTGAAAGAGTGCAATAAGTATAAGATTGAAGCACTATAATTTCTATGCTTGATTTTCTTTCTCTTTACTTTTTAATTTTGCATATTTCCATATTACATTATATTGTTTTCACGCCTAACACATCAAGTGATCAAAAAGGGAATTTTAATATCATTTCATAAAAAATTTAAATTTCTTAATGTAATCAATTCACTCGAGTCTTGGTTACTTCTAGGAAATACAATTTGTATAAGAGCTTAGCTCTTATATCTTCGAAGGTTCAATGATCTAACGGTAGAAAACGATATCTTAGTGGCTACCAATAATACTCCTCATTTTGATAGAACTAATTTTTGCTTATCAGAAATGTAGGATGGAGATGTTTATTGAGGTAACTGATTTTGAATCATTAATGATCATTAAATATTGAGACATCTATGCTATTGTAGATTTGACATTTATTGAAGATGAGAAAAGAAAAATTGAGAAGAAAAATTGAGAAGAACAATTAGGTAAAGAACTTATTGTTAATGACTATTGCACCATCTGAATACTACTTGATTTCTTCTTGTAAGATTCTAAAGATTTTGATAACGTTTTGTGAACAAAATGATATCACTCACAATTTTTTGGCTCTCTACACTTGGCAACAAAATCAAGTAGTTGAATATAAAAATAGAACAATGCAAGAAATGATGCGGACCTTATTAAATGAGTGGTGTAGTCTAGTATTTTTGGGCTGAGGTAGTCTCGATTTCTTGTTACATTATAAATTGTGTTTATATAAGGTCGCTTACCCATAAAACTTCATACGAACTATATAAAGGGAGAAAACCTACCTATTACATCTTCATATATTTGGCTTTACATGCTTTAATAAAGAAATATGGATAAAACCTTAGTAAATTTTAAGAACGTGCTAATGAGGGCATTTTTTTAGAATATTCCCTAAATAGTAAAGCTTATCATGTCTTTAATAAAGTTACGAGAACCATAGAGGAAT
Source organism: Lumnitzera littorea (assembly GCA_024138015.1). Classification (NCBI taxonomy): domain Eukaryota; kingdom Viridiplantae; phylum Streptophyta; class Magnoliopsida; order Myrtales; family Combretaceae; genus Lumnitzera; species Lumnitzera littorea. The sequence goes on from JAMXBB010000001.1 coordinate 79,457,326, forward strand.
CCATAAATGTGAAGTTTGATGATGAGGTAAAAATTGATGATTTTAATGATGATATGCAAGTAAAAGTAAAGAAAAAGAATAAGAGTTTAATACTTAGTAAGGTTAAGTCAAAAACTCTAAAGAACCTAAAGTTGAAAGTTCATCAGAACCTAAAACTAAGGATAATTCTGACGATAAATTAGAAGCTTTGTAGGGAACACTTCCACCTTCTAGACCTTTGAGATCTAAATCTTATCATCCTCCTGAATAGGTAATTAGCAAATGCATCCAGGAATTAAAACTAGAGCTAGATTAAAGAATAATGAAAATCATTTTGCTCTTTTATTTGAAATTGAGCCTAACATGGTTAATGAAACCTTTTCTGATAGTAGTTGGATTAGTGTCATGCAAGAGGAGCTTACCCAATTTCAAAGGAATTGAGTATGGACACTTGTTTCGAGTCTTAAGGATAAGTCAATTATTGGCAACTGATGAGTGTTTAAAAACAAATTGAATGAGCAAGGCAAGATCATGAAGAATAAGGTAAGGTTAGTTGCCAAATGCTACTCCCAAGAGAAAAGTATTGATTTTGGTCGTTATGTGCCAGTTGCAAGGTTAGATGTATTAAACTTTTACTTGCATTTGCATGTTATAAAGGATTTAAATTATTCTAAATGGATTTAAAGAGGCCTTTATTAAATTAATACATCAAAGAGGAGATATACGTTGAACATCCTATAGGCTTTAAGGACCCGTTTAAAGAAGATTATATATATAAGTTAAGAAATGCCTTATAAGGATTAAAACAAGTTCTACATATATGGTATGAAAGGCTTACTGAGTTCTTAATTAGAATGGATTCCAAAGAGAAAAAGCACATATAAAATTATTCTTAAAACACTATGATAATGATTTGTTAGTATACATGGAAGATATCATTTTTTGATTCTAGTAATGAATTATATTGCGAGGAATTCTTTAAGTTAATGTAAGTAGAGTTTGAGATGTTGCTCACAGGTAAACTTAGTTTTTTCCTTAAACTCTAAATTAAACAAATAGAAGGTAGGATCTTTGTTCATTAAGAGAAATGCACAAGGCAAATCTTAAAGAAATTTTGACTTGAGAATGTTAAGAGAGTTGCCACCCCAATGTCTACTTTTACCAGGTTAGATTTAGAGGAATTAGGTAAGAAAGTTAATGAAAAATTGTATAGAAGTTTAATAAGTTCATTTTTACGTTTAATAGCTTCATGCTTTGATATCTTGTTTAGTGTTTTTATCTATGCCCATTTTCAATTGAAACCAATTGAAACGCATTTAGTTGCTATGAAATGAATTTTCAAATAGGTATTTTCCACAACTAAGTTAGGAATTTGATATCCAAAAAATCAAAACTTTGATTTAGTTAGATACTCAAATGTCGACTATGTTGGTTACAAGATAGAGGGGAAAAATACTTTCAATACTTGCTAATTTTTAGGAGATAAGTTAGTTTCTTTGTCATCCAAGAAACAAAACCCTATCGTAACGGAGGCTAACTATGTATAAATTAGCAATTATTATGCACAAATTGTTTAAATCAAGTAACAATTGTCAGATTATGGATTAAATTTAAAAAATATTTCCATAAAATGTAATAATATTAATTTTATTAATTTAATATGAAATCATGTGCATTACTTAAGATTGAAACACATAGAAGTTCGACATCATTTTATACGTTATCATGTAAATAATAGGGATATTAGCATAGAATTTATTTCAATTGATAATCAACTAGCTAGTATATTTACCAAACCACTAGATAAAGTAAAACTTGAATTTATAAGGAATGAAATTTGAGTGTATAACCTACTGTGCTATTTTTTTTTTTAAATCTAGTTAATATTTCTTTTTAACTTGTAATATAATAATAAAAATTTTCTTTTAAAAATAATAGATGAAGTAATAGATAAAGTGATAGATGAATTAATATCACTTTTCTCTCCCTTAATGTTATTTAAAATTTGATATAACCCCTTACATCATGTTAAGGCATGCTAATTTCAAATTAGGCACGGGTTCCCTCGTTTTATTTGATAGTTAATATACTATCAATATATATGTAAATTTGTCTCTTTACTCAATACATTTCTCATTCCAATATCTCTCTTAATGGCTCTTCTTATTCACTCTCTCTATGAATCAATTTTTCTCTTTATCGCTTTGTTCCCTAATCAATACTTTCTATAAAAATCATCATACAATCCTTGACTCATGACTACACGAAAATCAACTATATTAATGGCTAAACCTTCTTCCACCAATTAAGCAAATATGTTCAACACCCCTTCAATTCCAATCCTTAAAGATGAAAGATTGGATTAAAAAAAAAAAAAAATCTAAGTGAAGAAAGTTATTATCTTTCTTCTTCAAATGAAACCTCAAATCATGAAAACTCAAAAGCCACTATAGTAGGTGAAGAAGTGGGCGAAAAAGGAAAAGAAATTGTTAGTAATGACGGATATGAAAATAATGATGAAGATGATACAGAATCTAAGCAAGAATAAGAAAAGGAAGGTGTGAATAAGATGAAATTTGTCCAGAAAATTTTGAAAGGAAAAGGTAACATTTTGAAGCCTAAGAAAACTCTTTTTGTGGAAAAAAGATTTGTAGGTGTAAAGAAGGAAAAAAGGTTGAAAATAGCAAAAATTGAAAGAGAAATTGGAATTTTGCAAAATTGTGTTTCATAGATATTAAATATTTCTCTAAAAATGGATTTTACTAGCATGAGTACTTTGATATAATTGGTTATCATGGGCTGTACAATATTAAGATAGTGATATATGGCAAAGTAGTAGTCGAGTTTTATGATAATTATGATGAAAATTTCAAGGATATGTGGACGTTGGAAACTTATGATTAGGATGTTGAGTTCACAAGGAAGGATTTAATAAAAATGTTTTAAGTTACGTGATGTGTTAGATGATGAAGAATTGATAAACATGAATTAAAGTGAAGTTTTTCTATTATTGAATGAAGGTATAGAAGTGTTAGAGGACAAGGATATGCTTGTGTTTCATTTTAGTTTGTTAGTTAGATTATTGCTTAAATTATTTGTCAGTTACCTTTTACCTAGAAAAGGCATCTCAACTATTACCACTAAAGAAGATGTAGTGATAATAGTTGCAATGATGACAAAAAAGGAAATTAGATCTAGCTAATCAAAATTTTAAGCATTCATGGAGAAATAAGGGGAGTATACCACATGGAAGTCTGATGATGAAGTTGTGTGAATTTAAAAAGATCAAAGTACCACCTATACCAAAGAAACCATTAACACTTAAGAGGATTGGAAAATGCAATATTAATCACAAGTATTGATGTAAAGGATTACCTGTAGTATCCTCAAGATTGTGCACATTATGTGCATCCAAAGCACAAGGTAAAGGAATTGTTGAAGATTCTTATACAAGACGTACGATTAAGTACAGAGGCAAAGGCTATGCTAAAGGCTATTAAGATTTTTGGTAGTAAAAGAAATATGAATGAAGTACGTTTTGAGTTGACAACTAAGAGAAAACTTAATTAGCATTTGCCACATGATGATGAAGCTTCTACAAGTACAAGAATTCTAACAAAGGATTGGGAAAATGTGTTGGGATCATCATAAGGAAATCTTTCCATCAAGTTGGGTGACATCAAAGAATCGATTTAGTCTTCTTAAGGGTTTAGATAGGTTACTCGGGACAAGGAGAAGGGGTCTAATGTTGCTAGTCATCTTTCATTTGAGCTTCCATTCCCTATTGAACTAAACCCATCAACAAACCAAGATCAAGACAACTCCATCCATTTTGACACATAACTCATTCCTCATAATTTTACTAATCATGCCATGTCACCACACTCAATCAACCATTTGAGTTATCTATTAAAATTCTCTTGCATTTATTCCTTATAATCTATTGTCAATCAATCTCCATTTACAATTCAAGAAGTCTACAAACAAACTCTACAGATCTAGAAGAAAAAGAAGAAGTCTACTTAATGTTTTTAGTTTGGAAAATATAACTCTATTTTAGTCTCATCATTGGTGTCTTTTATCTTTTTGAAGAGTTCATTCTCATATGTATATGGTACTCTAATACTATGTCTCTTTACCAACGTCAATATTTTGCCATGATTTTTCTTGTATTAAATTTTCTTCCATATCTTGTTGTCTTTTATTATTGATTGAGAGGGAATTATATTTGGATTGCTGATTACAAAAAGGAGGAGAGTATGAGAGAAAGATGATTATGGATAAATAAATATTGTATGTGGTATTGTATATGGGTAAATTGTGCTACTACATTGTTTGTGTAATTTGAATTATGAAAATCTATCTAACAAATTTATTGATTTGGAATTTTCTATATATATATATATAGGTTTTCAAAATATTCTTGAATGAACAAGTTAAAAGAATTAATCTAAGATTAGAGGATTTTACAATAGGAAAGGTAGTTTATTTTCTATACATCACTCAAAAGTTTTATTAGAGGGTATAAGAACAATAAAATAATAAACTACTACACCTTATCTTGCACTACCATAACCAGTTTGATATTCAAATCTATATAAATATCTTGTTCAATGGATTATCAAAATAATTCAAAGCTTCATATCAAGACGGATTAAAAAAATCTACACATGATTTTCTTAAAAAATTGATAAAAATATCCTCATTAATTTAATCCCCATGGATATCTATCTAACTTATTGGAATATATTGGATGTATTACTCAAATACACCCAATAAATAAAATATTGAACTTATAGTTGGATCTGATCAGTTCTCACATATCTATTTGTTACTTATTTGTTCTAGACTTTGCCTTTGACAAATCCTTTGAGTCTTACCTGGTTTGTTGTTCTTGTAATCTTTAATAAACCCTTTAAGTTATGTCTAGAAAACACAATATCTTTCCTTCTATGATATCCTTTGATCCCAGATTAATTCTTAGACTTGTTCATGAAGAAAATATATATTTTTTTAATTAGTTTGTGTTATGTTATTATGTTATTTTTTATGTTCTCATTGCTGTCAGGTTGCTGTTACTATGATGTTTATTACATCTAGTTGTATTATTATCTTTTTTTTTTTTCTAGAATTGTTTGTTTAAGGTTGTTAGTAGATAAGTAGGATCTTTTTAGATAAGGTTAGAGTACAATAAGTTAGGGATATACATTTTTCCCTTTGTCTTTTACGAGTATGTATATATTTCCTAGTAGTGATTAATAAAAATTTATGAGAGGATTATTTTCCAAAATCTCTTCATGGTATTAGAGTTCTAGTTAACCTTAAATTGACTTGATAACCCTATCATGAGTCGAAAATAAGAAACTACACCTGGTAGCAAAATGAGATTCAAATCCATGACAGATCCGAACAAACTAAAAACACCATAATCAAGTTAGTCTCCTTCAATAAATGATTCACTTTCACTACAAATCATACAACATAAATTAAATGGTGTTAATTTCCATGAGTGGTTTTTATCTATCAAGCAAGTCATTTGGGGCAAAGGAAAATTAGGCTACTTGACTAGATTAGTAGCTATGCCTACCAAAAATTTTGATGAATATAAGGTCTAGGGGGCTAAAAACTCCATGGTGATGGCATGACTAATCAATTCCATGGATTCGAAGGTTGGACGAACCTATTTATTTTGTGGAATAGCAAAAGAAATTTGGGATAATGTGAAAGAAATCTACTTAAATATGTCTAACTCATCCTAACGATTTGAACTTCGTTAAAAAATTTGTACTACCATCTAGGGTTGCATGAATGTGATAGAGTACTACAATACATTGGTTGAGTTATGGCAAGAGATGGACCTATTTTATGAGGTGGAGTGAAAATGTGTAGATGATGGACAAAAATATAACTCTATGTTGGAGAAAGAATGAGTGTTCAATTTTTTGCTTAAACCCTTTATTAGATGAAGTGAGGGGGAGATTACTAGGCAAACAACCCTTTCTAAGACTCAAGGAGGCGTTTGTTAAAATGAGAAGAGAAGAGAGCAGGCATCGAGTGATGATGTCACCTAAACCTTTTGCCTCGAGTTCTACATTGTTGACTAATAAGGGAGTAGTGAGTGGTTCTTCTGTAAAAGAGAAGATTTGATGTGACTATTGTAAGAAGCCAAACCACACATGTAATGATTACTAGAAACTACCTAGAAGGCTAGAAAATATGAGGTTAGGTGTCTTAAGGGTTTCTAAAGTACAAAGCCAGCTGCATCAGATGCTAAAATTGTACAGGTTGCTGAAGTGGAAGCTAGCTCCACCATATGCTTAGGCATCAATCTCATCCCTACATAGGTTTCCTTGCTCCAATAGATTCTTAGTCAAACACAAATTCACTCTAGTAACGGTAAGATTGTTGAAACCCCTTCTATAGCAATTGTTGCCCAACAAGGTAAAATTTGGAATTTGTTCCACAAACTCTATAGGAATATATGGATAATGCATACTGGGGCATCTAATCATATGCGTAATTCATGGGCTTGCTTTGAAAAATTGAATCAATACGGTAAATTTGATAGGTCATTCCTGGTAAACAGTAAAAGTATTTTGGTTAAAGGAAAGGGAATTGTAACTCTGCCCAATTTAACTTTGACTGAAGTATTATTTGTACCAGAGTTAACATACAATTTGACATTAGTAAGCAAGTTAGCAAAGGATTTAAATTGCCGTGCAATTTTCTCACTAAGCTAGAGTTGACACCAAAGCTCATGTGTATATACCCTACAATAAAATGGAGTAGTGGAGAGAAAAAACATGCATTTATTAGAAACAACTCATTCAACGATGTTTACAAGTAAGGTACATTATCAACTCTAGGGAGAAGCAATACTTGCAACCGCCTATTTGATCAACCGTCTTCCATCTAAGGTACTTGACTTTTGAACAACCTTAAGTGTCTTGCTTGACTTCTATCTTGAGAATTGAGTATTTAACAATTTACCTTCAAAAATGTTTGGATGCACTGCTTTTTTCCTTAATCACTGTCCACATAAACATACATTTGAGGAAAAAGCAGTTAAATGCATGTTTGTTGGATACTCAGCTACTTAAAAGGGGATATAAGTTTTTCCATCCTCCTATAAAGTGGATCTTTATCACTTTAGATGTAGTACTTTTTAAAGAACAACCCTATTACAACCCATTTGTTCAAGAAAACACGTGCAATGAAGGGGAAAAAAGTATGTTTACCAAGGGGAGGGATATCTGACCCATTGTCTAAAACACCAACAAACATGGATTTAACTTCCGATCAACATGATATCAATCCTATTGAGTTTCCATCACCAAATATCTATAAGTCAATGTTAATTTCGGATGAAAACACCTAGTCAACACCTAATCACACCCAGAATAGTGTTACACCACCTATTCTAGAAACAAAAACTATTCAAGTATACACTAGAAGAGGCAAGAATCCTTACCAAGGCCAACTGTCCAAACTGGAGTAGTTGGTCTCAATCATTGAAGAACTAAAACAAGGAGATAAAGGTGGTTAGTAGGATAAAAATTCATCACTAGGGGTACAATTGGCAGAGGAGGAGTTAGATTTGCCTATTGCATTGAGAAAGGAAAGACATAAATGTGCAAAGTATCCTATAGCATAATATGTGAGTTATGATAAGCTCTTACCTTAATTTCATGCTTTTATTACACAGGTTGATGAAGTTTCCATTCTTAGGATCATTGATGAAGCATTGGCAAATCAACATTGGAAAGATGCAGTTATGGAAGAAATGGGAGCATTATATTAGAATAACAAGTGGGAAATAGTAGATCTTCCAAAAGGAAAGAAAATTGTTGGAAGCAAATGGGTTTTCAATGTAGAGCATAACTCTAATGGGAGTATTTCATGATATAAGGTAAGGTTAATTGCTTAAGGCTATTCCAAACATATGACATTGATTATGAGAGGACGTCTACTCCAATAGGAAAACTAAACTTCATTAGACTGATAGCTGCAAATTTGGATTGGCCTTTACTTTAATTAGATGTGAAGAATGCCTTTTTAAATGGAGAGCTTGATGAGGAGATCTACATGAAACTATCCCTTGGATTTACTTTAGGAAACAATTATGGTAAAGTGTGTAAATTGAGAAAGTCACTATATAGACTGAAAAAATCCCTTTGTGCTTGGTTTAAGAAGTTTAGTAGTACCATGATGGATTTTAGATACATACAGAGTCAAGCAGAGCATACCCTTTTTTGTTAAAATTGGCTATAAGGGGTAGAAGTAGATTTTAATTATGTATGTAGATGATATGATTATCACAGGTGATGACAAAGTAGAAATTGCAAAGTTGAAGGAGAAAATAAAAGAGTTGGGGGAGTTGAAATTGTTCTTAGGAATGAAAATTGCAAGAAGTAGTTATAGACATCTCAATTTTGCCCCTATATGATTTTAGAAAATTTTAAGGTAAGAGAAAAGGGTCTTAATTAAGAAAAAAAAAAAAAAAGAAAATACAAAAAATTAGAAAATTTAGAAAAATACAAAAAAAAAACTCAAAAATTCAAAAAAAAAAAATAATTTATGGATAAATAAGAGTCATGAGTCATTTTTAGAATTTTTGAGTAACATAGGTGGAGACATTTCATTTTTAGAATTACAGTTTAAGCTACTTCTTTTAGGTTAGTTAATTTTAGTTTAGTATAATCTTTTAAAAAAAAATTAATAAACAAAAAAAAGGGAGTTAGATCGAGCTGGGCTCACTGTGCAATTGCATAAAGCCTAGCAAGCAATTCACACAAAGGATCTAGCCTAAGGTAAGTGCCTTGCAGCACCTTTGCTTAAACTAGGTATGTGTTGTATACGTGTGCTCTAAGCACATCCCATGTGTGATGCATGTATGCTTGGAGCATATCTTGCATCACTGAATTTCCTCACTTAATATCCTTCCTCCCTTCCTTGTTGAGCAAGCCACTGTACATCCATTTTAAGCTAAGTTTACTTCGAGATTTCACTAAATCAATAGTGAAATCTTGAAGATTACATGGCGTACTTTTAATTTTGACTAAAAACAAGTCCCAATTCAAATGTCTAGGGGATGAAATTGTCATGAGAAAATTGAGAAAAATCACCATCCGAGATTCTAGCTTGTGTTCAATCTTCAAATTGTACAATTAAGAATTGTTTTTGTGCTTTCATTCAATCATTTAAGCAATAAAATCAACTTCAAATATGCCATTATCAATTTAAATCTCATCTTTTTCCATTAATTCAAAGATTGTATGATTTAGCTATCTAACTAAATCAACCATTGATGGCCTTTCCAAGCATAGGTGAGCTTAGACTCTTATAAATAGACATCTTCTAGCCTCGTTTGGATCATCAATTCACTCCTACTTCTCTCTAATCAAGCTTCTCTCTAACTTTCTCTCTCTCTAGTTCTCGATCACCTCTCTTTCTCTAGTAAACCACTTGAGTTTGGGTGCCTTTGAACAAATTCGACCCCATATTCGAGCTCCCCATGCGAAGAACTTCTCAAACACTATAACTCCATTATCTGCTGCAACCTTTAGCACCCCCAACCAAACCACAGCTGCTAAACCCTAACCACTCTGTACAAAACGCCGCCCTAGCTACTACATCGACCTAAACTAACCCTACAATGAGTTCGGCTACCCTTGAAAATCCCCAACCTAACCTTCCTTTCCTTTCCAGTTGCTAATGCATGCTACCAATCGACGCCACTACTGATGGCTAAGTGGCCAAAACACCCAAACCACCACCAACAAATGAGGCACTCTCCTTACTTACCTATTCCAAATGAAATTCACATAAAACTTCCTTTCCTCACTCAGTTTGACCTTTAAAACATGTTAGAGCACCCGTACCTTGTACCCCCTACCCCAACCCTACACCCCCCCCCCCCCCCCCCCCCCCACTATCTTTGTCTCTTTCTCCTCCATCTTGTACACATGCAGATCACGTAAACTTGACTCAGGCATTATCAACATGATCCATGCCCACTTTAGCATTGGTCTAGTCCCCATCCTCATCTTCCTTTTGTTTTGTGTTTGATTCCTTTATTTTATTTTGTTAAAAAAATCAATAAAAAAAAAGAAAAAAAGAGAAGACAAAGAAATAAAAAAGAAGGAAGAGAAAGAAAGAAAGGAAAGTTTTATTTTACTTTAGCATGTTTTCGTCAAAAATAAAAAAATAAAATATAAATGTAAAAAAATTATAATAATAAAGAAAGAATAAAAATGTTAATTACTTAAAAAAACTTAGCTTTGAAAATAAAAATTAATAAAACTTTTTTCAGAGTTAAGGCTTCTTTAGAACCCTTTTCAAGAAAATAACTAAAATTAGGACCCCTTCTTTTTAGATGCTTTTCTTAAATAAAATCAAATGGCTAAAGAACTTAAACCAACTGTTTTAAAAAAAACTAAAAGAAATCAACAAATTAAAGTTTTACAAAGATTGAACTATGGAAAGTTTGATCCATACTAAAAGGTATGTAGGCACATACTGGGTGACTTAAAATAAGGAAATTAATTTTATTTTCCCTTTTTGTTAATAAACTTACTTTTTTGTTTTAATTAATTTTCTCTAATTGTGAATGTAAAATTAGTCAAATAGGTAATTGAAAAATAAAATCTTGGAAGGTTAAGGTAGTACTCATTAGGGTTTAATAGGTTAACCATTGAATCTAAAACTCTAGTTTTTCAAAAACCATTTTCAAAGTTGGTTTTTTCATAGATTAATAACTAAGTTATAACTAATGTACCAATTAGTTATCACTTAACACTTTTCTCGACTCCGGTTAAGTGGCAACTTAAAAAATAATTTAAAGAAAACCAAGTTTTTCTTAATCATTAGTTGAGGACCTATATTTAATGGGTATAAGGTTTAATGTAGGTTGGGTTAAGAAAAATATTGAAAGTGATAAAAAATTTAGGCTTGACAATAATCGTAGGATTTTTATAAATAAGAGGAAGTATGTGCTTGATTTGTTGAAAGAAACATGTAAAATAGCATGTAGACTAGTAAGTACGCCTTTACCTCATAATTGGAAAAGTCTTGCACCTAAAAATGATCCTTGTGTTGACAAAGGACAGATCCAATGCTTAGTGGGGAGATTAATCTATTCGTCCCTTACATGACTAGATCTAGCCTATCATATTAGCTTCGTAAGCCAAGCTATGCATTTACTAACTTGACATCATATGAGTGGGGTGAATCACATTTTAAGATATTTGAAAGGAGTTCTAAGAAAAGGTATATTCATCAATAAGAGTCTGTGTAGGAACCTTGAAGGTCTTGTAGATGCAAATTAGGGTGGTAATGTACTGGATGGAAAGTCAACTTCAGGTTTCTATGCAAAAGTTATGGGGCATCTTAGTAACTTAGAGAAGGAAAAAACAAACTGTAGTGGTTAGAATTAGTGCAGAAGCAAAATATAGAGCTATCACCTAAGGTATATATGAAATTATTTGGATTCAGAGAGTGTTGCAAGATTTGAAGATTGGGATGAATGATGTGAGGCTATACTACAATAGCAAATCAACACTTAGTATTGTTAAAAATTCGATACAACATGATTAGATGAAACATGTACGGCTTGATCGCAATTTCATTGAGTCAGAGATTGAAAATGGAAGTATCTAGTTAGAGTATATTTCCTTAAGGAACCAACAAGTGGATGTTCTAATGAAATTACTTCCAAAGCAACATTTCATTGAGAGTATTATCAAGTTAGGAATGATCGATATCTATTCCATAACTTGAGGGGGAGTGAAGAAAATATTCGATTTTTTTTTTTTAAATTAGTTTGTCTTATGTTATTGTGCTATTTTTTATGTTCTCATTGCTATCAAGTTGATGTTGTTATGTTGTTTTTTACGTCAAGTTGTATTATTATCTTTTTTCCTTAATTGTTTGTTTAAGGTTGTTAGTAGAAAAGTATAGGATCTTTTGAGATAAAGTTAGAGTACAAGAAGTTAAGGATATACATCTATCCTTCTGTCTTTGACAAATATGTATATATTTCCTGGTGATGATTAATAAAAATTTATGAGAGGATTATTTTCCAAAATCTTTTGAGCTTATTTAATAAATTATTCTTTTTTCTCAATCTAATCTTGTACGGTTAAATAATTTTATTAGTTCATAAAATACTTCTTGTTATCATCAAAACTTATAAAGGGGGAACCTAATCTTTTCCTCCTTTTTTATGATAGAAAAACACCTTTTTTAAACAAATATATTTTGAAAACCTGTAGAAATATATATATATATTAATAGAAAATTCCAACTTAGTAAATTTTTCACATAGATTTTCATAATTCAAATTACATAAATAATGTAGTAGCACAATTTATCTATCAACAACACCACATACAACATTTATTTATCCATAATCATCCTATAGTCCACTTTAGATGTTTTACATAAATATTTTTGTTTTCTATCCTCCTCTCCCCCCTTTTGTTATGAGCAATCAAATATAACTCTCTCTCAATCAATGATAAAAAATAACAAAATATAGAAGAAAATTTAATATAAGAAAAATCATAGTAGTATTTTGACATTGGTAAAGGGGCTTAGTAGTAGAGTTTCATATACATAGGAGAATGGACTCTTCAAAAAGATATAAGGCACTGATGGCGAAACTAAAAGAGATCTTATGTTCAAAAGATAAAGACATCATTAAGAAACTAACAAACTTCTTGATCTAACATAGAACTAAAACAAGAAACATCGAGTTGACTTCTTTGTTTTCTTTTAGAAGCTTTAGACTTTGTTTGCAGACTTCTTGATTTATGAATGGAGATTGATTGAAAATGGATTATAAGGAATAATTACAAGAGAATTTTAATAGATAGCTTAGATGGTTGATTAAGTGTAGTGACACGATGTCAGGGTCCCTTTTTGTAAGATATTTATACTAATAAGGGGCCATTCTTTTGTACATATTGTAACATAAGGGAGGACTTTATTTTTGTGTAGTTAGGGCCTTACTATTATTAGAAATTTCGACTTTTAGAAAGTGGTGCCATTTCACCAGTTTTAATATCTCCTCCTACCAGGCCTAATAATATTCGTAAGGCTCTTTACAAGGGTGTGAGTACTCTTCTGGATCGAAGTTCTTACTCACCACTTTAGTTGATCATGACCAACAGCACCTGTTACGTACACTGTACCCCTATGCACACATATTGTAGCCTTATATTACTGCCAAAATTAATAAGTGTGCTATTTATTTTTCCATTCGTACTTATGTCCCTTATAATTTGTTGGCTTTCTTCCTTAGTTATGTTGCTTACAGGTTTAGGCCTTGTTGGCTAGCATTGCGTGTGAGTTAAGCTTGTTAACTACTGTAGAGGCAAGATAGTAAGTGCTGCACAGTCTGTTTGTGTACTAGAGAAAGCCTCGGACCGTGACACACGGTATGATTAGTAGAACTATAAGGAATAGGTTCTGTATCAAATTGGAAGGAGTTATCTTGATCTTGGCAAGATCTTGGTTTGTTGATGTGTTTGATCATTAGCATTAGACCCTTTCTCCTTGTCACTAGTAACTTGTCTAAACCCTTGAGAAGACTAAACCAATTCTTTGATGTCATCCAACTTGGTAGAAATATTTCCCAATAATGATCCCTATACATTTTCCAAATCCTTTCTTAGAATTCCTATACTTGTAGAAGCTTCATCGTGATGTGGCAAATGATGATCGAGTTTTTTACTTTTCAACTCAGAACATACTTCCTTTGCCTTTCTTTTACTACTCATAAACTCTTTAGTAGCCTTTAACATAGCCTCTGCCTTTGCCCCTGCACCTAGTTATACATCTTGTACAAGATTCTTCAACAATTTCTTTGCCTTGTGTTTTGGATGCACATAGTCTTGAAGATACCATAAGTAATCCTTTACACCAATACTCATATGATTAATATTGGATTTTTTAATCCTCTTCAATGTTAATGGTTTCTTTGGTGCAAGCAGTAGTTTAATTTTTCTAAATGCACACAACTTCATGATCATACTTCCATATTGCATACTCCTTTTTTTTCTCCATAAATACTTAAAATTTTGATTGGCTAGATCTAATTTCCTATTTTTCATCATTGCAACTATTATTACTGCATCTTCTTTGGTGGTAGTAGTGGAGTTGTCCTTTCGGGGCAAAAGGTAACTGACCGCTAATTTAAGCAACAGTTTGACAAACAAAATAAAATGAAACACAAACACATCCTTGTCCTCTGACACTTTTATACCTTCATTCAATAATCCAAAAACTCCCCTTTAATTTATGTTTATCAAATCTTCATCATTTGACACATTACACAACTTAAAACATTTTATTAAATCCTTCCTTGTAACCTCAACATTCCTATCATAGGTTTTTTAACTTCCATACATCCTTGTAATTTTCATCAAGATTATCATAAAACTTGACTACCACTTTGCCATATATGACCATCCTAATATTACTTAGCCAACGAAAACCCATTGCATCAAAATACTTATACCAGTAGAATTCACTTTTAAAGAAATATTTAATATCTATAAAACAAAATTCTACAAATTCCAATTTCTTTTTCTATTTTCATATTTCTACCCTTTTTTCCTTCTTTAAACGTACAAATCTTTTTATTACAAAAAGAGTCTTCTTAGGCTTTGGAATGTTACCTTTTTCTTTAGAAATTTTCTACGTAGATTTCATCTTGTTCGCAACTTTCTTTTCCTATTCGTACTCGGATTCTTCATCATCTTCATTGTTATTTTTATATTCATCATTGCCTATGATTTCTTTTCCTTTTTTGCCCATTTCTTTGTCTGCTAGAGCGGCTTCTTTGTTTTGATGGTTTTAGGTTTCGTTTCAAGATAAAAGATGGTAACTTTCTTCACTTAGAGTTTTGTTTCGGGTCTAATCTTTCATCTACATGGACTGGAGTTGAAGGGGTGTTGGATGTGTTTGTTTTCTTGGTGGAGGAGGGTTTGGCCATTAATGTAGTCGATTTTCATGTAGTCGTAAGTTAAGGATTGTATCATGATTTTTCTAGAAAGTATTGATTTGGGAACAAAATGGTAAAGAGAAAAATTGATTCATAGAGAGAGTGAATAAGAAGAGTGATTAAGCGAGTATTAGAATGAGAAGTGTATTAAGTAAAGAGAGAGATTTACATATATATATATATTGATAATATATTAATCATTAAATAAAACATGGGAACCCATGCCTAATTTGAAATTGGCATGCCTCACATGTTTGACATGATGTAGGGGGTTATATCAAATTCTAACTAATATCAAGGGAGAGAAAAATGATATTAATTCATCTATCACTTTATCCATTACTTCATCTATTATTTTCAAAAGAAAAGTTTTGTTATTATATTATAAGTAAGAAAGAAATATTAACTAGATTTAAAAAAAAAAAATTGGCACAATGGATTACATGCTCCAATCTTATTCCTTATAAATTCAAGTTTTACTTTATCTAGTGGTTTGGTAAATATATTAGCTATTTGATTATTAGTTGAAATAAATTCTATGCTAATATAATCATTATTTACATGATAACGTATAAAATGGTGTCAAACTTGTACGTGTTTAGATCTTAAGTAATGCACATGATTTCTTATTAAATTAATAATACTAATATTACCACATTATATGGAAATATTTTTAAATTTAATCCACAATCTGACGATTGTTACTTGATCTAAACAATTTGTGCACAATAATTACTAATTTAAATGTACTTATCCTCCGTTGCGGTATGGTTTTGTTTCTTGGATGACCAAGAAACTAACTTATGTCCTAGAAATTGGTAAGTCTTTGAAGTATTTTTTTTTCTAACTATCTTACAGCTAGCGTAGTTGGCATTTGAGTATCTAACTAAATCAAAGTTTTGATTTTTTGGATTCCAAATTCCTAACTTGACTGTGTAAAATACGTATTTGAAAATTCGTTTCATAGCTGCTAAATGGGTTTTCAATTGAAAATGGGCATGGATAAAAACACTAAACAAGATATCAGAGCATGAAGCTATTAAATGTAACAATGAACCTATTAAACTTCTATACAATTTTTCATTAGCTTTCTTACCTGATTCCTTTAGATCTAACTTGGTAGAAGTAGACATCGGGGTGGTAACTCCCTTAACATTCTCGAGTCAAAATTTCTTTAGGATTCGCCTTGTATATTTCTCTTAATGAACAAGGATCCCATCTTTTGTATGTTTAAATTGTTATCAAAGGAAAAAAATAAGTTCACTCGTGAGCATCATCTCAAACTCTGCTTGCCTTAACTTTAAGAAATCCTTACAATATAATTCATTAGTAGAATTGAAAATGATATCCTCTATGCATACTAATAAATTATTATCATAGTGTTTCAAGAATAATTTTATGTCTACTTTTTCTTTTTAGAATCCATTTTAATTGGGAACTCACTATGCCTTTCATACCATGCATGTGGAGCTTGTTTTAATACTTGTAAGGCCTTTCTTAACTTATATACATGGTCTTCTTTAAGCGGGTCCTCAAAGCCTATAGGTTGTCTAACATATAGCTCCTCTTTGATGTATTCATTTAATAAAGCTCTCTTTAAATCCATTTAGAGTAATTTAAACCCTTTATAATAAACAAATGTAAGCAAAAGTCTGATAGCTTCTAATCGTGTGGTAGGTGTATAATGAACAAAATCAATGCCTTTCACTTGGGCATAGCTTTTGGCTATTAACCTTACTTTATTCCTCACAATCTTGCCATGCTCATTCAATATGAAACTGAATAGGTGTCCATAATTGACATATCCTTATGTTGCCAATAATTAACATATCCTTAAGACTTGGAATAAGTGTCCATACTTGGTTCCTTTGAAACTGGGTAAGCTCCTCTTGCATGGTAGTAATTTAACTGTTACTAAATAAGGTTTCATCTATCATGTTAGGCTCAATTTTAAATAAAAGAGCAAAATGACTTTCAATATTCTTTAAGCTAGCTCTAGTTTTAATTCCTAAACACATGTTGCTAATTACTTGTTTGAGAGGATGATAAGATTTAAATCTCAAAGGTTTAGAAGGTTCAAGCATTATCTACAAAGCTTTTAATTTATCCTTAGAATTATCCTTAGCTTTAGGTTTTGATAAACTTTCAACTTTGGGTTCTTTAGAGTTTTCGATTTGACCTTACTAAGTATTTAAACTCTCATTCTTTTTCTTTGCTTTTACTTGCATATCATCATCAGAATCATCAATTTTTGGCCTCATCAACAAACTTCACATTCATGGATTCTTCTATAGTTCTCATAACTTTATTAAAGATATGATAAGCTTTACTGTCATGGAGTATCATAAGAAAATGCCTTAATTTGCATGTTCTTTAAATTTACTGAAGTTTTTTCCAAAGAATTTAGGAGCATTACAATAGAGAGGATTAATGTTTAGGGGAAAGTTTAAATAGGGGATCAATGTTTTGAAAAGTTCAAAAGGGAATCAACGTTTCACAAAGTTGTTCAATGGGCTTTTAGTTTAATGCTTCTATTCAACAGGCATAGTTATTGGCAAGAACTTATTAAAATGGAATCGTTATTATGAATCTTTTATTTGAAATGCTTCATAAAATGTTGATTCTTTATTTGACCTTTTAGAAAGGTTGATATCTTATCTGAACTTTTTAAAACGTTAATTTCTTAATTGAACTTACACTCAAACATTAATCTCTTTCACTATAATTCTCCTAAATTTCTTTATAAAGCATGTAGAACCAAATACATGAATATATGATACAATTGATTTTCTATCTTTATATAGTTCGCATGAAGATTTCTTGGTAAGAGGCCTTATGTGAATGCGATTTATAAAGTTATAAGAAATTGAGACCACCTCGACTTAGAAATACTATACTACACCACACTCATTTAATAAGGTTTGTGTCATTTCTTAGATTCTTTTATTTTGTGTTCTATTACTTCATATTTGTTGTGGAGTTTGTGGAGCTGAAAATGTTTTAGTGATACCATTTTATTCACAAAACGTTATAAAACCTTCATTTTTAAACTCTTTTCCATGATTAGTTTGCATGTTAATAATGGAAAAACCTTTTTTGATTTGAACCTATTTGGAAAACTTTCAAATATCAAGGAGGGCATCATTCTTATGACATAAAAATGGAACTTACATATACTGAAAATTCATTGACTATCACTAATCTATATTAATTATTGCTTAAACTTAATGTGTATATAAGACCAAATAAATCAAGATGCAACAATTCTAAATATTGTTTTGTTGAGATAACATTTTTAGACTTATCTAAAACAATACTCATTTTATTTTTAATACATGTAGTACAATGGATATAATCTTTTAGGTTAAATTTAGGCAAAACATTTACTAAATTATTTTTAGATAAATTTTCTAATTGAGCAATATTATCATGACCTAGTTTCATATACCATAGAAACATACTATTAGAAACAGACAAAAAGCACCTTTTAGTTTAAACTTTAGCAAACTCAACTACATAAATGCTCTTCTTATGGAATTCTTCAAACAATTTAATACCATTTTATCAAAATTTTCTACCATATTTTAATGAAATACCATCTTATATCCTTTGTTGCATAATTGACTAATACTTAAAAAAATTGTATTTTAAATCTCTTACTAAGGATACATTTTTAATAGTGTAGGGGGAAATATTAATTTTATCAATTGTCAATTGCGATTATCTTTCCTTTACTATCATTATCAAGTTCAACAATATCCTCTTTCTTTCCATTCTAAACTATCGAGCGTCTCTAGGCGTATGATTTGAACACCCGCTATGTAGATACTGTATTCCTTTCAATTTCACTTTATGTTCCTATGATCATCAAAAAAGTGGTTAAGTTCTTTTAAGAACCTAAACTAGCTTAGGTTTGCTGAAATTTAAGCTCATAAAGTTTAGAGTTTTAGCTTCTTGTTTACCGAGCTTGTTATTTTTGTAGAAAACTTTTTAATGTGTCTAAGTTTATTACAAAAGAAGTAAGTATAAGGATTAGATACTTTATACCTGTTTGTTATATGTTTCCTCTAACTTTGGCTTAAGTATCCTTTGACATACATACCCTTTAACTAATCCTCTGATGTATCCTTTGATAGGATTCTTCCTAATTTGATCAGGGTATCTTTTGACATACCTCCTCGCTTCACAACAAATTTAAGTATACTCATGCAAATTATTGTTTCTAATAGGTTCATTACCCATTACTTCTTTTCCTTTAACAAATATGGTCTTTTTGATCGAATTAGATGATTCATCGTGTTTATAGCCAAGTCCAACTTTTGAATTATCTAATCTTTGAGAAGACAAGAGAATTTGTAACTTTTTATTGCTCTTATTGAACTTATTAAAGGTTGTATTAATTGTATTAGAGAGTCCATCTATCTATGCCTTTAATTCTTTTATGTTTTTCATCAAGACAAGATTTTCTTTTTCAAGACTATCTTGACTTGTTTGAAGATTCTCATTGTCAATTTGTAATACTCCATTATCCATTTTTGAAATATCATTTTCATAAGCCAGCAGTGAGTTCATTTGGGACAAAGCTTCTTTTTTATTTTTTGGAGCCTTAACCTCATTATCGAGTTTAGTTATCTTAGCATCTGCTTACCTTTTCAAGAGCCTTTAATAATTTTTTAATTTTTTTGCGCACACTATTAGGCATATCATCCCCAAATTCAATGCTAATATTGTATTCAAACTTATATATTTGAGTTTTTGAATTGTAGAAGTACATACACTCTCTCTATAATGGCTAGATGAGATAAAATTTGATAATTTTGATGATTATCTTCAACTTAGCTGTTGGATAAACTAAATCCTCGATCTTTTGCAAGAATATCTCTAACTTAACTAACCTAATTTTTTTAATTTGAATTAGATAAAAATCTACTCAAAACTTTTGGAAATATTTTTGATATAATCCTTGAAATGTATTACGTATAGCTCTTATACTTTAGTTGATAAACCTGTTGCAATTTAAAAAATATCTTGCCTTTGTTACCCCTTAAAGCGGCGAAATTGCAACGGTTTCATCGTATAAACAAACTTATGTCAATAACTAACCTTACTGTCGCTATCATAGATATGTTTTACATAAGGTATCTACGACTCTTTGCTTTGAAGTAAATAGCTCACTCATAACTATAGATAAAATTTATAAATATAATAAAAAACTTTAAGTCATATCTACATAAAGATACTTATATTATCTTACAATCCTAGGAAATATTTACATGCTATATTAGTTTAATAAGTAAAGTGTTACAAGATTAGTACATAAACTTAAGAATACTAATAAAATGCTAAAGGACTCGATTGTTTAGCTAGTTAATTCTCACTTCCTCAAGACACTTCAAAAAGAGACTAACTTGGGGATAATTATAATGCAGCATTTCAATTAGTACCTATAAAAAGATTTATAAGGATATGAGTAATCAACAGCTCAGTAAGTCGAGATGGACACTTAAGAATGCATGAAAAACACAAATAGGGTTTTCAAATAATTAATTATATGGAATGCAACACACAAATGCCATCACATAACGTTGTCCAGTTTATTGTGAAATTAAAGTAATTTCACCCACTCTAATCTAGGTTGAGGAGTTTCAATATTTATGCAACAGCTCACAACTAGACCCAAGTCTGTGTAATGGAGATACTACTCCCCCAATGATTATCCAGGTAACCATTGCCCTCATCCTTACCATAACCTCCTCTCTTGTCACTTAGTTTGGTTAAGAATGAAGAAAAGATCATTGTATTATCTAGCACTATCTTTTTCAAAGGTGCTGGTATTTGATTAGAGAATCCTAACTGTCCCTTAAAGGGTTGTAATGCATGTTCAATTAAGGTATTATGGTCGATTGAAATTAAGTTCAGTTTAAGGTAACCAAATAATCTCAGTTCACTTAATTCATAACAAACCACCAAAATACAACATCAATTTTCAACAAATAATTATTGATACACAAGCATATGTACATATAACTACTTATAAGCACAATTACATACAAATATAAGCCTCTGAGTACTTTAACATAGTACTCTAAAATATAACAATGTATTGAACCCAACTTACCTAAAATTCTCGATGTGCTCACTAAACTTGCCATAGGTCAACTTGTTTTTGTGTCTCTTATAATATAAATATTTTTTAGTATTTTTATCCTTATGATATACAAGCTTTAAATTATGATTTGACTCAATTTTTCAAATATATATGTATTATTTATTATCAATCTATTTTAGGCTAGTTTCGGAATCAGTTTCCGAATCTATTTACGATTTATGTTCTAATTTAGTTTTTTATTACTGTGTTATACGGGAACCCTAAGAACTTGTTCTGAACAATAATGTGAAATTAATTAGATCATACTCAAGTGTCTTAAATATTACTTTTAGTCTTTAACCAATATTTTAGTTTGTATGATATATCATAATCTTAATTTAACTATCGAATTTACTTTCCATATAAGAAAATTTTTCATTTTTCATATAATTACCTTTTAAGTTCCATATCAGATTTATTGTCTTTTACTATTGTTATCATATTATCAATTTTAACCTAATATTTTCTACTTATTACATTTCCAATGTCACATATTATTAATTTACATATATTCACTACATAATACACATAATAATCACATTTAACACTCTAAATATGACAAATATCATACTACATCAAATATTGACATCTTAAAACACTTAATTACATACTAAGTCAATAATTATACATTTAATTATTAATTTAGCCCAAAATCACTATTTATATATATGATTTAAAGGCTTAAAAATTAACTAAAGTTTTCAAAAATTAATTTATGAAAAATCTCTTAATAGCACTATTTTACATACTCTAAATAGCCTACAAAAAAATTTTAAGCTCAAAACTACACTATTAAGGTTATTTACTTCTAAATCGAAAATAGACTTAAGTTTTAAAATTTCTTAAGTATCGTATATTTTTAAATCTAAATTCATCACAATAATATTTCCCCTTAAATCTACACACATAAAAACCTCAGAATACAAAATTTCATAATTTTCTAAACACATTTAATATTTTTACTAAATTAAACAAAATTAGGTTAGAAATTAGACTCATGTTCGATGAACTTCTGGCCACCAGTGGTGGCTCTATGTGTGTTGATAGTGAGGGGTGGTGATGGTAGGGTGTAGTGGTGGTGACCATTCGTTTTTAAGTGGTTGTTGATTGTGGGTTCTCTTTACAAGCCTTAAATGCACTATAATTTTGCTAGTTTTTCTAAATATACTTGACTCTCTTTTTTTGGTCTCTCTCAATTTTTTTTAAACTCACAACATGTCCAAATGAATTTCAAAAGAGGCTTTTCTAATTTATAGGTTGGTTTAGGTTTTCTCTTTAATTTTCTTATTGCCAAATGTTCCTTATCCTCTTCTATTTTTCTTTTTGGTTGTTCTAATTTGATTGGTTAAGTATGTTTCTCTAAATCTCAGCTTTCTACAACTTGAATCCAAACATTTCTACACTTTTCCTTATTTTTCTTTTATTTTTTTATAATTTTCTTTAATTATTTAGTATTATTATTTCAGGTATTTTTACCTACATATAAATACATATATAGTACAAATAAATAATCCTAAATATTATTTATGTTATTTTATGATTGTTAGTATGTATATAATTTATTTCTGTCGATTCATTAGTTATCAGAATTCGTTTTATGCATTTTCAATAAATAATGAGTAATATACTTATAATTCAATATTATGATATTTAATTATTTTATTACTTATTTTCCTAAATTCAAACTTATGGGGTCACTGCCATTAATATTTCTAACTTCATCGTAAAACTTAGGCTCGATTAGATAACTTACTTGATCGCCTCAAATTTTATGTATTGACTATGAACTTCTAATTACAGGGCTTATATTTTCACCCCCTTTCCAAAAAGTTTTATCCTCAAATCTTTTGTATATCTAAATTTTACTTAAACAACCATAAATGATAATTAACATGCTTTTACTAACTTAGAAGTCATAAAAGCCATGGGTACTGCTTCATTACTATTGCTTTCAACTCCCAAGTGATCTCCAAATCAGGACCTTTGTTCCATTGTACTTTTACATATTCCATATCTTGATTCTTTAACTTCTAAACCTGATTATCTAGTATTTTTATGGGTTGTTTCGCCACTTGAAAATCCCTTTTTGATTTTACTGGCTTTATCTTCACGATTGCATTTAGATTCTTAACAAACTTTCTTAACATAGAAATATGGAATACATCGTGGTAGCCTGACAAACTTGGGGGTAACGCTATTCTATAGGATACATTACCAGCCTTCTCTAATACTTCAAATGGACTAATATATTGTAGGCTGTACTTTCCTTTTGTGCTAAACCATCTAAGTCCTTTAAATGGACTTATCTTATCATAAACATGATCTTTAATTTCAAATTCCAATGGCTTTCTCTTCAAATTTGCCTAACTCTTATAATGGTCCTGAGCTTCCTTTATTCGTTGTTGTACAATATTAATCTTCTCATTTGTTTGGTTAATCACGTTAGGTCTAATCATTGCATATTCCTCATGGTCCTAATATAGTGGCCATCTACATTTTCTGTCATATAATGCTTCATAAGATGCCATCTGTATAGTCGCACGGTAACTATCTTTGTAAGTAAACTCTATTAATGGCAAATATTTATCCTAATCACCACTAAAATCTAAAACATAAGCATACAACATATCTTCTAGGGTTTAAATTGTTCGTTTAGATTGCCCATCTGTTTGCAGATGATAGGTTGTACCAAATTGTAACTTTGTATCCAAAACTCTATGTAAACTCTCAATTTAGACATAGATCAACTATCTCGATGTAAAACAATATTTTCTAGCATACTATGTAATCTTACTATCTCTTAGATATATAACTTACCCATCTTTTCTATTGAATTGTCTATTCGATAGGGTAAGAAGTGTGTACTCTTCGTTAATTTGTCTACGACTACCCAAATTGAGTTATAACCAGCTTGAGTCCCAAGTACTGTTACCATAAAATTTATTGTAATATGATCCCACTTCTATCTCAATACCTCTAAAGGTTGCAATATCCACTTGATCTTTGATGTTCTACTTTAACTTGTTCAAATGTAATGCATTCTGTCACATACTGTGCCATCTCTCTTTTCATTCTATTCCATCGAAACATTAATTTTAAATCTTGGTACATCTTATTTCCTTCCAATTACACGGTGATAGGAATCAACCCCCTAGATTGATTACAAGAAGCCAAGCTAGAGGACTTTAAGGACTTGTATGGAGAATACTAGCTATAAGTCATAGCCAAGGTGGGGATTCTTATCCTGAGTTGGCCTCCTGCCGACTTGTCTGTCAGACCCTTACGTATGTCAAACATGTTCCTACCTAACAGTAAAGTCCTAATCTAGAAGATAGCCCTGAACTAGCCAAACTGAGCTCCCCAACCGACCACTGGCGTTTGACTTCAAGTCAACTGATCTCTTTACCAAGTTGATTGGCTCCTGACCGATTCAGATTAGGTTGACCCCTTGACTGCAACGCATCCTTGCCTTTGCCTATGTTGTATCATATTCCTGATGTCTAGCCACCAAGCGATACGTATCTTCTGACACAATGCTCCAGAATGATCCTTTCTTTTCTATACTGAATATTCTTTATCTCTTTTACCTTTTTTAGTATGTCTTATATAACCTACTTGTAGAATACCCTCTTGTCTTTTCATATATGTAAAGTAACCCTATGGACGAGTATATAAACCTCTACTTTCTTTTACGTAGACAATCAATCCTTTCAATATAGAAATTACTTACTTTGAGCAACCTTAGTGTTCTTGTTATTCTTCAACTTTTATCTATTCCCTTTAGTAAGGAGTAGCGGCGAGTGACCCTTCAGTTTGGACCAGTGTATCATATCCGGTAAATTGTAGGCCGAGTAAGATTAAGTGGTGCATTATATCCATTTAATAGCTGCTCGGACTTTACTAATCTTTTCCTTGTTTGTTTTGGTTTGCTTTGTTATGGCGCTTCTTTGTGTATTCGACCTTAGAGATGCATCAACTTTGCTGGTATCAGAGTATGGTTTCACAAAGGAGTATGTGAAGTTGCAGTGAAGTTTTGATTTGCTTTATTATTAGTGGCTGCTATGTTCCTTTTGTAGCTACTACAGTGTATTTGTGTGACAGCAAGTGTGGTTTCATTGTTACTCAATTCCTACTCTATTTCTCATTGCGAAAATAGAGCAAGTTTGTTCCTATTTTATTTGAGTGGCTATCGAGTATTAAAGTTGTTAGCAAGTTGTTAATCCATTTGAGAAGTACTGTACCATATGAGATTCAAGTGTTTAGGGAGTTATTGGTGACCAGGGCAGTGGTGCTCA
The DNA here is from genome assembly GCA_024138015.1 of Lumnitzera littorea. Classification (NCBI taxonomy): domain Eukaryota; kingdom Viridiplantae; phylum Streptophyta; class Magnoliopsida; order Myrtales; family Combretaceae; genus Lumnitzera; species Lumnitzera littorea. The sequence continues at coordinate 79,482,755 of JAMXBB010000001.1, forward strand.
ACTTGGTCGTGGTCATAATGGTAGTAATACCCTAGGAGCAATTAACGACAAACTCACAAACCTCGTTGAGAGTCTAGTCACTGCAATACAAGTTAACAGGTAATAACCCCAGGGTGTATAGCAACAAAACCCATAGGAAAACGCCCTTGAGAGACACTATGGCCAAAGCAATTAGACCCATCTCCCAACTTGACCACTGCAAGCTAGAGGAGTAGTAGACCGAGCTACTAGACGAAGACTGGAGTTGGAGAAGATTAGGGAAGATGATGAGGAGTTGAATGTTGAAGAGTTTAGTGAAGAAGTAGGCTACTACCAAGCGTTGGGATGAGGATGCCGATTTCCTCAAGGGCCAGACAATGTCAAGGTGCAAATCCTGCCCTTTAGTGGAAGTGGAGATGCTAATGAATACTTAGAGTAGGAAGAGAAGGTTAAGAAATAATTTGAATGTTATGGGTATAAAGATGTTGACAAAGTCCAACTTGCTACATTGGAGTTTACTGGGTATCCGACCATGTAGTGGAAAAATTTGAAATCAGCCATAACAAGAGATGGAAGATGAGGTGTTAGAACTTGGGATGAGATTAAAAGATTGCTAAGAGGCAGATTTATGCTTGAGACTTACCTACAAGATATGTTTGCAAAGTTGCAAGAGCTTTGCTAAGGAAGCCGATCTATTGATGACTATGTGAGAAAGTTCTAAATGTTAATGATCCAAGTTGATGTGGAAGAGCCAGAGGCCTGCATCATATCGAGGTTCATTTTTAGGCTTAAGTGTGAGATTTGCAATATCGTAGAAGTATAGAGGTTTTATAATTTGGAAGAGGCCATCAAGACAACGTAGAGGGTCGAGAGGTAGAGGAGAAGTGTTTTAGACTAACTTGGGCCGACATTATTGTAGGTATCAATACCTTGCCGACTTGTTCAAGTCAAGTTGAAGAGGTTACATAAGACCGAGGATAGGAATGATCGACCTGAAGACAGTTAAGGAAGCTAGTAGGGTTGAGCTGGATAGTAAGGCCGAGTCGAGAGTAAGTCGACTTTGAGGACATATGAGAAAGGTCAGATGGAGTGAACTGTAACCAAGAACAGATAAGGCCGGTCACTTAATGGGTTCGAGCTTACTGAAAACTTGAAAGAAAGTGATGGGGTGTGTGTGTGAAGGAAAAAATGCGAATAGAAAAGAGTAAACAAAACCTACGAACAGCTGTAGAGAATATGATGTACTAATGGAACTTCCGAGGACTCACGACACAATTTAATATGACGTACGAATTAGTTCGGTGAGGTTATTAACCACCTAACCTTGTTTAGGGAAAAGGATAAGAGTGATGCCAAGAGTAAACAAACAGAGTGTTCATGCAAGGAAGAAAAATACTCATGTATATTAAAGATAATATCTCCTTTACAGCTATAAGTACAAGGGTATTAATACCCATAAGTTAGGGTAACTTGCTTAAAAAGGAAAAGACAAAAAGGATATTTCCTAAGGAAGTAATGTACAAGATATAAAAGGATAAAATTAAATATACAAGAAAAACAACCATTGGTACAACGGATTCTGCACATGGTACTATATATGTAACGATGCTACATTAGTGAGGTCGTTAGAAGATACAGACAAAAAGTACGGACAAATGGCTTGTCCAAGCAGGGATAGCTTAGTAAGTCTAGAGTCTCTCTTTCTCGGCTTCTTGACGAGGAAGATGCCAAGTAATTGGTTGGCTTTGGTGCTAGTGAGTAATCTTCAATTAGGCATACTGTAGAAAGATGGGCAGTCATACGATTAGACATGAAGGGTGACTCGGTAAGGAAGTACTTGACCTTGGTAGGGATTAGTTAGAACAGAAGGATTCGTCGTGCTAGTCCATCTAGTCATCGGGCTCGGTTGCAGGTCAGAGGTCCTATAGCCTAATTCCCATCATTTCCTCCGGGTTGTTTTGGATTTGGAATCAAATCCGAATGGTGTTTACTTAGTTTTCTGTTAAGGTTATACGGACTAAGGTCGGTAATGTTGAAGGCATTAGAAACCCCATAGTACTCGGGCAATTCCAATCTATAGGCATTATCATTGATCTTCTGGAGGATTCTAAAAGGTCCTTCTACTCTTACAGATAATTTGTTCATCTTCTTGTTCGGGAACTGTTCCTTGTTGAGGTGTAGCTACACCAAGTCTCCCGACTGAAATTGTTTAGCTGTCATACTCTTAGTCTTTTCTCGCATTTTTTTAGCAGCTTGGTTGATGTGCTGAGTGACCTTGTCATATATGTGCTGAAAAGATTGTGCTCTGACTGAGGCATTAAGGTCCTCTTGCACGGGTACTGGAATAGGGGTGTGGTCAAGGAGCACCTCGGGATTGAATCCATAGACTACCTCGAAGGGGGTCTGCTTAGTGGTGTCATGTACTGTTAGATTATAAGCGAACTCGACCATTGGCAAGCAAACGTCCTAATTAGCCAAGTTCTTGCCTATTGCACCTCGAAGCAGTGATCTCAAAGTGTGATTAACTACCTCTATTTAGCCGTCAGTTTGGGGATGACATGAGATATTGAAGAGTAATTTGGTTCCTAGCTGATGCCATAAGGTTCTCTAGAAATGGCTTAAGAACTTTGGGTCTCTATTGAAGACTATGCTTCTTGGCACATCATGTATCCATATAATCTCCTGCAAGAAAAGAGAAGCAATATCTGAAGTGTCGTTAGTCTTGGTCCAGGGCATGAAGTGTGCCATCTTACTGAAACTATCTACAATGATCATTATAGAATCTTTGCCTTAGGTAATTCATAGCAGTCCGAGAAGGTCCATGCTTAATTTAGTCTATGGTTTCATTGGAATAGGTAGGGGCATTGCTCTCTCTTGCTCAGCTTGACACTTAGCCTTCTTATATACGACATAGATTTCAACAACTCGGTGCACATCTCTCCTCATTCTTGCGCAAAAGAATCAACCATTCAATAGTTCACAGGTCTTCCTTTTCTCTAAAATGTTCGGAAAGTCCTCCACTATGGGCTTCTTTAATCAGTAGCTCCTTTAGTGAACAAATCGACATGCATAATTTTTCACTTCGGAACAAGTGGCTATCCTTTACATGATACTCGTCCACCGTCCTCCCATCAACACATTGCGAAATTATAGGTCTGAAGTGTAGATCCTCATAGTATTGTTCCTCGATACTTGTAAACCTAAATAGTCTAGTCTATAGTTCTGATAAAAGCGCATATCTTCTTGAAAGAGCATCTGCAATTATGTTACTCTTTCCTTGCTTATACTTTATTACAAAATTGAATCCTTTAAGAAATTTAACCCATCTCACCTGCTGCTTTGACAACTTGGTTTGACTTTAAAGGTACCTCAGTGATTCATGGTCAGTATATATAACAAATTCTCTTGGCAATAAATAATGTTGTTATACTTGTAGTGCTCAAATCAGTGCTAAAAGTTCTTTATCATACACGAAGTAATTCAATTGGGGTCCTTGGAGCTTCTTACTGTAGAAGGCAATTGCTCTGCTTTCCTGCATTATGATAGTGCCTATTCCAATGCCTAACGCGTTGCATTCCAACTCAAATATTTTCTCAAAGTTAAGCAGAACTAACATTGGGGCAGAGGTTAATCTTTCTTTTATCTTGACAAAGCTCCTCTCCTCCCTTTCTCCCCATCAGTAGTCGGTGTTTTTCTTTATCGGTTTAGTAAGTGGCACAACGAGGGTGCTAAAATTCTTAATGAATCTCCTGTAAAACGAAGCCAATTTATGGAAACTTCTCACGTCGACATAAGTAGTAAGAGTTGGCTACTCAACAATTGCTTGGATCTTCTCATTATTGACTCGCAAGCCTCTTCTACTGACTACATAACCTCAAAATACCACTTCCTCCTAACAAAAGCAACACTTCTTTAGATTGCCAAATAGTCTCTCGGTACAGAAAATATCTGAGATTGCTTTAAGATGTTCATAGTGATTCAGCATGTTGACGCTGTAGACTAGGATGTCGTCAAAGTACACCACGATACACTTCCCTATGAGATGTCTCAGCACATGATTCATTAGTCTCATAAAAGTGCTTGGGGCATTCGACAAGTCGAAGGGCATGACCATCCATTCTTAAAGTCCATGTTGAGTCTTGAACATAGTCTTCCATTTGTCCCTTAGTTTCATGCAGATTTGATGGTAGCCATATTTAAGATCAATCTTGCTAAAAATCTTGGCTCCATTTAGTACATCCAACATATCTTTTAGCCTCAAGATTGGATACCTGTATTTGATCATGATCTTATTCACAGCTCGGTTGTTTACACACATCTGCCAGGTTCCATCCTTCTTTGGCACCAGAAGCATAGGTACAACACAAGGGTCCAGACTCTCTCTTACATAACCTCTCTCCGGTAACTCATTGGCTTGACGTTGGAGCTCAAAAGCTTGCTTGAAATTCGTCTAATAAGTAGGCCTATTCAGCAGTGCAGCGCTAGGTACTAAGTCAATGTAGTACTCTATGCTTCGAGTTGGGGGCAACTCCTCAAGTAACCGTTTTGGGAATAGGTCAGCATATTCATTTAGCAACTCTTTGATCTCTTAGGGAAGCTTACCCCGCTCCTTCATTTTCAATAGTCACCTGACTAACAATAGGGTCGGCTCAACAACATTGATGGCTTCTTAAAGTTTGGCTCTACTCATTACCACAGCCTTCTTCGATTCATGAGCAAGTTTCATCTGCAACTTATTAACTTCTCTCGGCAGCATCGATTCAGCATGATCTTCCGATCATGCTTCTCGAACATATACATATTTTTGTAGCCATCATGTATAACTCTCCTATCAAACAACCATAGCCTACCCTGCAGCACATGGGAAGCGCACATAGGCAGCACATCGTAGAGAATCTAGTCAGAGTAATTCCCTATAGTGATCGACAGTAGTATTTGCTAGGTGACATGTAATGCTCCTTTCTCACTCAACCAGTGCAACTTTTATAGCTTTGGATGCACAATAGTCGACAATTTCAGTTTTAAAATAATATTAATCGATGCCATGTTGGTGCAGCTTGCATTATCTACGATGAGGGCACACACTTGATCATTCACCTTGAAGGTTGTATGAAACAAATTCTCTCTCTACTCCTCATCCCATGAGGGTTCTATGTTCATAGTGTGTCGGAAAACCATGAGTAACTTGTCCAAGTCTTTGGCAAACACATCCTCCTTAATCAACTCTTTCTCGACATTTTCTTTGTCAGTAGAGACCTCCTCTTCTTCAGGTTCCTCATTAGTGCTGTCTACTTTTAGCTTCAGGATGTCTCCTTTAATGACCATCGTTTGTCGATTCGAGCACTAAGTAGCCATATGACTGAACCCTTAGCATTTGAAGCACTTGATTTGGCTTGTCTTCCTGCCAGACTCTTGCCCCTTCTCATAAGTTTAGGTAGGTACTTCACTATCAAGTTGGCCTTTTTGCTCGACTTAGTACTTAATTGAGCTCGGTGACTTGCTTATCCAGGTTGGATAGTTGGCATTCTTATCGGTATTTGGCTCCTTCTCTGCCTCTCTAATTGCTGGGTGATCCTAATAGCTTCATCTATTGTAGTAAATCGTTGAAGTTCCACAATGTCTCAAATATCACCTCTCAATCCAGTAATAAATCTTAACATAGTTCGAGCTAGTGGTTCCTCCATCTCGCAATGAATCATGAGCATTTGAAACTCTTGAGCATACTCATTGATAGTTTAGCCTCCTTATCTCAGCTCCTGTAATCGAGTAAAGGTATCTTGGAGATAAGTTTCCGGTATAAACCTGTATCTAAGCATTCTCTTCATCTCTAGCTAAGTGTTAATCTCTCGGTAGCCTTCTCGTCTCCTTATAGCCTAAAAATTCTTCCATCATATGGTGGCATATCCGGAGAACTTAACAGCAGCAGTTCTTACTTTCTTGTAGTCCTCATACTGATAGTAATCAAACACATACTTTACCTTCTCTTCTTACTCCAGGTATTCATCAGCATTCCCGGATCTATTGAAACCCGAAATTCGAAGCTTTATATGGTCGGATGCTCTAGGGACTTGTACACTCTCTTCTTCAAAATACTCCTCTTTATCCTCTTCATCAAGCTCTCTCAAGTCTATCCTTCTCCTTATTCATCCGCCTACTCCCCCACCTTAAACGGGTTGAGCTAGGTTCTAACCTCTAATAGGTTGAGCAACTTATGGGGTGTTTTGCATAGCCTCAATGGGTTTGCAAGACAATGCATAAACAACTCGGGTTTAGTCCACCAAGAGGTTAGCTACCTCATTAAGTCTCTCATTAGTGCTTTTGGGAGTTCCTTAAGATTGTCATCCATGATAGACAACTCCACTGTCATCGCCAATACCAATGTTCATACTTAGGTCTGTCATTTTTCCTCATAGATTCAAAGCTCAAACAAACACTTTAGGAAATTAACAGTTAACAACACAACAGTCAAATAAACACAGTAACTTGCTCTATTTCACACATGCAAAACAAAGTATAACAGAACTTTAAGAAAAACCAACTACAGCTTACACAAAACCTCCACTCTGATACCAAGATAGTGCGAACTGTGACTAAGAACAAACAAGATCGGTTACTGGATGGGTTTGAGCTTGCATAAATCTTGAAAGAAAGTGATGGGGTGTGTGTATGAAGGAAAAAATGCAAATAGAAAAGAGTGAACAAAGCTTAGGAACAGCTTTAGAGGACATGATGCACCAATGGAACTTTTGAGGACTTATGGCACAATTTGATATGACACACAAATCGGTCTGGTGAGGTTACTTGTTACCTAACCTTGCTTAAGGGAGAGGATAAGCATGCTACCGAGAGTAAACAAATAGAGTGTTTACATAAGGAAGAAAAATACTTAAGTGTATTAAAGATAATCTCTCCTTTATAGCTATAAATACAAGGGTATTTATACTTATAAGTTAGGACAACTTGCCTAAAACGGAAAAGATAAAAAGGACATTTACTAAGGAAGTATTGTACAAGATACAAAAGGATAAAAATGAATATACAAGAAAAAACAATCATTGGTGCAACAAATTTTGCACATGGTACTATATACATTAGTGAGGTCGTTAGAAGATACGGACAAAAAGTATGGACAGATGGCTTGTCCAAGCAAGGATGGCTTAGTTAGTCCGAAGTCTTTCTTTCGCGACTTCTTGGTAAGGAAGATGCCAAGTAATTAGTCGACTTTAGCGTTAGTGAGTAATCTTCAATTTGGCACACTGTAGAAAGATAGGTAATCATACGGCTTGGCATGAAGGGTGACTTGATAAGGAAGTACTCAGCCTTGGTAGGGGTCGGTTGGAATAGAAGGATTCGTCGTGCTAGTCTCTCTAGTCCTTGGGCTTGATTGCGGGTCAGAGATCCGATAACCTAATTTACATCAATAAACCTCCAAATGAAAGACTAATGAGGTGAAGTACTTTAAATGTTTAGGTTTTGGACACATAGCCGTAGAGTGTTCGAACCGACGCATCATGATGCTCTGAGGAGATGTAGTAGATTGCACTTACGAGAGTGAGTTTGAGAAAGAAGAAGATGTTAGAAAACCTGAAACTGAAGAGGAAGAGGAGGCTTATGTCTATGCTAACTCGAGAGAAGTGATGACCCTAGTCTTGAGAAGAGTAATGAGTTCCTTGCCAAACTCTATGGAGGACCAGAGGGAAACTCTTTTCCATACCAAGCGTACCATTAAAGGCCAGTTATGCACAATCATAGTAGATAGAGGAAGTTGTACTAATATGGTCACACAATCCTTTGTACAGAGGTTGGGTCTATCGACATCAAAGCATCCCCGACCTTACAAGTTGCATTAGCTTTATGACAAGGGTGCTTTACACGTAATTGAACTAGTGATCATACTGTTTAGTGTTGGGAATGTGTATAGGGACAAAGTAGTTTGCGATATCGTCCCTACAGGAGCTTCACATTTGCTGCTTAGATGACCTTGGTTGTTCGACTGACGTATTACATACGATGCGTATATGAACACCTATGCCTTTGTTAAGGATGGAAGGAAGATTGTGTTGCAACCATTGACCCTATCCCAAGTAAATGAAACCCAAAACCAGCTTACCCAAGCTAATAAGAAGAAGACCTTAATGATGAGTCGTAAAGAGCTCTAATCTGTTGAGAAGGTTAATGAACCCATGTTCCTATTAGTTAGGAAACTAATGGAGATGCGAGAATTATAGAATGTCCCAGAAGAGATTCAAAGCGTGCTAAATGAGTTTTTCGACCTGTTTCTGGAAGAACTGCCTAGAGGACTACCACCAATTTGAGGCATAGAGCACTATGTTGATCTGCAGTTAGGCACCGTCCTGCTGAACCGAGTTGCATATAAGATGAACCTGGAGCAGACTACTAAGTTGAAAAGATGGATGAACTCATAGAGCGAGGCTATGTAAGGGAGAGCATGAGCCCTTATGCTATACCAGCTCTACTAGTTCTAAAGAAGGATGGTTTATAGCGCATATGCATTGACAACCGAGTAATCAATAGAATTACTATCAAGCACAAATACCCGATACCGAGCTTGATGATATGTTAGATGAGCTTCATGGTACCAAAATATTTTTAAAGATTGATTTATGAAGTGGCTACCACCAAATCCGCATGAGGCTGGGTAATGAATGGAAGACTGCTTCAAGACTAGGCATGGACTCTACAAATGGTTGATTATGCTGTTCAAACTTATCAATGTGCCAAGCACATTCATGAGGTTAATGAACCATATAATATGACCCCTAATTGGAAGATGTGTGGTCGTGTATTTTGATGATATATTAGTATACAGTGCCGACCTGAATGACCATGATTAATATCTTCATGAAGTATTTAGTATTTTGTGAATTGAGAAGTTATATAGAAATGTGAAGAGGTGTATGTTTTGTTAGAGAGAAGTGATATTCCTAGGGTTTGTAGTGCTAGGGGAAGGAATCTGAGTAGACGAAGAGAAGATCCAAGCTATACTAGAATGGTCGACATCGAAGAATGTCACTAAAGTCCGAAGTTTCCATGGCTTAAGTTCTTTCCATAGGCGATTTATTAAGGGCTTTAGTATAGTAACCACCCCATTGAGCAAGTTGACTAAGAAGAGTGAAGGATTCAGGTGGAATGACTGAGTTGAATAGAGCTTTAGAGAAATCAAGGAAAAACTTACCTCAACACCTGTCCTGTCATTGCTAGATTTTGATAAACCCTTCGAACTAGAATGTGATGCATTGAGAATTGGAATTGGTGATGTCTTGATGCAGGAGCAAGTGACACGACCTGTCACCTACTACAGTGAGAAACTGAATGGTCCTTCCCTAAACTATTCTGTCTACAAGAAAGAGTTGTACTCTCTTTATTGAGCTCTTGCTATTTGGCAACATTATTTGCTGCAACGAGAGTTTGTTATTTATACAAACCATGAGGCTTTGAAGCATTTAGGGAGTCAAAAAAAGCTTTATAAGAGGTAAGCTAAGTGGTTAGAGTTCATGGAAGGTTTCTTGTACGTCATTCAACATAAGAAGAGAAGTGCAAATGTGGTTGCCAATATTCTATCATGAGGGCAAACGTTGTTCACCACTTTGTAGAGAAAATTATTGGGATTCTCACTAATTACCGAGCAGTATGCTCATAATTCTCATTTCCACCCTATCATAGAATAGTGTAAGGATGGAATCGATGTTAAGGATATTATCTCAAGGACGGCTGCTTATTCAAGGATCGAAGGCTGTATATACCAAATTGTTCCACGCATAAGTTATTGATTAGGAAAGCTTATAGTGGTGGACTTTCAGGCTACTTTGGAGAGGTTAAGGCAGCCGATCTGTTGAAGGAGAAATTTTACTGGCCAGGATTGGCCAAGGATGTCCATAAGGTAGTTGGTAGTTATGAAGTATATAAGCGTGTTAAGAGCCAACCTTACATTGGGCCGACCTTAGCGTGGACTTTGTCCTAGGGTTGCCCCAGATATCTAGAGGAAAAGATTCTATTTTTGTTGTAATGGGCCGCTTCAGCAAGATGGTGCACTTCATTCCATACCATTGGACTAACGATGCTCTATATATTGCTGATATGTTTTTGCAAGAGATTGTCCGACTACATGGAGTACCAAAGACTATTGTTTTAGATTAGGATACAAAATTTTTAAACTATTTTTAGAAGAATTTTTAGAGAAGATTTAGAACAAAGCTTGTATTTAGCTCTAGTAATCACCCTTACATTGATGGCCAGACTGAAGTTGTAAACAGGATGCTAAGTGATCTGCTCAGAGCTGTCATGGGAAAGAACTTGTGGGATTGGGATCTGTACTTACTAGTTGCAAAGTTTACATATAACCGAACTATCCATAGCGTTACTAGGAAGACCCTATTCGAGGTTGTCTATGGCCTTAACCCTACCATCCCCCTAGATATGATTGGCACCCCAATAGTTACTGAAGAGAGTCAATTAGGAGTGGACCGAACCCAAGAGTTGCATGAGTTACACTAGTCTATACCCAGGAAGATTGCTAAGTTCAATCAGAGGCAGCATGAAATTGGTAGCTGAGGCTGTCAAACTATTTCTTTCCACTAAGGAGACTTAGTATGAATACATCTCAGCCGAAATGATTCCCACACTTATGACAAAACAAGCTATCTCTTCGAGTTGATGGTCTGTTCAAGTAACTAAAGAAAATAAACCGCAATGCTTACCAAATTGAGTTGCCTAATGACTATGGACTTTCTTCCACCTTCAATATATCCGATTTGATCCCTCACTAATCAATAGAAGATGACCCTATGTACGCCCCAAAGGAGGAAGTAGAAACCACTTTAGATTTGAAGGCAAATCTTTCTAACCACCCCAAGGAGATGATAGGAATCAACCTCTTTGATTGATTACAAGAAGCCAAGCTAGAGGACTCAAAGGACTTGTACGAAGAATACTAAGCTCTAAGTCATAGCCGAGACGAGGATTCCTATCCCGAGCTGGTTTCATGCTTACCTATTTGTTAGACCCTTACATATGTTAGACATGTTCCTGCTTAACGGCAAAGTCCTAATCCAGAAGACAACCCTGAACTAGCCGAGCTAAGCTCCCCAATTGACCATTAGTGCCTGACTTCAAGTCAGTCGATCTCTTTACCGGGTTGATTAGCTCCCGATATGATCCAAATCAGGTTGACCCCTGACTGTAATACATCCCTGCCTCTACTTATGTTATATCATATTCCTGATGTCTAGTCATTAAGTGATATGTGTCTTTTCAGACAATGTTCCTTCTTTTCCATATTGAATATTGTTTGTCTCTTTTACCGTTTTTAGTATGTCTTATGTAACCTACTTATAAAATACTCTTCTGTCTTTCATACATGTAAAGTAACCTTATGGATGAATATATAAACCCTTACTTTCTTATATGCAGAGGATCAATCCGTTCAATACAAAAATTGCTCACTTTGAGCAACCTTAATATTCTCGTTATCCTTCAACTCTTATTTATTCCCTTTGGCAAGGAGTAGTGGCAAGTGACCCTTCAGTTTAGATTGGTGTGTCATATCTGGCAGATTATAGGCCGAGTAAGATCAAGTGGTGTATCATATCCATTTGGTAGTTGCTTAAACTTTGATAATCTTTTCCCTATTTGTTTTGGTTTGCTTTGTTATGATGCTTGTACATGTGTTCAACCCTAGAGATACATCACATGATCTAACTCATAAATACATATATAGTACAAATAATTATTCCTTAATATTATTTATGTTATTTTATAATTTTTAGTATGCATACAATTCATTTCTATCGATTCGTTAGTTATCGAAACTCGTTTTATGTATTTTCAATAAATAAAGGGTAACATGCTTATAATTCAATATTATGATATTTAATTCTTTTGATTACTTATTTTCCGAAATTCAAACTTACAAGTGACTTCTAATAATATTCCTAACCTTATCGTAAAATTTAGGCTCAATTTGACCACTTAATCAATTACCCTAAACTTTACGTATTGACTCCAAACTTTTGGTTGTAAGGCTTATAGCCTGGACAAAAATATTCGAAGAATGAGCATAGACTTGATGTTGAACTTTGTGCTTTAATTCAATAATTAATTTGATTTGATCTACGATAATGCTTATCTTGATATGTTGTAGTAAATCTACAACAAATCATTTTGAATTTGAATTTAAAACTTGAGATATAAGTAGATCTTCACATGATAAGATATAGGTAACCCATATAGATTTATCCTTATCCATTCTATTGACTCTCTTAAATCTATTGCACTTTATCTTGCATGACTTAATCCAATCAAATCTTCAAATCATAAACATCTTATTCGACGGATTATTCATGGTAGGACGAATAGAAAAAATCCGCACATAATTTTCTTAAAAAATTGGTAAAAATATTCTCCTAATTTAATCCCTGTAGATATTTGTCCAATTTAGTGGAACGTGTTGGATGTATTACCTAAACATACCCAATAAGTGGAGCCAGGCCTTCAAACAAACAAAATATCCAACTTATAATTGGAGTTGATCAATTCTGCACATATCTGTTCGTTACTTATTTATTTTAAACTTTGCCTCCAATAAATCCTTTAAGTCTTGTCCTATTCACTATTCTTATACCTTCTAATAAACCCTTTGAGTGATGTCTAAAAAATATACTACCTTTCCTTCTATGATATCCTTTGATTCTAGATTAATCCTTAAACTTGTTCATTTAATAAATTAATAATTTTACTTGATTTAATCCTACACACTCAATAAATTTCATTAATTCACAAAACACCTTTTATCATCATCAATACTTATAAAAAGTGAACCTATTAGGCCCTTTCTATATGCTTTGGCCCATTATTCTCTATGCAAAGCCTTGAGTATCTAGATTATATGGTATGTAAGCTCCCACAATTAGGTGTTCAAGGTTCGGTTTCTTAAATTTGGGATAGGTAAGTAAGTTGTTTGATTGAGTTTAAATTTTACGATGAAACTAGGAATATTAGTAAAAATAATCTCATGAGTTTGGATTTATAAAAATAAATAATTAATTATTATAATATTAAATTATATGTATATTACCCATTATTTATTGAAAAAATATAAAATGAGTTTCAATAATTAACGAACTGATAGAGATAAATTACATGCACAATTAAAATCATAAAATAAAATAAATAATATTTATGAGTATTTATTGGACCATATATGTATTTATGTATAGGTAAAAATATGCGAAATTACTTAAAATACTTGAAATCTGTCAAAATAATTAAAGAAAATTAATAAATAATTAAGAAAAAATAAATAAAAATATGAAAAAGTATCGAAATTTCTAGAAATGAGGCATGACATGTTAGGAATTAAAGATAAAATAACAACCAATAAAGTTGAGCCAAATAAAAAGTAAAAAAGATAAGGGATAAAGACACTTGTCTATACTAAATTGCAAGAAAAACCCTAAACCTCTTCTACAAATACCAAGCCTTCTTCCAAAATTCATTTTAGTTAGTTTAGAGTCTAGAAAAATTTAGGGAGAGGTGAGAAGAGGGGAAAAAACAATTTTACTAAAAATTAACAAATTATAGTGTAATTAGGGCTAAATAAGGAAACAAGTACCAAATGAAGACCTGACGTGGTGGCTATTAGAAGTCTAAGGTCTAACATGGTGGTGGTTTTGGCCAACCTACCCTTGCTGCCGGTGGAGCTCCGGTGGCCGAAGAATAAAAAATGTGCGGTTTTTGCTTGTAAATTGCTATTTTTATTAAAAATATCAAAATATGTTCAAAAATTATGAAATTTGGTTTCTTTAATTATTTTTGCATGTAGAATTAGAATATTAAACCAGATTTTTAAAATTAGAAGTACTTATATAGGTTCCTTAAGAATATGTCTAATTCCAACAAATTTTGTGTGAATTTTCAAAAATAGTAAATAATGTTAGTTCGAGCTCATTTTTGGTGTACATATTCCTTATATGATATATTTAATTTACATAAAAATAATTTTTGGTAAAATATATATTTAGTATTTATTAAAATTACTGTTGTTGAATCTGCCTTGTTTTTCATATGAAAAAAATAATAGGTTTTTAATTAAATTCATTAATGAAATTGATTTGTAATGAATTTTGAAGACAATTTATGATTTTGGGAATATTGAGTTTGAATATTATAATTTTATTTGATTATTTACCTAATTTAAGGTATTTTTTAGCAAATCGGACTTGAAATCGATATTCCAAAAAATAATATATATTGAACTATCCAAATACTTCTCATGATCAAAATATAACAACTATAATTTATTGAGTATAATATATTTTCCATAGCTTTAATGGAGTTTGAGGTGTTAGTTGTATATATTATGTACAATATGTAATAAATATGTAGGTAAAAATGGCATATTTAAGTTAATTTTGTAGTTTAGGGTTAAATTAGTACAAATTATGATTTAGGATGTATTTAGACATTTTGAGATGTTATTTGGTGATGAAAAATAATATTTGAAGTGTTGGGAATGTTAGATGTGCATATTAAGTATATATTAGGTAATAATGGGTAATATGTAATTATAGTAAATTAATGAGTAAAAAAATATTAGGTTAAAATTGATAATATGATAATGATAATAATATACAATAAATATAATATGAAATATAAATTTAGGTAATTATATGAAAAATGTAAATTTTTCTCATATTAGGAGTTAATTTAGTAGTTAAATTAGGTATATAGTGTATTATACGGATCAAAATACTACTTAAGGCCTAAACACAAGATTTAAGATACTTAAGTGAAATGCGATTAACTTCACACAATAATTTGAAACAAGTTTCTAGGGTTCACGTATAAAACCTGTAATAAGGAGCTGGATTAGAATCTAATTCAGAAACTAATTCGAAAACTGAATCAGAACTTGACCTAAATTAAGAATAATTGTAAAAGATTTAAAAACTTGAATAATTATGTATAATAAAACCCTAAATTGAAGATGACATAAAGAATGATAGAATAAACCTATATAAGATAGCTATATGAGTATTAAAACAACATTTGTAGTATAGGGATTATTGACAATGGCCTGTGCGAATCGCCTGTGCGAATCGCATCTTGAGTGAGCAAGTGGAAGTCGAGGTAAGTTGGGATTAATACATTATTATATTTTAGAATACTAATTTATAGTACTCGAAGGCTTAAGATTGTACTTGGTTGTGTTTGTTAGATAATTGACTGTACGCATGCCTATAAGTTCTTGTTTTTGAGTTTGATGATATGATTCTAGTTTATTGTTCTGGCTTATATTTGTATGATTTGTTTGAAATGATTGAACACCTTAAACTAGACCTAACTAAATATATGACTTGTAAGTTTAGAATAAACTTGCATAGCAATCAATAAGGGAAATTTTTAGGGTTCTCTAGCTAAATACCGACTCCTTCAAAAGGTGTAGTATTGGATAGCATAATGGGTCCTTTCTTCATCCTTAATCAAACTAAGTGGTAGGAGAGGATGTTGCAGCAAAGGTGAAGTCAATGGTTTGAAGGTAGTTGTAGGAGGAGTAGTGTTTCTATTGCACAAGCCTGTGTTTAGTAGTAAACTGTTGCATAAACATGGAAACTCTTCAACCCAGATTAAGTGAGTGTAATTCCTCTAATCTTACGATAGATCGGATAATGTCATGCAATGGCATTTGCTTGTATATTCATTTCATCTAATTAAATTGGTTGATAACCATATTTGTGTTTAATATATAGCTTTAAGTCTTCATCCCAATTTATTGAGCAGTTGGTTACCCGCATCCTTATAGATGTTGCTACAGGTATTAGTTAAGAAGCGGCCGTAAAACTACCTTAAAGCTAGCAATTACTGGATCTTATGGATTGAGGGTATAAAACTGAGGATCAATTACCCTCTCAAGTTTGATTTTATATTTAAAGCTTATAGTATCAATTTATGTATTATTTAAGTAGATTATGATTAAACTACTAAATTTTCTAAACATACTTAGGTTATTTTAGTATAAGTAAGTATTTTTTTTTTAATAATTTCATATGTAAATAACATGATTGATCTATGAACTGTTTACTTTAAAATGGGTTAGTTGTAGACATCTTGTGTAAACTAGGTAAAAGATAACGGTTATCATGTCATCTTTTATCCTAGAATGGTTTGCACGATGGGACTGTTATGACTTTGCCGCTTTAGAGTGTGACATGGTACTGGTTGTTAGATAAGCTCACTATCTCTCTCTTTCATTCTAAAGCTTTCTAAGATAAGACTCTAAAACCCTAGATCTATGCTTTCTCTTCTTCATTCTTCTTATCAGACTTATCTGATAGAATAGATTCTAACTTGATTGCTTATGGCATGTGTAAGTATGGAAGGTAGATCAATTTGAGTGGATATGGGGCTCCTCAAAAGTAAGCACTTTAGATTTGCTATAAAGGGGATTAATACATTCTCTATCTCTTTTTTTCCATTTATATTTGTTTATGTTTGTTATAATCTATTTCTATTGATACTAGATCTATGAAGATTGTTGTATTTTTGCTATTTTAGTTACATATGCTACCTAACTTGTACAAATTAGATTCATTACATTTGCTAAGTATTCTTAATACAATCCATATATCCCTAGGCACCAAGTACAAAATCCTTTAATCTAATGGGTCATGTAGTTTGTCTTTAACCGTGAGTCTTAACAATTTCCTTCGAGTCTTGAAAAATGACCTTATCCACAAGGTTATGATCTAAATAGAGAGTTTTGAAATTGTCATAGTCTTCCCACAATGCGTCTTCAGGCACTAACCCTTGCCACTAAACCAAAATTTGAGGCACCCATTTACCTTGTCTTAGTATGGTTCATGTATGTAAAGTAGTCAATAGTCGAATGAGTGGGTGATTCTACAAGGCATCTGATGGAAGGTCTAAAGATGAAATATGAGACCCTTGAGCTCTTTTGAATAGAGAGACATGAAATACATTACATATGCATACGTATGGTGGAAGCTGTAGTTCATACTGATAGTCTCTTACTCTCTTAGTCATAGGAAAAGGCCCATAGTATCTCTAAATGAGTTTGTGATGACCATGTTGTGCAAAAGATAGCTGTTTGTAAGGTTAAGGTTTAATAAAAACCAAGTCACCCACATCAAAGTTAACCTTAATTCAAGACTAATTTGCATACTTCTTCATACTACTCTAGGCCTTTTCTAAATTCTAACATAACATCCCTTTAACTTCTTCCCTAGTCGTCATGTCTAAGTTTACTACCTCCAAACTAGAGGTACCTTAAACATAATGCACCATATTAGGTGGTTTTTTGCCATACACCACCTTAAAGGGTTTAAACCCTATTCTATGATGATACAAAGTGTTGTAAGTGAATTCTACCCATATCAAATACTTAGACCAATCTTTTGGTCTATCTATAACGAAACCTCGCAAGTATTGTTGAATCACTCTATTAAGAACATTTGTCTACTTGTCACTTTGATGATGGTAGGCTGTGCTCATAGCCAACTTAGTCCCATTGAGAGCAAATGGTTCCTTTGAAAATTTATTAAGAAATATAGTATCTTTATCAGAGACAATAGAACGTAGAAACCCATGATGCTTAACCATAATATGAAGGAACAATTAAGCTACTTTAGTAACAATATAATATCTCTCCATGGACCCTAGATGATAAGAATTAGAGAGTCTATTTGCCACTACTAAAATGACTGTATAACCCTAGGATTTTGGTAAACAAGTATAAAATCCATGGATACATCATCCCAAACTTATTCCGGTATCAGTAGTGGATGTAATAAGCCAGCTGGATGTTAAGTTTAATATTTCACTTGCTAACACATTATACAACCCTTAACAAAAATCTCTACATCATGCTTCATTCCCTCTTAATAAAAGTCTGATGCTAATTGCTTATAAGTCTTTAAAACACCAAAGTGACTTGAAGTAGGTGTACAATGATACTTAGTTAATAATTGAGGAATAAGTTGAGATGTAGGCACCAAAAACAATTGGTTAGAAAAATATAACAAGCCATTACACCACTTTAATGGCCACTTCAAAGTTTTCTCTTCTTGTAAGTCCTAAATAACTCTCTGAAATGCTTGGATCTAACCATACTTTGCTTTCAACTTATCCACAATCTGAAAACAAGGCATGGATAATGCCATAAAAAAAAAAAAAACCATCATGCTGTTTAGAAAGGGCATCAGCTACTAAGTTCTCCAATCTTAACTTATACATGATAGTATAATCGTAGCCCAATAGCTTAGTCAAATATTTGTGCTGTTCAGGAGTCGAAATCACTTGTGTTAACAACTCCTTAATACTTCGATGATTAGTTTAATAATGAAGTGTGCACTTAGCAAATACTATCATCATTTCTTCATTGCTTCCAGAATAGCAAATAATTTGTCGACATATGTTGAAGCTTTAAGCATATGGCGGGGAAGTTCTTTGCTAAAATATGAAATAGGATGCCCATCTTGCAAAAGTCCTATGCTAATCCTTATCCCAGATGCATCCGTTTCGACTACAAATTGCTTTCCAAAATGAGGCAAAGCAAGTATAGGAGTCGAGACTAAAGTATGCTTAAGTCTCTCAAATGAATGTCTCGCTTCTTCAATCCATCTAAAGCAATCATGTTGCAACATTTTTGTCATTGGTGATGCGATCGTAGCATATCCTTTGAAAAAACAGCAATAATAACCAAACAAACCCAAAAAAGCTCTCAATTGCTTAATATTCGTGGGTAAGGGCCACTCCTGGATCGCCTTAGACTTTGGTAGGTTTTGATCTCACCCCTCCTTACCCTACTAGATAACATAAATACTCAATAGCGTATACTCTAACCACACACTTACTTTTTCTTAAGAAAAAGGGTCTTATCTAGTAGAATTAGTAACACCTTAGTTAAGTGTGCAACATGCAATTCCAAGGTCGTACTATACACTAAAATGTCATAAAAAAAAAATTGAAAAATTTTCGTAAGTATGACCTAAAAATTCTATTCATGATAGCTTGGAACGTTACGGGGGCACTACTTAAGCCAAGTGGCATCACTAAGAACTTGTAATGCCCCTTATGCATGTGAAACGTAGTATTCTCTACATCACTTAGGTACATTCTAATATGGTGATACATTGATTATAAGTCCAATTTTGAAAATATTAAGGCACGCTTCAATTCATCTAATAGTTCATCAATTGTGGGAATGGGAAATTCATCATTCACTATAACTTTATTAAGTGCCTTATTGTCAATGCAAAAACACTAAGTGTTGTCCTTCTTTTTCACCAATAAGACAAGTGATGGGAAAGAACTGGTGCTATGTTGGATTATACCTTGATCAAGCATATCTTGCACTTGTTTTTCAATCTCTTACTTTTGAAACTGCAGATAACGGTAGGGCTTAACAATGATTGGTCTTCGTCCATCTTTCAAGTGAATGCGATGTTGAATTTCCCTAAGAGGAGGCAATGATGATGGTGCCTCAAAAAGTTGAGAAAACTTGCCTAACATTATATCTATCAACATGTTGCAGGTGGTATTCTCTAAATGATCATTCATCGTCTAAGCCGTAACATGTAAACAAGATGCAATAGCATCTTGAGTAATCAATTTACAAAATCAATGGCAACTAATTTCAGTTGCTCCTACACTGAGTCCCTCCAAAACCACTTCCTTCTATTGACTATAAAAATTCATAGTTAGAGTGCTATAGTTTATTGTAATAGGCCCTAAAGACTGTAACCATTGCACTCCTAACATTACATCAACACCTTCAATAGGAAGAATATAAAAAGTGTCTTGAAATTTCATTCCTTAAATTGCTAGTTTAAGATTAGAGCATTTGCCTTCACATTTTAATTTCTGACCATTTCCAATTATAACTTAGAATGTAGGAAATGGAAAAATAGTAAGCCCTAAATGCTTTGCCATACCACTATGGACACAATTGTGAGTACTACCATAATCTATTAGTATCATAACTTCTTGTCCTTTAATACTATCCTTAAAAAGCAAAGTGTCAGGAATATACTCACCAGACAAAGCATGGTAACTGATAGTAATAGAATCATCTAATTGCTCAGTATCTTGATCCTCCTTAGATTGATCAGCCATAATCTCCATATGTTCATCCTCATCCTCTTGTAGTAATAGCAAAAACTTCACTTTGCACTTATGTCCTCTGTGATACTTCTCATCACAATTGTAACATAATCCCTTTTCACTCCTTGCATTCATCTCTTCTTTGGTCATTCTTTTTATAGGTAAAATAGGTTTGGAAATATAATCAGATGGAGGGGTTGATGTTCGTTTAGAAGGTTTAAAAGAATCAGATGGAGGTTCAGAAAATTAGATGGTTGAGGAAGATTTAGGAAAGGAAGAAAAATATTAAGAAAAGGGTAAATGGTCAGAGTATTTGGTCTAGTACAATTTAGCAAGCCAAATGGCTTTAGAAATGGTAGAAGGTTTAGCAATTTCAACATCCTTTCTAATATAAGGTTTAAGACCAAAAATGAAGTAACTAATATGAAAACTCTCAAATAAATCATGTACTCTAATTGATAATTCTTCAAATTGAATATGGTAATCAACAACTGAGCCTCTTTGATTGATTTTAGCTAATAAACTCGAACATCTTCAAACTCTGATAACCTAAATCTTTGTTGCAGGGTAGTGATGAATTGAGCCCATGATTGCAACTTCTCATTTTGATGTACCCACTGATACCAATGCAAAGCTTTATCCTCTATTGCAAAAGAGGCAATGATAATGTGCTAAGCATCCAGAACTTGATGAAAATAAAAAAAATTGGTTAGTTTTAAAGATCTAACCATAAGGATCAATGCCATTAAACTTTGGTATTTCCAATTTAATTCCTTTCAACAAAGAATCAGTTGGACATCAAACATTTGCGGAAAGTGATAAAGTGTCATCTACATGTCAAGAAGCACTCAAATTCCCCCTTTTATCCATCATCATAGTCTATAACTAAGAAATCTATTGCACTAGCATGTTAAACTTGGCATCCGTGCCCTAAAACTTATTATTCAAATTGATTTGTAACCTTTTTGTCTGGCTAGTAGCCAAAGACTTAATCTTGTCATCAAGAGCAACGACTTTGGTCAAATTCATCATAGCAACTATAGAACGAGAGCACCAATGTTAGGCCCTTTCCATATAGCTTGACCTACTATTATCTACGCAAGCCTTAAGTGTCTAGATTATATGATACTGGTTGTCAAATAAGCGCACTATCTCTTTGTTCCATTTGAAAGGTTTTTGAGATAAGGCTTTGAAACCCTAGATCTATGCTTTCTCTTCTTCATACTTCTTATCAGACTTATTTGATAGAACAGATTCTAACTTGATTACTTATGATGTGTGTAGGTATGGAAGGTAGATCATTTCGAGCGGATTTGGGGCTCCTCAAAAGTAAAAACTTTAGATTTGCTATGGGGTGGGGGGTGGATTGATACCCTCTCTATCTCTTTTTTCCTTTTATATTCATTTATGTTTGTTACAATCTATTACAATTGCTACTAGATCTATTAAGATCCGTTGTATTTTTGCTATTTTAGTTACATATACTACTTGACTTGCACAAACTAGATTCATTACATTTGCTAATTATCCTTAATATAATCTATATATCTCTAGGCATCGAGTACAAAATCCTTGAATCTAAAGGGTCTTCTAGTCTATCTTTGACCTTGAGTCTTAACAAAAGCTAACACATTGTATGTCAAAAGTATTGCTATGCCAAAAACTTCTTTACTCATTCCTATATTTCTGTGCAATTTGCTTGCAATTATTTTGAAGTAAATGTCTAATATTACTTGAAGAACAGTGGTTAAAAAATGCCAAAAATTACTATTTGTATTTATTTTTAGGTTTAAATCCCACTTGATACTTGAACTTTTCCTAAATCTATAATTTGCCACCTAGACTATAAAAAGTTCAATTTGCTATCTAATTAAACTTTTTACTATCTAATTAAACTTTTCAATATCGATTATGCTACCTAACCTAACTTGTCCATTAGCTGACATGGCATGACATGTGACACAAGTATGAATTGGCATGTGGTACCTTTTTTAAGAAAAAAAAAATACTTTTTTATTGATAACTAACTAACATCCATGTATAATTCACACAACACCCTCTAGCACCTTTCTAGTCATGAGTATTTGGGACAATGTATAATATATAGAGGGTTTCTTTCACGTCCATTCCATGTGGAATAGTGAATGAGGGTATGGGATTTTGAATTGCACTGGTAGTTTTCACAAAAGAAGGAATCAATTTGACTCAATTTTTTTAACTTGATTCAACTTTCAATTTTTTTGTTTAAAAATGCACTCAATCCTCAATTTACTCTATGACTTTTTTTTTTATATCATATAAAAATTTGTGCAAAAACATTTCTAAAACGTATTAGAAATTCATGTCAAAGTGGGATCTTTGACTATAAAATGTTAAAGTAAACTCTTCAACTATAAAATGTACTTGAAGATCCCACTTTGAATTGATTTCAAGCACGTTTGAGAAGCATTTTGTAGAAAATTTTTATATGATTTAAAAGTAGTTATGGAGTAAATTAAGAATTGAGCATTTTTCTCTAAATTAAAAGTTGAATCAAGTAAAAAAATTGAGTCAAAATCGATTCCTTCTCTTGTGGAAATTACTAGTTGCAATTCAAAACCCCATATCCACATATATTGTCCCACATAAGACGCTACATGAAAGAAACTCTCTATATATTATACATTGTCCCAAATACTCATGTGTAGAAAGGTGCTAGAGGATGCTACGAGAATTACACTTGGATGTTGGTTGGTTATCAGTAAAAGTGTTTTTGGGTACCAAACATTATATTAATCCTTTATTATTTGTATACTCTTTGTAGTTACTAATTCTAATATTTCTACACATTGGCACATTGATTGCTTAAGCACTAATTTTATGTAAATAATTTCATATTTTTTCCCCTTGTCAAAGTTACATTATAGGGTTGTTACATTGATATATTTGCATCTTTATTTGTAGGTAAGGAAAGATGATTTCTAAAAGGTGCTCATGCAATTGGAAGAAGATTGAGGATTTCCAGAGCGTCCCATACATTTAGCTTGTATTTATTTATTTATTTACTTTTTAGTGTTTGTTGAATTTAAAATGAAAAGAATGGTGGTCATAGTCCTCAGAAGTGATATCCAAGTAAATTTTAAGGCGAGCAAAGGTGTCCCAAGAGAGTCAAAGAAGAGAAAATTCTAAGGGTTTGTTAGAGCGGTTCTTACTGTTGTAACCAGTATCAGTACGTTTCTAATTTGCGAGTACTCTAATAGACTAGAGTATGAGAAATTTAATGACTTGTTATGGTGGTTTCCTGCTGTTGTAATAAGAGTCTATAGGCTTTTACGGGAGGCAAAAGTGCTCCCAACAGACTAAAACAAAAGAAATTCCAATAACTTACTTAGGTAGTTTATACCGTTGTTGCAATGATTATATATTATGGTGCTTCTCTGTTAGGATGGCTAGTTCTGCTCTAAGGACTTATCGCAATTCCTTATCCATAGGGCACATACTATGACCGGTGGAACAAGCTATCAACCCCTCAATTAAGATACCTACTGAGGTGGTTTTGATCCCCCTAAAAAGCCAAATATGGTGTAGATCATTTGTATATGAACTGATAAAGATGTAGAGGCTTCAAAAATTGGAATAAATTGTCCATGTTTTTTTTTTTTTCCTTATTTGAGGGCATCATAGTTTGATTATGCTTGATCACTGTCTCTGCATGTAGAATCTTAATTCGATGCTGATAAATGATTTGAGTAGTTGTGTTTGTGGAATGTGGACGATGGTCCATGTGCAATTTTCACTGACTAAGAGCCCTAATCCTAAATTCTAATGAAAAATAAAAGGTAAGAGAGCAAATCTTAAAAAATAAATCATAGAATAAATTTGTTGGATGTCATGTTCATGAGGATATTCTTTAGTGGTAAGACATTTAGTTTGGAATATTACATTTTTCAGATTTAAATCTTATAATAAGGAGAGATTATTTTCCTTGGGGGATTCCTTCCTCTTAACTAGCTCACCATGAAGAAAAAACAAACGACCATTACATGTGTTATGTTGAAGGCCAAAAAATCACTCAAAAGAAGATCCAAAACTTATTTAATAGTTTTAAAAGTATAAAATATAATAAGTATGAAAATTCAGAACTTCAATTTATCCGATAAGTTATATGAGATAATTTTTTAAATTTGTGGAAGCAGTCGCAAGGGACTGGCCGAGAATGTGGAGAGTGGGCTTTAATTTCGTGACATCTATTTTAAATCTTTTGCAGTAAATTTGTATATTATGGGCATTTGGCAATTAATAAGACGAAAATGGGTGTTATGATTTCTACAGAAAAGAGCTCAAGTTATCCTTTTGGAAAGAAAATAAATTTCAACCCACCAAAGGAAAAAAGAAAGAAAGGAAAAAAGGAATAAATTTCAAAAGGAAGTTTGAAAAACAAAAATAAAAACAAAAGGAAGTTTGAAAAAGCAAAATGTTCAGATGGTAAAATTTAGAAAGTCAAAGTCAAAATGTCAAAGGAAGTGGATAAGCTGTATATAATGTGTATAAAATTCTGCGCCACACGTGCAATCCGACAGAAGACAAAATTCGCAGCCGCGAGAGAAAGGTAAAACCTTTGAAAGACAAACAAACATGTGTGAACACTGAACGCGTTGACACAAAGACCAGTTCCAGTTCCAGTTCAAAAATGACAGCAACAGCTTTGGAACTAAGTTACTCCTATGAACGAGAGAAAGCTCGAACAAATTGTAATTTTTATTCTGATGTGAGGAGGAGGTAGGGCTTGCATCGAAGAATTATATTTGAGTATAATTCTAACGGAGAGGATATACCTTCGGTTCAATATGTAAAATAAATGCTGAAAGTATATTTTCAAAAAGTGTAGATGTTATAATTGTATATGGCATATGATAAGCACATTCTTAATTTGTACATATCGGAAAACATAGATTATTTGAATGTACTACAAATTATAATTCTTATCCTCTACTTGACCTTTTATAAATGTTTTATATTATAGCACTTATTCTCAATTTTCATCTATTGGAACGTGGATATTCTAATTGCAATTGAAAGCAAACATTAAGCCCCCTCCGTATAAAATAAAATTATAGGCTCATAAATTTAAATTCTATGAATAAAGATCTCTTATTTTTTATAGAGTAAGGAAATAAACCCTTTCCTTATAACTTTGACGGGCGAATTTTGAAAAAATTATAAACCAAAGTTATAGAGTTGACACTTCTTTTGTGAACTAGATACCACTTATGAATCTCAAAGACCTTCAACCGACAATTTTTATAATATATGCCCCTATTTGTATGATTTTTACGGAGCCGAGGATGATAGAATTAAGAAATTTTAATTCCTTAGGAACAATGCATGTGTAAAATTAGATCACAAAATGATACAAGAAGATGTGGAAGCATATTTATCCTATTGTGGAATTTACAATAGTTTTATTGTTAACCTTTCAATACAACTATGCAAATCATTTAGAGATATTGTCTCTTTTATTCTTTTTGTTGATAAGAGACTGGAGAGAATAAAATAGTGCATATGATTTAAGCGCTACTACATTATAGAATATATTTATTAGAATTGATTGCTTGTTATTCCTTTTATTATCGTTTCCAATTCTACGTATCATAAAATAGGAAATAATATCTCTATTTTTCCATATATAAACTCACACTTTATATGATGCATCAAAGTCTATAAATATATTATATCATTTTATTTGGGTTTTATATAGTATAATGTGTTATTATACGATTATTTTGTTAACACATATAGGCCCATATAGTTTATTATTAAAATAAACTCAACAATCTCCCACTTGAGCTATATGTGTTGTTGTCAAGTGATTTTAGCGTAAAGCTTTGATCTTATAAAAGCACAAGTAAATGTTAAGTGATATCGGGGCTAATCCAACGATACCGAAGCTAATTCAATGTAACCACTCTGATACTTAAGTAAGTGGTTGTTTTAAGGAAAGAGTAAGTGAATAAGTATAGAGTTTTTAGGTTTAAGAGGGTTCTTACAGTACTTTCCTTCCCTTATTTATAAGCGAATGTCAGGGTATCTATAATAGTAGTTAATCATTGGTCATGAACTATGTAGTAATCTGTAATTAAGCATATGCCTAAAATATAAGAGTAGTAGACGGTTGTGTAATGAGATCGTATTAGATTATAACTGTTCGCACCACTTTTGTAAGTTCAAACTAAATTTATGAATAGGCTATGCTTTAAGACCCAACAAATGGACTAACCCTTGTTTGCCTTAGCTGAAAATAACATCAATCATCCTTTTGGCAGTCAAATGGCCGAGTAGGGTGAAATCTAACTATCAGCAGTTACCTCCTAACTCCAATAGTCAAGTATTTGACTATGGGAGTGAACAAGATTCATTACTTAGTCTAAGTAATTAGATGGTTAAGACCAAAATTAATTTTCCAAACACCAAGTGACATGCCAAAGTTTAGGTTGTCTCCCATGTGTGTTTTTTGAAATGCGTCATGTCGTATCCTAAGTAAAAGGTCACAACCTTTTAACTTTCCCATTCATTCACTTTTCAGCAATGGCACATGACAGCTATCATAATAGTCATTATTGCATTGCAGCCTCTTAAATGTTAGTGACACCATATCCCATAGATATCTTACCTTTGACACACGTCATCTATCTATGCCTAACAGTCTAATCATAGCTCGTATCCCTATTATAAGTCTGTTAGAATTTTGAGAGGAGACAACCTATGTGTAAAGCTTTTTCATTTTGATTATCACTTGTTGCTCTTCTCTCATTCATATCCACTTCCAAAATTTCCCTTTACTTTCAAGATTTCTCTCCATTAGTTCTTGTGTTGCCGAGTAATATTTGATAATTTAGACTTCAACAATCTTCGACAACTGAAATTCCAACAAGTATAGTTTGGAGCGTTATTTGCCAACTTATATCTTTAGACTCTAAAGTGACTATGTTTAAGGTTGCTTCTCACCACCCGCCAGAACTCTTGAAAGTAAAGGGA
>JAMXBB010000001.1:79510284-79584344 GCA_024138015.1 Lumnitzera littorea
CCCCCCACCCCTTGAAGAAAGAACGATTCGGCATCTTCTCCTAATAGTTCGGCTAATAGCATGATGGAGTGATGGGAAAAAATTGTTCACATTAATGCTCTTGGAGTAGATAACTGCCTAGATCATAGGAAAGGTAGGTCAATTGCCAAGTATTTGTACAATAATGCAGTTTATAATATTGATTCTCTGGATAGAGTTGTAAGTGGTGCTGTTAGGACACTCGTTTCAAAGTATAATAAGTATTAGCAAAATCTTTCTAATTCATGACATTTGTGTAGGCCGACGACGGATGAGAGGGTGTGTTTTCCTATAGATCATGAATTTCATTTATGATTGAAATATCTCGATTTTAGGTTACTTTTCCCATTTTCCAGGTTTTTGAAACAGTTTTTTAATAACTTCTGGGTTGCCCTAAGTATGTTTTCTCCTAATACTTATAAGCTTCTCGTTGCATTCAAAATTATATATGAAGAGATTGAGGTTAAGGCTATGCCTCGATTATTTAGATACTTCTTCTCAACAAAGTGGCAACTCAGTGGTTGGTACTTTGTGATGGCTCAGCATGGGCATAAATTCATGGATGGATTAGAGTCCAAAATTCATTAGTGGCATGATAAATACATCTTAATGGACCAAGCCCATCCATACCAAAGATATTGAATCATTGCCAAATGATGCCACTACTACCAAGAAGATTTAAGAGTGGTAAGGGAATAAGATGTTTTTCTAGGATGTCAAGAGGATTATAAAACAATATGAGAAGGGGGAGCCCATCTTTTCTGATAACAAAGGTAGGTGTTGGTCTACTTACCATACCGAGTAGAGCTACAAGAGCAAAACCTCTCTCGTTACTTAGGGGGAGAATAGTTACCTTTGAGATTTGCTTGGCATTGACTTGTAAGTTTTTAATTTTTCGCTTTTCTTATTTATAATACTCTTATTTTCTTTTTTACAAACACGGATACAGGGGATGTAGATCCCATGAAATTGCTAGCTCAAGTAAAAGCTTGACAAGTGTGTGGCCACTAAAGTTCCTATTAGTTGACCACTTATACCAAAAAAGACCTCCCAAAAGAATGTTGTGAAGGAGGCTACCATTCTAAAGAAGAAGAAGGAAACCCTCTTTCCAACAAAGAGTAGGATACTGAATAGATGGAAGCTGTTGGATCTATACAACTTAAGGCTGTTCCATTGATAATGAACACTCATCAAGAGGAAGTGTTAAGAGAGGCTAGTTGAGATATTGCTGGTGATAGTAGCGCCAAGGTTATTCCTCAAGAAATGGTGAACAACTAGCCAAACCAAATAAATGCTGAGCCAAGTCTTAAGAAGAAAAGTGGGAAAGAGATTACTAACCAACCTCTATCCAAGAAGACCAAAGGTTTATATGAGAAGACAAAGGAGGCTCTAAGAAATAAAGCTCTTAGCATTAGTTCTGTCGAGTTTGTCCCTAACCTTGAAGTGGGTGAATATTTCTACCATGTTGAAGCCGCAATATCCTACACATAGACTCTATTTTGGGTGATAGGACGAAGTCCTTAGCCTTGATGGAGGGAGTCATTCTCCTTAAGGATAGAGAGATTGCGAAGAAGGATGTAGATAGAGTAGGCGATTGCAATAAAGGCCATATTATCACGAAGTTGAATGATGTAAGTACTAATCATGACCTTTTTCATTTATAGCTTATGTCCCGTTATTGACCTAATTTTGTCTATGTATAGATTAGTAGCCATGTTTTGACAACTTTACGCGAGGTCGAGAAGGAAATGAAGAAGGTATTATCCAAATTTTGTTACTTTGCTAAGAAATGATTAACTTATTTGGCTTTGTTAATTTACTATAGAAAGTTGAGGAGACTTATAACTCCTCAAAAGCTCAAACTTTCATAGCTAAGAACATGAGGATTAAGGTCTAGATGGAGGCTAAAAAGTTGTAAGAAGAGCTCTCTATAGAGAAGCTAGCATATTCTTAGGCGGCCAATAAAGCCTTGGGCCTTAAGACAAAGAACGAGGAGCTTTACAAGAGATCGAGGACCCGAAAGAGGAGCTTTACAAGAAGTGAGAAGAATGTTGGGGTTTGGGAAGGACGTTAACCTTGATGAGTGATTAGAAGAACAAATTGAGAGTGCAAATAAGGAACTTGAAGATAAATGGCTCCAAACTTGAAGCTTGTGTTGTCGAACTAAAGGAGGTAACAAAAAGGAAGCCCTCTATTGAGGAAGCACTAGACATTGTAACTCTTAGTTGGCAGTATGAAAGATTACTAGAAAAAAAGTTCTTATGGGGGGTTTAATTGGCAAGGAAAGAGATTTTAAAGGTTTGTCTTGATTATGAACTATCCTACCTCAACTTTGCCAACATTGACAATGGCAATAAAGGGATTGGTGAAGAAGTAGAGATAGAGGTTCTGGAGCAGGGAAATAATACTCAAGCCAACATTGAAGTTCCTGCTGAAGCTGAGGAACTATCATTAAAGGAGATCCCTTATGTCTACAAAGAGACCTCCAACTCCTTCAAAACCCCTAGTGCTAATAGAGATTTAAGCTCTAAGAAAGTCCCGAGCTCTCTTAACCAAGACGACACTTCCACCTAATCCAAAAGCAAAAATGCTCTAGATTCTTAAGTGATCAACTAATTTATACTTTGTTTTCATAATCATCTTATGGACTTAATATTGTTGAGATGCCGACTTTTCCATTGTAATAAAGCGTTTCGCATTTTATGCCTTTCATTCTCAACAAGTTTTATTTCACGTACATGTCTTTTCTTCTTGGCACATTTTATTTCATGCGTTTTTTTAAATGTCTTTTCGTAGACATAGTGTTTGTTAGCCACATAGGACATGGACTTAAGTGTTTATTTTCTTAGCCATGAGATTGCCTATTGAAGCTAACATAGAATTCATCAACTCTAATTGCTTGGCATACTTTTTCAAAGAATATTTGACGTCATTTGTCAATATACACTATGCTCGTTAACCATTATAGGTCTAAACTTATTTGGCATTAGGTCGTTTACCAAGGTTGTCAAATTTGTGATTTTATCTAGAATTGTTAGAGGATTTATAAGATCGAAACGTAAAAATGTAAGTTTCTATAACTTATGTTAAATAACTTAAAAAAATTATGGATATATTTATAGTAGTTATTCAAAATTTGAAATGCATGATGAAAATAAAAAAAATGAAGAAATCAAGTTTTTTTTTTCATACAAATCCTTAATATATAATCTAACATGTATAGAGAAGGAAAAATAGAGTTAAAACTAAACTTTTCCTCCTTTTTTTTTTTTAAAAAAAAAGCTATAAATTAAAGAAAACTAAACATTTCAACTTATTTTAAGTTATTAATGGAATAAAATAAAGTATATAGTTTTCTTCGTAAACTTTGTTATTAGAGTTGAAACTTAGATAAAAGCTATGAACATAAAATAAGAGATTGGCAGAGAAAGAAAGAGATAAAAAATTAAAATAAGATATGATAGATATTGTAATGTCTTAATAGGTGATGGCTTATAGAAGGTTAGTTGTAGAATCAGCAAACTCGATTAAAAACGTAGGTTTTTACCAAGTTTATATGTAAACTCAGTTAAAAACATAAATTTCTATAAAAAAAAAAGATTCTATACTCGAGTTAACTCGAAAGAGTTAGCTAAAATCTTAAACTTGTAGAATCGCATAGGTAAAGTTGCGATTTTAACAACTATGTCTTCGCTATATAGCTAGAACTTTATTAATCCATTAATCATGCATTGATCGGGAATTAAGGAGGTGGAAAGTAAAGATACTCACAAACTCAAAATGAACATTTCATACTTAGAATGATATGAAGGTTATTGTTTTACAAAGTTAAAAGAGAATAGAAACATCTTTAATTGAAAAGAAACTATTTGATGTAAAGTTTCAGATTCTCGGCATTCCATGCATGAGATACAATTGTTCCATCCAGTCTTTCTAGTCGATAAGCCCCATTGCTTATGAGTTCCCAAACCCTAATAGGACCCTCCTAATTTGTACTAAACTTCCCTTGATTCTTTTGCACGCCAGTTGCTTCTAAATTTCTACAGACTACGTCTCCAAGCTAAAATACCTTGTACTTCACCTTCTGATTGTAATACCCAGCCGCTTTATACTGATGTGCAACAACTCTTGCCCTTGCAATATCCCTAATCTTCTCAATTGTATCTAAATTGGCTGTAAAGCCAACCAAATTTGCCATAATATCAAAGTTTTGTATCCGAAGATTGGGTAGATCTAACTCAATCGGCAAAACTGCTTCTAATCCATATGTAAGCCTAAAGGGTGTTTCACTAGTTGAACTCTTGTGGGTGCTCCTATACCCCCATAAAATATTCGACAATTCGTCAACCCATCTACTCTTTAGTTAATTGACTCTCCTTTTTAAACTATACATGGTGGTCTTATTAATAGCTTCAACTTGCCTATTGGTTTAAGGATGAGTTACTAAAGTGTAATTCAGACGAATGTTATGTTTCTCACAAAATGCTTAGAACTTATCATTATCAAACCATGGTCCATTATTAGTAAGTATCATAAATGGAACCCCAGACCTCGATATGATAAAGTTGAAAATGAAAGCTTCGACCTTCTGTTAAGTAATTTTAGCCACTACTTTAGCTTCGACCCACTTGGTAAAATAATCTAAGACAACTATGACTAATTGTCGATAGGTCATAGAATTTGGAAATGGTCCGAGTATGTCCAATCCTCATTGGATGAATATAAACCCCTAAAAATTTTGGTATAAGTTCGTAATCGCTAGAATATAATTTAGAGATATATTCAAGATAGACTAAAATTTCTAAAAGAGATTTGAGAGATGTAGTTTAGACTACTTATAAACTTCATAAGTATTACCAAATATTAACACTTGTAGACTTTAAATGGGATTTCTAGAAATCAAAGACTTTAGTAAAAATGTAGACCTAAAATGATATGGTCTGACATGGATGAATACATGATATCCGATATTGCATGAACTATGGGGGTAAGCCTAAACCTCAGAACTATCTAAAGGATAAATGATAGTTAAAGATTGAGCAAAGATCCTTGTGTATTGACAGTGGATATAACATACTAATGCCTTACACGAGCTTTGGTTGAACTTGATATTACGCATAAGTATGGTCGAAGGTCACTCACCACTAGTCTATGCTCAATGAGCTATATAAGAATAGTTGAGAGTAAGCAAGATACACTTAGCTCACATGAGAAGAAATATGTTCGAATGTTAATTCTATTCACTGTTGCAACTATTATAATACACAACTATTTATAGGACCCAATTAGGACAAATCTTAGGTTAGTGTAAATTACAAAAATGATTCTTACTAGTAAAGGAAAAGGAATAATTTACAAGGGTAATGTTATAAACAAGTATAAAGAATATGCGATGGCAAAAAAGGACAATACAGATGTTAGGAAAATCGATATGTGTGTTAGCTGTCCATTCTGTAGTTCCCATGACATTATGGGCTAAGTAAAGTAGGTTTTAAATAGGTTAGGTTGGGCTCAAGAGTTTGACAACTCGAATGTTTAGGCCTGGGAAACAGTCATTTCTGAATGTGACTTATTGTCAGGTTAGCCTCAGGAGGTTAGCTTCAAACAAGTGTCAGCTCAGCCTTGGCATGCATCAGGTCGATCATATACCAATTTGATACTTGGCCTTAGGTAGAGGTGTTGTGTAGAGGTTGGCTCAACATATGGTTCAATTACCTAAGTAGCTTCTTGGATGAGTGGAGAGCCAAGTAACTCAATAGGTCGAACTAGGGAATTTACCACTCTTTTGAGTTAAACTCTCTTCGGATAACTCGCCAAGCTATATGAACAAGTCTTCGAGTTAGAGAGCACATGGTTAGTCTATGACCCTATCATCCCTTCTGAGCTGTTTGAGATTTAGGATCAAATCTAGTTTAGCTCCATGATGCTTATCTTCAAGAGTATGTGAGTGGAGGTCGGTAATGTTGAAGGAGTTCGAGACCTCATACTCTTTTGGTAGTTTAATCTTTTAGGCATTAAGATTAATCTTTTTAAGCACTTTGAATGGTCCGTCAGCCTTGGGAGATAACTTGCTCTTCTTTAAGTGTGGAAACTGATCCTTACTGAGGTGGATCCAGACTAAATCGCCTGGCTAAAATTCGCTATTCTTCCATTCTTGGCCTCATCTCTTAAGCTTGGTAACAGCTCGGCTTAATTATTCTACAACCTTTTGGTGCATGGCTTTGATGGCTTCGACTCTTTTTGCAATAGGCTAGTAATCTTTTTAACTTGGAAGGGGTGTTAAGTCCATTGGAAGCTTAGGATTGAATAGATAGGTGACTTCAAATGGTGACATGTTTGTTACACTATAGGTGGTCTTGTTGTAGGCGAATTCTATGATGGATTGGCATAGATCCTAATTAGCCATGTTCCGACCACCAGTAACTCAGAGTAAAGTTTCCACTGTCCTATTAATAACCTTAGTTTGTCCGTCCATTTGTAGATGACAGGACGTACTATACAATAGCTCAGTTCTCATTCGTCTCCATAACGTTCTTTGGAAGTGGCTCATAAACTTTAGGTCTCAGTCTGAAACAATGATTCTAGGTACTCCATGAAGTTTTACTATCTCTTGCAAGAAAAGAAAATAGATAGCCAAAGCATCGATAGTTTTAGAGTAGGGCATGAAGTGTGCCATCTTACTAAATTGATCCACAACTACTATGATGGAGTCCTTCCCTCGGGACACCCTTAGCAACCCTAATGTAAAGTCCATACTTAGCTTAAACCATGGTTTGGTTGGGATGGGAAAAGGTAAATAATGTCCTTGCTTAGCTTAACTCTTTGCTTTTTTGCAAGTAGTATACCTTGCCAACACAAATCAGACAGCCCTCTTCATTTTTAGCCAAATGAATCTTAAGGATAATATCTCATGAATTTGGTATTGGCCAAAGTGTCCAAACAATCCTTTCCCATGTACCTCATGTACTAACATCTCTTTCATGGAATAGGTCGAGATACATAGTCTTCTCTTCCTAAACAAGAATCCATCCTCCCTGTGATAGTCATCAAGTGTTTAACCTTCCTCATACCTAGCATAGATAGGACCAAAATGTAGATCCTCAACATATAAATCTTTTATTATTGAAAAAACTTAGCAACCTCGTTTGTAGCTCAACTAGGAGGGAATGTCATCTAGATAGGGTATCGACCACTACATTGTTCTTTCCATTCTTGTACTTCACAACATATGAGAATCCCTCCATGAACTTGACCCATTTGGCTTGCCTTCGAGACAACTTAGGTTGGTTCTTTAGATATCTCAAAGATTTATGATCAATATAGATCACAAACTCTTTAAGTAGTAGATAGTGCTGCCATACAATCAGAGTTTGAATCAAGGAGTAAAACTCCTTATCATAGATAGAGTAATTGAGTGTAGCTCTACTAAGCTTTTCACCGAAGTAAGAAATAGGTCGGCCTTCCGACATTCTCACAGCACTTATGCTTAGTCCGAATGTACCATACTCTACTTCAACTACTTTGTCAAAGCTCAACAGAGCTAAGATAGGCGCTGTAGTCAACTTTTCCTTCATCTCTTCAAAACTCCTTCGCTCCTTCTCTCCCCATCTAAACTTAATATTCTTCTTTGACAGTTCAATGAGTGGGGCTATGATCGTATTGAAAGTCCTTATAAATCTATGGGCAGAATGATGCCAGGCCGTATAAGTTCCTCATGTCAGCTAAAGTGGTCGGTACAAGCCATTTGATGATCGCCCTTATCTTTTCATCATCAACTCATATTCCACCACCACTTATAACAAACCCCAAGAAGATTCCTTTAAGTTATCACACTTCTTTGTATTAGCATAGAGCCTTTCAGCTTAGAGTTTTGTAAAGACTGCTCGAAGATACTCTTGGTGAGTCTCTAGATTAGGGCTATACACTAGGATGTTGTCAAAGTAAACCACCACAAATATCTCTATTAGTTCTTGGAGCACATGATTCATCGGTTGCATAAATGTGCTTGACATATTCGATAATCCAAACGGCATCACAAACCATTCATTCAATCCATGGCAGGTCTTAAATGCGGTTTTCCACTTATCACCTTCTTGCATTTAGATTTGATGGTATCTAGATTTGAGGTCAATCTTAGAGAATAATTTGGCTCCATTCAACTCATCTAGCAAATCATCAAGCCTTGGTATGGGATACCTTTACTTGATTGTAATACAATTGATTGCTTGGCTATCTGCACACATCCTCTATGACCCATCTTTCTTTGGTACTAATAGGGTTGGCATGGTACTGGGGCTAAGGATTCTCGTACATACCGTTTCTTCATAAACTCATCTACTTATCTTTGCAGCTCGATAGCCTATTCAAGGTTTAACCTATAAGCAGGCTTGTTTAGCAATGTAGCTCCTGGATGCAAGTCAATTACACGTTCAACGCCTCAAATGGAAAGCAGGCCTTCCTGTAGCTCACCTAGAAATAGGTCAGCAAATTCATCTAATAAGGTTTTCACCTCGACAGGTAGTGACTCCTCATCGGATCCTCTCATCTCAATTAACTTTTTGACTAGCAGATAAGTTGGTTCTTTGAGTTCCATCTCTTTCTTCAGCTCAGCTTGAGTCATCACCAAAGCTTCTTTCTTAAGGACTTAACTCAATTAGGCTTACATGATTTTAACTTGATTAGTAGTCATAGGGCTTAACTTTACCTTCATGCCTTCGTGCTCTAAGGAACATGTATTTTTTCCTTCATTGTATATCATAATTTGGTCAAACATCGATGATCGTCGAAGCAAAATATGGGACACACCCATAGGCAATACATTAGATCCATTTTGCAAGTTTCTTATTACGGGTAGTTCCTACAAAGGATCAGACTAATGACGTATACAATACTTGAGCACTTCATCTCGATAGTTTCTAATATAGATCAGCATAGTCACTTGCTTGTTTACTTGCAAGGCTCTCTTGTCACTAAGCCGGTGCAATTTTTAAGATTTAAGGTCGGGCTTAGCTGGCAACTTCAACTGCTAGATAATTAAAGTAGAAGCTACGTTAGTGTAGCTCCCATTGTCAACAATTAAGACACATAGCGAACCATTTACCTTGCATCCAATGTGGAACAGATTGTCTCTTTGTTCATCCTCAAGCACAGGACTTACACTCATTGTTCTTCTCAACACTAAGGTGGCAAGCATAAAATTACCCTCCTCACTATAAATGACTTCCTCCTCCTTGGACAGTTCAATATGTATGGCCTTTTTCAAGTCTTCCACTTCCTCATCAATACTATCTATCTTAATGGTCGGCATTTTGCCTTAAATCACCATGGTTCTTTTGTTCAGTCACTAAATGGTCATGTGTCCAAGTCCTTAACACTTAAAGCACTTGAACTCACTTGTCTTCCTTCTTGAGCTCTAACCCTTGTCAAACTTCCTTAAGTTTTTCTTCTCCTCTGCTCAGGTATTTTGAGTAAGTATGGTCTCAACAACCTTAATTGGTTCCGATCCACAGGTCTGCTTAAAACAAATCGACTAGTGCTGGGTCAATTGAAGGGGGTCAGAATCTTCCTGTTTGGTGCTTCTTAATCATCTAGGCAACTCATATAGCATCATCAAGTGATCCAATATTCATGGTGTCTAGGATATCTTCAATCTTGTACTTCAACCTACTAATTAATCAAGACACTATTTGGTCTTCGAGCTCAACGACTTTGCATCGGATCATTAGCATCTAAAATTCCTTTATGTAGCATCAACACTTGAACCTCCTTATCTCAACTCTTGTAGCTTCTTAAATGCATCCTATAAATAGTATCTCGGAATAAATCTTCTCCTTATGACTCTATTCAATTCATCCCAACTCCAAACTTCACATCCTCCTTCTCTTCTATACGTAGCTTGCATGTTCTTCCACCAGAGAGTGGCATGACCAGTAAATTCTAACATACCAAGTATAACCTTAGCATTTTCAAGTATCTCATGGCATTCAAATTGCTTCTCAATCTTATCTACCTAGTCTAGGTAGTCCTCAACATCACAATTATTAGAAAAGCTAGGGATATGCATTCTCAACCCTTCCACTCTAGGAGCTCGAACATTCCTCTCCTTGGGTTCATAATATTCTTCTACTTCATCACTTACTTCCTCATTTGCTTCTTCAATTTCATCAAATGCTAACCTGTACCTAACATCTCTATCTAGTCCTCTAGCTCAAGGTGGTCGAACTAAGGCATTAGCTTGGCCAAACTGACCATTGCCTCTCTCAAGCTATTCAAGTCCTCTATATGGACCATTTTTAGCTTGTTTCCTATCTTTATTTATGACAGTCGTCAGATTAGCCACTAGGTTAGTGAGTCTATCTAGTCGGTCACCTATTGATTAGGGTGTAAAGCTTCTTTATTAACCTTGATCATTTTGAGCGCCACTTTCTTGATTACCTAAAGTTCCTTAAACATTAGAGTTGTCGACTATTTCACTAGATTTATAGTTAAAATATCACTCAAAGATCTTACCACAAATAACAACAATTGAACAATACCCAACATTACCAATACAATTTCGACTACACATGATAGACAAGCAGATACGTACACTCTATTTCGCGTACAAGAAACGGGGGAAAATAGAGCATGAAATTTCTTCAACACGATGCACCTTTCAAACTCCTATAACAACCATAGAATGTCTAACATACGTACGAAATCAATGACAAGTTACTTAGAGAATAAAGTAATAGAAACTAGCTTTGAACATAGATAGGCTCTGATACCAAGATGATACAGTTCAATGTGGATGAATATATGATGTTCGATATCATATGAACTAAGGGGGTAGGTTCGAACCTCAGGATAGTTTGAAGGATACATGATAGTCGAAGGTTGAGTAAGGGTCCTCGTGCACCAATTGTAGATATGACGCACTAACGCCTCACACGAGCTCTAGTCATACTTAATATTACGCACTAGTGTAGCTAGAGCTCACTCATGATTGATCTATGCTCAATGGGCTAAATAAGAGTAGTTGGGAGTAAGCAAGATATACTTAGCTCACACAAGAAGAAAAATGTTCGAATGTTGATTCTATTCACTGTTGCTGCCATTATAATAACAAGTATTTATAGGACTTAATTAGGGTAAATCCCACGTTAATGTACATTACAAAAAGGATTCCTATTAGTAAAGGAAAAGGAATAATTTACAAGGGTAATGTTGTAAATAAGCATAAAGAATATCTAGTGACAGAAAAGGTCATACAGATGTTAAGAAAATCAATGTATGTGTCAATTTTCCATTTTGTGGTGCCAATGACACTATAAGTTGAGTGTAACAGGTTTTGAATAGGTCAAGTCGAGCTTAGCAGTTCGACAACTTAACAGCTCGAATGTTCAAGGCTAGAAAAGGGTTGTTTCTAAATGTGACTTATTGTCAAGTCAGCCTCAAGAGGTCAGCTCTAGACAGGTGTTAGTTCGGCCTCGACATGCATCAGGTTGGCATTATACTGACTCAATACTTGGCCTTGGGCAAAGGTGTTGTGGAGAGGTTGGCTGGACATATAGTTTGGTCACTTCAACACCTTCTTAGATGAAGTGGAAAGCAAAGTAACTTGGTAGGTTAGACCGGGGACTGCACTACTCTTTTGAGTTTAACTCTTCTCAAATAGCTTAGCGAGCTATATGAGCAAATCCTCAAGCTCGGGAGTGCATGATTGGTATGTGATCCTTATCATCAAAGCTTATCATAACTTATCTAAATCTACCCTAAACCTAACATAGTCATGCTAATTCATCTAAGATAAGGTCCAAGCCTTATCAAGTAATTAAAAATGGAATAGATGGATGTATGGTGCAAGGTAGCGTAAGGATGTGTCAAGAAGAAGCCATCCATATGTCATCTAAATGTCGCTTTCATAATCTATCTACTACCTTATCTACACATGTCATCTAAGTGTCATCTTCATCATCTACCTACCAACTTATGTATACATAAGCATGAAAATGACCTAAAGAGAAATTTAGTCAAAGTTAATCAACCTTAGTAAAAAATGATGGCTAAGTGGAAAATGACATCTTATT
This sequence comes from Lumnitzera littorea, assembly GCA_024138015.1. NCBI lineage: Eukaryota > Viridiplantae > Streptophyta > Magnoliopsida > Myrtales > Combretaceae > Lumnitzera > Lumnitzera littorea. Next base: position 79,522,371 of record JAMXBB010000001.1, read on the forward strand.
GACTAAAGACACATCATATGACCACCTTAATCTTAGATTAACTAAATTAATTAACTAGCAATTAAGTATTTAGGTCAATATCATATATAAATCATAAAAAGTTAAGTACCCTAAAATCATATCACAACATTTCTTCCAACATGCAATAAACAACTTTTAAAGCAAGTGAAAGAACCTTAATTACTACATGTAGCGTATGGAATAGGAGGAAGAGAATTCTAAATTGACTTCCTCATGTCATTTTCATCCAACTCATCTACTTCCATTAATGCCTTACCAAGTCATCAACATGACTAAGCATGAAAGGGACATAAACAACATGTGACATTATCCTTAAAGAGTCCAATTCCTTCAAGTAACTTCTAACCAATATACAAATAATATCCTAACTTCTACAAATAGGAATGCTCTACCACTTTTGGGGCCACATAGTCCATTACATCCATCTCTTTCCTCTTGTCTTCATTCTGTAGAACAACCAGCATTCCACTTCCCAACCTAAACTCCAACGCTAGCAACAAAGTGTAATAGGTTGTTTTCGAGTTTTCAAAAGCAACTCTTAACTAAAAAGGCATCAATACTTACTAACAACCCATCTTTGATTCCACAAAGTCTGTTTTTCAAGTCAAAAGACTCTTCTAAACACTTGTTACCAAAAAGTTTTTCAAAAATCAGAAATGAGTCAAGAAGTACTTTTAGTAAAGTTATTTTTATGAAACTTTCAAGTTTTTCAAAGATTGATTTCATCTTTACCATTTTCCTCTAAAAATCCTTTTCAAAACAACCAAAAACTTTTCATCTACTTTTCCACTTCATATAAGTTTCAAACTTATCAACTATTTTTCAAAACTGAGTTTATGATAAGCAAAATCTTATCTTAGCTAAAGCATGTCTTTCTTTTGAAAAGAAACTTTAAAAACTAATATCTTTGTCAAAATCTCTTGAAAACCCTTCTTATGTGTAAAACTCTTCAAAAAAAAAAAATGATAAGATATGTTTTCTACAAAAAGAACCCTTATCTTTATCAAAAAGTTCTTTATTTCATTTTTTGATTCAACTTGTAAAGTATCAAGACAAAAAGATTATGTTTCTTTTAAAAATAGCTTGGTAAGAAACTTAAAGGAATCAAGTGAACAAATCCATGCCTAAATAATGATGCTAAGGTTTTATGCCTGGATCTTTATGATATATACATATCTTGGAACCATGACTCTAGAACATATTTGGACATATTAGATTTATTAGACACATAGACATACTCTTGACCTTGACTATTTGAATCTTAACAATTGGACCTATTACAAGGACTAGAAACCCGAACATAAGGACTATAGACATGAAGCAATAAGAACGATTTAGACATAACACTAATTAACTAAAAGACTTTATAAAACTATAACCAATAAGGAAACCTTATATATATGTCTAGTATTTACTTCTTGTTGTGATATTGAGCTACCCAAAGACTATTACGACAAGTAATAGTAATGGCCAAGTGAGTATCTATGATAAGTATCATTGTATATCTAGTAGTTACTTCTTATTATGTCCTTTTAGGTAATTGTGAGATCAAGTTACTCGAAGATTGTTATGATGAGTAATAGTAATGGCTAAGTGAGTATCTACAATGAGTATTACTTGCTTGTGCTTGTAGTTAGTGGTATTTTAAAAATATATATATATATATACACCAACTGGTTTGTGTGTGGGGTATCAAAAAAGTGCTTGGGTTTGATTTGTTTGAATTGCTTGAGAAAATACTATAAGATATTCCATATGATACAGTTGATGATTACGATGTGAAGTATTCGTATGTAAGTGTTTGATATTTAGTTGATCACTTATTAATCAACCCTAAGCATATTGAAACTTTAATGTAAAAATAGTCATGCATAGCATACTACATAAATGTATTTTTGCCACCACTACCACACAAGGAATGGAAAAGTAAGAATCTTCTTCATCTTTTACAAACTAAGTAACTTTAAGGATTGTCGTGTACTAGATAGGGCCATGTCCATTCTTCTATTTTGGGTTTGCATACATCTAAAGGCTAATCAGTGATCTTATCAGTCCTTAGTCATTGGTGGTCAAGGAAGGCATTCATTTCTTAATTTCATTTATGCCTTCTTAGGACCAATCAAGAGATCCTTCTCTTGTGACTTATTTATATAACCTTTGTGAACATTTCTTTCGGTTCCTTTAGCTAATTGAAAGATCCTTCTTCTAGGGGATTATAATGGATTATAAGATGAACATTTCTTTGGTTCTCCTAGATAAACTAAAGATTGGTTCTCTTGTGAGATTAGGGAGAATGTTTCCAATTTGGTTCTCCTAGGATCATTCAAGGGGCATCATCTCTTGATCATTATGCTAACATGGGTATTGGTTTAACTAAGAATTAAGATTTTGTGGCTATTCTTTGGGATGGCTAAGGATGTTAAGCCAAGAAACTCCATTTGCTAAATTTAGACACCTAGGCATTGGTGGAACTACTAATCCTCAACCCAAGGTCAAGGAAGGAATATACCCTAAATTGCATGCTCAGATACTAGTTGGCCTCATGTATTGTTGCATATATTTGAAAACTTGCTTGATTTGCTTGAAATGTGATATGAGTGGAGATGTTGCTAAGCTAGTTGTAGCTTACACCCTTCTAGCTCTAACTTTTTATAGGAACCTTATTGGTTATATCTAGGAAGGTCTAAGCCTCTAGTAAGCATTAAGAAGATAGAAGTCAACTTTGGGGGAGAGTATGGAAGGATCATGAAGTTTATAGTTAACATGTTTTAAATACTTTATTAGTAATGGTTTGTAATATTAATTATTAGAAAGACTCTATAATTCCATAAGTTTCGTATCATCTATTTTGTGATATGGTGTGAAATTTTCTGTACCATTAAATATGTGATACTCTATGGACTAATCTAGGAATGATGCTTCATGTACTCTTTAGAAGTAAATAATGGGTAAAGAAAGCAACAATTGATTCCTTCTGATTAATACATGGAAATTTACCATTACTAAACTATATAATAGGTTATGACAACGAATGGCTAAGGGCTAATGAGGTTATGTAGTTTAGTAGAAGGCATGTGGCTCAATGTCTCATGTTTTTGGCATTGTGTGGACATTACCAAATAATAGATTTTGCATCTTCTTTCATAGTTGGCCAATAATAGCCGAGTCTCAGTGCGCAAATATACAAGGTCGGACCCTTCTCATGGTTACTACAAACATTGTCGTACAACTTAGACAGCATTTACCAAGCATCATTCTATAGAAGGCACCAAAGATAAGGTTGAGAAAGACTATGCTTATATAATTTGCCACCAATTAGTATATAATTTTCTGCTTGATATATTAACCTACGAGCTTCATTTTTGTCATCAAGTAAAATAATGTCCTTCAAATAGTCAATAATCAGGTCCATCTAGGACCTCTCCCTTTGGCAAGGAGCCAATTCATAGCTCTGCCTGATAGTTTCTAGACTCTTACTAGGGAGATACTTGATAAAAAGCTTATTGTTTAGATCAAGAAGTGCTAACTGGCTAACTTCGATAGTTTGTTGGTAGTGGTGTTTCTAGTCCTTGTTATTTTTTAGGTTGAAAAAAATTGAAACTGTTCCTTGAACGTTTGTACTATAATAAGTACTTGCTCTTCACTTCCTCCTTTACTACATAGCTTCATTTAACTTGATTCACAATTAGCTGTGATCAAAAAAACCTTCAAGTTTCTCAACATCAACTTCCTTGGCCAATTTAAGGCTTGTAATTAAGGCTTCATACTCAACTTCATTATTGCTAGTTAGAAACCCAAATTTCAATGCATATGATCTTTCGTGTTGTGAGGCCCTTGCAAAATGAGGCTTACACAACATCCTTCTTTGGTGGAGAATTCATTGGTATATAAGTTCCATGTAGGGTTCTTGGCCATCTCAATGTTGTCTCCCTCCCTAATAAACTCTACAACAAAATCTACTAATACTTAAGCTTTTAATTTTGTTCTAGGTTTGTGTCATACACCACAAGCACTCAACTCTATGGCATACTTCATCATCCTCCCTAAGGAATCCAATCTTTGTAAAGCTTGTCGTAGAGGTTGATCAATAAGGAAGATTATCCGGTGTACCTCAAAATATGGTTTTAACTTCCTTGCTAAGAGGACCACTACCAATATAGACTTTTCAATCTTTATATATTGATGTTCTAGCCCTTATAAGATGTAGCTTACGTAATAAATTGGTCAGTGCTCTCTACTTTCTACTTTCTAATCGGACCAAGACAAATGAAAGAGCTCAGCTACTAACTAAAAAATACAAAAACAAATTTTCTTTAGAAATAGGTGTCGAAAGTATTGGTAGTGATACAAGAAATTCTTTCAACTTGTAAACAAATTTTCTTTAAGAATAGGTGTCAAGAGTATTAGTGGTGATGCAAGAAATTCTTTTGGCTTATTAAATGCCACCTCACTCTCATCAGTCCATCAAAATTTCTTCAGGTTCTTTAGTACTTTAAAAAATTCTACGCATTGCTCTACACTTCTTAACACAAATCTGTTTAAGGTGGTTATCAAACTGGTTAACTCTTAAACTTCTTGAATTGTGCTAAGGGACTTCATGTTCAGAATAGCATCGATCTTCGTTGGGTTCACCTTAATGCTACGTTGGGTGACTACGTATCCTAAAAAATTTCTTGAGGTAGCACTGAAAACACACTTCTATAGGTTTAGTTTCATATTGTATCTCTTTAAGGTGCCAAATGTCTCCTCAAGATTAGAAAGATTCCATCTTTTTGTTATGCTCTTCATAATCATATCATTGACATAAGTTGCGATATTTCGATGGATTTAGGGCTTGAACATCTTAGTTTCAAACCTTTGATAGGTTATGCTAGTATTTTTGAGCTTGAAGGGTATTACCGTATAGTAATATGTCCTAAAGTTTGTGATAAAGGAGGAGTAAACTTCATTTTCCTTTTCCATTTTAATTTGATTATAGTCGGAAAATGCATCCATAAAAGAGAGTAGGGTATGCCCAGTAGTTAAGTCAACCATTTAGTCTATTCTCGATAAGGGGAAACAATCCTTAGGACAGACCTTGTTTAAATCCGTAAAGTTTATGCACATATGCCATTTGCCATTTGGCTTCTTGATTAGCACACAATTGGCTAGCCAAGTTGGATAAGGATCTTCCCTCATGAATACTGTCTTTAATAGCTTCTAGGCTTCTTCCTCAATAGCTGCCTACCATTTAGGGGCAAAATGACTTCTTTACTGAATTATCTTTGCATTAGGATCAATTTGAAGCTTGTACGTTATTACCTTTTTAGGGATCCCCAGCATATCCAAGGAGACCATGCAAAACATTGGCATTATCCTATAAAAAGCTGATTAAACTTTAACTAACATTTTTTGGCAATGGTTTCCCTATCTTTATTGCCTTCCCAAGATCATTTCCTAATGGTATTTCCTTTATCTCTTCGTCAGCATTTTCTACACCAATTGACTTTTTCTTTGGATATGTTTTAACTTGAAAAACTTCTTCACATCGTAGCACTCTTAGATATAAGGATCTGGCTAATTGTTGGTCCCCTTTCAATACTTCGACTCTAATAGGAGTAGGAAATTTCGCCTTAAGATCTGTAGTTGAAAGAACTATGCTAAACAAATGTTGACATGGTTGACCCATGATCATATTATAATGATAGGAATTAACCCTTCAGACCGATCATGCATAGCTGAGCCAAAGGACTTTAAGGACTTGCTTAGAGGATATTAGCTTTAGGCCATAGCCGACATGGGGATTCCTATCCTTAGCTCATCTCATTCTGACCTAACTATCAGATCTTTAAATGCGTCAGACCTGCCCCTATTCAGCAGCAACGTTTTATCCCAAGAGACAGCCTAAGAATAGTCGAGGGGAGTTTCCAATCCAACCACAAGCACTTGACTTTGAATCAAGCTGACTTCTCTTCAGAACTAATTGGTCCCCGATGTGGTCTACATTAGGTTGGCCCCTGACTACAAGCGTTACTCTATTTCTGCCTACCTTGTACTATATCTCTTTTATCTAGGCGCTAAGTAACATGTGTCTTCCAATACAGTATTTTGTAATGATTCTTTCTTTTTCATACTAAATATTCTTTATCTCTTTTATCTTTTTTAGTAAGTCTTATGTCACCTAGTTATAGAATACCTCTTTTGTCTTTTCATATATGTAAAGTAACCCTAATGGATGGGTATATAAACCCCCCACTTCTTGTAAGAAGACAATCAATCTCTTCAATACAGAATTATTTATTTAAGCAACTTTAGTGTTCTTGTTATCATTCAACTCTTATTTATTTCCTTTAGTAATAAGTAGTAGCGAGTGACCCTTTAGTTTGGACCAGTGTGTCATATCTAGCAGATTGTAAGCCGAGTTGAATCAAGTGGTGCGTCACATCCATTTGGTAGCTGCCCGGACTTTGCTAACTTTTCTATCATTTCTTTTGGTTTACTTCATTGTTGTCCTCTCTATGTGTTCAACCCCTGGAGACACATCATATATAGGGACCAACATTTGACAACAAGGAAATCCACCTTATCTTCCACAACATGATCATCATCTCAAATTTGAATTAGGAGAGAAATAACTTTGGTAACCTAAATTAGTTGATTATTGAAAGCATATAAATCATAATTGTAAGATCTTAACTATGCTTTGATCTTTGGCTTCATTTGATCGAAGGTGTGTTGAAAAATAATATCTGTTGAACTCCTAGTGTCAATTAGAATTTTTTTGACCTTGAAGTTGGCAATCCTTTCACTAATTACAAGTGTGTCATCATGGGGCATTTGAATGCCTTTGAAATCTTCTTTTATAAAAGAAATCAAATTGTTGACTTTGATCAGCCTAGGGTAGAAGGCCTATTGATAATAGTATTTATTATACCATTCAATGCTCTGCTACTATTTCCATCTCTCACATCTCTTCAGACATGAGAAGGCTGAATATTGTTGTCTTGCTTATCACGTCGTCTTTGAGTCGGTTGCTTAATATTCTCTACATCATGGGTGAGGAACGTACTCAAATATCCTCATTGGAATGTATTGTTGATGAATTTTAAGAGTTGGAAATGTCCTGTAAAGACAAGAAAATTGCTTGGTACTGAAGCCAATTCGGTGCAGCCACTCCAATGCCTAAGTCAGTAAGTAAGAACAAGGAAAGTAAAGTAGGTGGTTAAGAGTTATTAGATGTCCCTTATGGAGTTTATTTCCTGTATTTATAGAAGACTGTCTTGTCTGAAGGAGCAATTATTGGAATAATTGTCAAGACATGTAGAAGCTTCTTAATTGGACACCTTCCCTGAAATGTAGGGAGAGCAATAGTTATGTAATATAACAATGCTTGTAATAACTGTTCACGCCATGAACTTGAATTTAAATCAGGAATGGATTTGTGTTACTCGGTGGAATGTCGAAAATGTCAATTACCTAGCGAGTTACTGAAAGTGTAGATTACTTAGCCTATCGACAGCCGAGTGGATGAATAAGTGAAGATATATCAACGCATGTCAAAATAAGTGGACGAAAATTGACTATCAACAAATTGCATACTCAACTGCATTTTTAAGATAGATACATTCATCAATATTGTGGCTTCTATCACGATGAAAATTGCAATATTTATTAGAGTTTCTACGTGATGGAATTCCTCTTATTCTTTCTGGCCATTACAATATTCCCCTTTGATTGCGTACTTCCATCAAAATGTTCGCGATTGGATGATTGAGTAGAATGTGAACTAAATAAGTTAAGATGCTTAGTCTCTTTCTATCATCATTATTTCCTTCAAAATACTGATTATTGCGTGTTTCAAGTTGACCTTTTGTGTTCTTCTTCTTGTCGCCCTTTCGGTCTCATTTGCTCTAGTCGGCCCCATGCCAAGCTGTAATGTTGTCTTCCTAGTGAATATAAGATGTAGCTTTAGCCTTAAATTGGGAAAAAGTTTTTGACTTAAATTGCTCTAGTCTCCATGAGGTTTAACTCCGTTAATCGTTGTGTTGAGAGCAACACTCATGTATAATTCTAGAATCTAGACCATCTTGACCATGAACCAGGCCAAATGGTCCTTAATAGACTCATCTGATCTTTGTTTTATGGTGTTAAGGATAAAAGAATAATCCTTAACTAGAAGCTTACTTGCAAGGAAGTGTTGCAAGAACACTTTTGCTAAGTCCTTAAAGCATAAGATCATACTTAGCTTCAAATGTTTAAACCATGCACTCACTACATTCCTCAAGGTTGAGGGGAATCCTTAACAAGTTATGGCATCACTCAAGTCGTGAAGCTTAGCTAAGGTACTGTATTATACAAGATGATCTTCAGGATCCTTCACTCCATTATAAGTCTCAAATTATAGTAACTTGATTTATCGTGGTATTACTTCTTTTAGAATTTCAAGGATGAAAGGACTCCTTTTTATCTAGAATTGTTTACCCATTAAAGCAGGGATGCTGACATGCGATGGTCCCGTATGGTGCACCTGCTGTGGTTATTTTCCTTTGTTACCTTTCTTAAGAGTAAGGGCTAAAGGTTCAAGTGTAACTTCGACTTGCTTCTTGGGTAATTTAAGGGAATAAACTAAATCATCAAAATTCTTAGCACTATTGTCATTATGTCCTTGGTTTTGATTTAGCTAAACATTTTTATCGAGAAGAGTAAGGATCTTATCGTGTTTCTTATTGAGTTCCTGATTTTCTTTAGCTAAATTGATGCAAAGTTTCTCCAATTTAGCCAAATGTTATTCATTAGTATGCCTACATCTCCCCATATGGTGTTGGGGTGAAGAGGCAACACTTACACTTTTTGTCATCCTTGTCTTTGCCATGTGGATAAGTTACAAAAAAATAGACAGTGCCAAATATTGTCAGGTGATTTTGGTGTAAAGCTTTGATCCTATAAAAACATAAGTAAAGGCTTAGTGGTACTAGGGCTAGTCTGGTATAGCTACACTAATACCTAAATAAATAGTTGTTTTTAGGAAAGAGTAAGTGAATAAGTATAGAGTTTTTGGGTGTAAGAGAGTTTTTACAGTGCTTTCCTTCCCTTATTTATAGGCAAATTTTAGGTGTTTGTAATAGTAGTTAATCATTAGTCATAGACCAAATGGCAATCTTGTAATTAAGCATATGCCTAAAATATAGGAGTAATGGGCAGTTATGTAATGAGATTGTACTAGATCATAACTGATCATGACACTTTCCCAAGTTCAAACCAAATATATGAATAGGTCATACTTAAAAGCCCATAAGATAGATTGAGCCCTTGTTGGCCTTAGCCAAAAATAACATCAGTTGTCCTCTTAGCAGTCGAATGGCTAAGTAACATGTTAGGGCGAAATCTGACTATCAACATGTGTCACCTTATAATTGTGTATAAACTTTATGAATACCTAAAGGCCCATAAGATGGATTGAGCCCTTGTTGGCCTTAGCTAATAATAACATCAGTTGTCCTCTTGGTAGCCAAATGGCTAAGTAACATGTTAGGGCGAAATTCGACTATCAACATGTGTCACCTTATAATTGTGTATAAACTTTATGAATACCTAGAAATTTTTCTATCATTATCAAATGCATCACCAACTGCTAGTCCTTCAATCATATCAATGTAGGACCAAAGCAAATTTAGTTATATATGTCATAATTGGCCCTTTAATGTTCACATACATTAATATAATTGAATGACATGAATCAAGTATGAATTTGTAGCATGGAAATTACATGGAATGTGATCTAACATATCTATTTTCAACTAGTCCAACTTTAAGAGCTTAGAAATAAATTCAACTATAATACCTTATTACTAAAAACAACCTTAAGATTGAAACAAACCTTAACTGTAACTGTACTATAATCTGTAGCCAAAATGATAGATATTGTGTCTAATTCAATAAGAACTAAATAGAATACTAACTCCCACTAAAACAAAATAGCCTGATTATATACACTACTTATATAAACAACATGCTCATGAAAGACCTTGGGTGGTAGTTCATTAGTAAGTAGATCTATAACTAAGGAATTTATCCTAATGTGCTCTATAGATACTTATCTATTATGAACTCTTTCCTTCACAGCCAAGAACTTGATGTCTATGTGGCTTTTTGACTTTGTTAAGTTCATTTTGTTGTTGGAATAAAGTATTATTGGTTATTTTCATAATATATCTTAAGTGGTCTTTCAACATTATCTATAATCCATAACCTAGTGACAAAACTTTGCTATTGTATTTCATGATTAAATGCCTATAACATGTTGTATACTTTGATATTGTAATGGAAAAAGCTAAGCGTTTGCTTAGTACTCATCCAAGATACTACTTTTCTAGCAAGTGGATTAATATAATTAGATGTGGATCTGTAGATTTCTAGTTGTCTCAACATCCAATGAAATCATAATTTAAGTAACCAATGACTTTTAATTGATCTAATTTTCTATATGTGAGCATGTAATCTTTTGTTCTTTATTGATATTACATGACTTGCTTGGTTGCTTCTAATGATCTATCCTTGGATTGCTCAAATTTGGTCATGTACACATATGGGCATACATTAGACTTCCTGTTATTGAAGCATAAGAGACCTTTTTCATTTCTTTACTTTCAAGGTCATTCTTGAGGCATTGACTTAGACTAAACTTGTCTTGTTTAGTAACAGGGGTATCATTTGATTTACAATTTTGCATGCTAAACCTTTTGAGCACCTTCTCAATGTAGCCCTTTTGTGACAATCTAAGGATACTTTGAGAGCATTACAATCTATTTGGATTCCTAATATAAAAGAGGCTTCACCAATATCTTTCATTTCATAATTCCTTGATAGAAATATCTTAGTTTCATGTTACAAGCCCATATTATTTATGGCAAGTAGTATGTCATCAACATATAAAACCAGTAAAATAAACTTCTCCTAGCAAACTTATGGTGCACACAATCATCATCAACATTCATCTTAAAACCTAATGAGATAATGACGTGATAAAATTGTGATATAGTTGACAAGATGCTTACTTGAGCTACAAGCACCTTTATAATCCTAAAAGAGTCTTTTCATGAAATTGAAGAGAAAGTCTCTTTATAATTGAATACACCATTATCTTTTATGAACTTTATCTCTTCATTCATGACATCTATCTAGTCTTAAGACTTAGAACTTTCTATGGTTTGATGAAAGTTCATTGAATTATCTTAATCATCTTCCATCATTCCTATGCCATCCTTATGTCCTTAGAGAAATACAATGTAATCATATGGAATTGCATTTCACTTTTCTCTAATGGATCTCCTTAATGTAATAGGTTCTTATGTTTGTAGAGTTTGTAGTTTTGGAATTTCTTGAATTTGATTAGGAGATTTAATGACATTGTCTTGATTTAGAGTTACTACTTCAATAATGTTAGGTATTATAGCTTGATTTTGAATACTTTCAATAACCATTAGAGGAATATCAACACTCCCCTTCAAAGATAAAGTCCTTTAACTTATCTCCCCCTGCAACCTCAACATCTTTAAAGAATTGAGTTTTTATCACCTCCAAGATTACTTTAGTTATGGGTTCATAAAACTTGTAACCCTTGGACTTTTCAAAGTGCCCAATAAAATACAACTAATGGTCATATCCAGTTTCCTTTTATTTAGCCTGTAAGGCTTAGCCTTAGCTGGACATCCCCAAATGAATAAATGCTTTAAACTAGGCTTCTTACCTATCCAAAGCTCATATAGAGTTTTATTAGTTGTCTTATTATGCTTATTTATTTTAATACATTTATTGAATTATTTAAATTCAAATCAAATATAAATAAACTAATAAATAGAATAGAATAAAAGAAATAGAAATCTATATTAGATAATCAATTACCTAATAATGTATGGGCCCACTAGTCAAAAGTGAGAGAAACCCCATCCCCCTCTTTCCTTTTTTCACCCCGATGTCGCCATGTGAGAAGGGCATAGGGATGTCAAAAAGGGGATCTTATGAACTTGTTCTGACCTAGGATAATAAGCTCATGAGCTTGGTACGTTAAGTAAGCATGTTGTATTTTTCATTGCTACTCCCTAAAGTGCTTTTGATAACATAGAATAGCAAATCATACTCCTTACCATATCCTTAAGCATTCTCTTTCTTCTTTTAGCAACACCATTCATGGTAAGTGACCCAAGCATGGTGTACTATTGGACGATACCACTCTCTTATAGAAATTTAGCAAACTATCATGGATGCTATTAAGCTTATCTATCATATCTACCATAGTATTCACCACCATGGTTAGATTTGACACTTTTAATTCTTTTTTCACATCGTTTTTTTTATAACTTCAACTTTATAATTTGTGAATTCATCCAATGATTGTAATTTATCATGAATGAGATATAGGTAGGTCTATTAAGAGAAGTCATCTATGAACATCATAAACTAATGTTGACCATTCCAAGAAGTAAGGAATGGTCTACATATGTCAATTCTAAGACAGCTCTTATAGCCCTATTGGTACCCAATCTCTTAACACTTGTTTGTTTTCTCTTTATACAATCTATACACATTTCTAAATCTGTACAATCAAGGGGGTTAAGAGTACCATTGGACATAAGTCTCTCTATTCTCCCTTTTGGAATGTGACCTAATCTCTTGGGTCATAATGAAGTTGAATTCTCGTTGGTTGATTTGTACTACAAATTTTGACAATCAACATGCAAGGATTCATTAAAAAGAGATAATTGTATCCAATAATTATAGATTATTACTTGTAAGATAGTGAATTAGTTCTAACTAATTTTGAATTATGAAAGATGTTGAACTGAATATTTCCCATCGAACAAGTATAACTGAATTTGTCCAAAGCAACAATAAAATCCAAATTTTGTTGAAGGACAATATAACAAATGTCTCTTTCAAATTCAAATAACAATCTATCTTTGGTATTAATCTAAAGTTTCTTAATGCCTCAACCTCAACCTACTTGCCATCACCAATGTAGATGTATCTTTTACCATCATTGAGCTTTTGGCAACTTAGGCAACCTTGCATAAACACACTAATGTGTGTTGGTGCACCTAAATCTATTTACCACATGCGTCTAGTATTGAAGTCAAATTAACCTTTGAATAAACAAGATTGAGAAGTGTCTCTGCCTTTACACACAAAGCATGATTGTTGGTACCATGCTTCTTCTTGTGTCCTTTAGCACCACAAAAGAAACAAGCATCCTAACTTGCTCTTTATGTTGTTTCTATTGTGGTGTTTTTACTGTAGTCTCCTTACCCTTCCTTTTCTTTAACCTTTTATCTTCATATGTATTGCTTAAGTGATTGTTTTCAACTTCCTCGTGATTCAACTTCTCTTCTTCTTAGGTACAATATAAGATGATCTCATGAAGAGACTAAACCTTCTTGTAATAGTTATAACTTACATTAAACTATTTAAATTGTGCAAAATAGAAATTAAAATCAAGCGCACTAAAAGGTCCTCAACAATTCCAATTTAGTACCTTGAGCTTTGAAGCATAGAAGGCATCTCTATGATGTGTACCCTTATGTTTCTTTCTTTCCTTTTTTGCACTAAGATTGGTTTGTTCAAGAATGTACAAGTTTTAGTCTTTCATTCCTAGTAAGCCCTTTCTCAAAATCTTTAAGAAAACCCTTAGTTATATCAACTTTATCAGACATAGTGCCCTTGAATGCTTTTGGAATGGCATGCCTCATGACTAGTAAACTTATGCAATTTTATTACTCTTACTTTTCCATCTCCCTCTTTTCATCTGAGATACTCTTATCAATGTTAGTAGGAGTACGATCCTAATAGGGATCATGGACCAATCATACGCTCCCAAGCTCATGGACTTGCATAGCTAGCTCGTTGAGCTGTCTAATGTGAACTAAGTGTCGAGGAGCAATGCATTCCTTAGTCTAACTTGGTGAGTTACTTTGCTCTCCACATCATTCAGGAAGCTACCAAGGTCACCAATTAACATTTCGAGCTTACCCTTCCACAACAAACACCGTTCCAAGCATTAAGTCAGGCAATGACCAACTCACTAATGCCGAAGCTAGCCTGACAATTGTCAGGAGCCGATCACTCGAGGTCGATTGTCCAATCCCAACTGTTCGAGCTATCGAATTGCCAACATCGACTTGACCAAATTGAGATCCCTACCCTTACTCAGCAGTAGTATCATTGGGACCACATAATCAATAAATTACTGGTGTGTTGTCCTTTTCTAACATCCATACTGTCCTTATTACCAACGGATATTCTTTTTGCACAATTACATTGATACCCTTGTAAATTATTCTCTTTTTCCTTTGCTAGTAGGAATCTTTTTTATAATTTACTTTCACTTGGAATTCACCCTAATTTAGTCATATAAATACTTGTATATTGTAATAGTCGTAACAATGATTAGATTGAAAATTTTCAAACATCAAGCTAAGTGTTCCGTTACTTACTCTCGAGCTGCTCTTATCTAGCCCTTTTAGCGTAAACTAGTGGCGCATAACCTCTGACCACACTTGTGTGTTATATTAAGTGCATCTTAAGCTCGTGTGAGGCATCAGTACATCATATCCAACATTGGTGTATAGGAACCCCTGCTTAGCCTTCAACTATCATTTATTTTTCGAGCCATCTTGCAGCTCAAACATATCCCTTGGTTACATGTGATATTGGGTCTGTGTATTCATCCATGAATCTATATCATCTTAGTATCAGAGCTTAGCTATGTTTAAAGTTGGATTCTATTACAATGTTCTTTGAGTGGTTTGTTACCGTTCTCGTGTGTTAAAAGTTCTATTGTTAACATAGAAGTTTGGAAGTTGAGAGGTGTTTTATGCCCTATTTTCCCCTATTTCCCATACGCAAAAACAAAGTGTGATTGTTTGTTTATTCACTATGTAGTTGTTGTAATAATAGGAGTGGTAGTTGTTGTTCTACTGTTGTCATTCACAAATAGAACTTTGAGTGGTGTTTTAAAAACATTAGTTTTGTAAGTTAACCAACAATATCAGATTCAAGTGTTCAGGGAACTTTGAGGAACCAAGAAAGTGGTGCTCAACATGGCCAAGGGCAAGAAGGAAGCTTCACACCTCAGTTAGTGGGTGACCGCTTGGATAGGCTTACCAACTTGGTAGCCGGTTTAATGACTGTTATCCAAGAAGATAGACAATAAGCTAGAAATAACCTCATTAGAGGACATGAGTAGCAAAAGCAAGGCAATGGTCAATTTGGCCCAGTTAATGCCTTAGCTTAACCACCCCAAGTTGAAGGAATAGGTAAGGATGCTAAACGAAGGCTAGCACTTAAAGAAATTGAAGAAGAAGAGGAAGGGAACGATGAAGTAGAGGAACACTACGAGCCTGAAGAAAGAAATGTATGAGCCCCTAGAGTTGAAGGATTGAGAACGCATATTCTAAGTTTTTTTGGGAGTAGTAATGCTGAGGACTACCTAGATTGGGCAAATGGGATTGAAAAGTAGTTTGAATGCTATGACGTACTCGATAATGCAATGGTAAGGCTTGTTGTATTGGAGTTCACTAGTTATGCCACCCTATGGTGAAAGAACTTGCAAGCTACCCGAAGAAGGGAAGGAGAATGAGAGATTAGGAGTTAGGATGAAATGAAAAGGGTTATGCAGAGAAGGTTTATGATGCCTTCAAAAGACTACAAGAGCTGAGATAAGGAGGGTCGAGTGTAGACACTTATGTTAAGGAATTCCAAATGTTAATGATTCAATGTAAAGTCATAGAACCAGAGAATTGAGTTATATCTCGGTTCATCGGTGGATTGAAGTATGAAATCAGGGATATCCTAGAAACCTTGGATATTGGAATGCTTGATGATGCAATTTGAGCCACCTAAAGGATAAAAAGGTGCCGAACAGGAAGATTTTGATGACCTGTTAGCCGACTTAGTAGTAGCCAATCTATTTTGAGCAAACTTGTATGGATGGAACCAAGTAAGGTTGCTAGGATTGACTTGCTCCAACTATCTAAGCAAAGGAGAAGGAACTTCTAAGGAAGTTTGAGAAATGCTAGAGTTTAGGGAGGAAGACGAGTGAGATCAAGTGTTTCAAATGCCAAGGATTTGTACACATGGCCATTTAGTGTCTAAACAGACGAACAATGGTGATCCAAGGTGACGTGTTAACTATTGAGGTCGACAGTATTGATGAGGAAGTAGAGAAGTTGAAAGAGGACGAACAAACTAGATTATCAAAGGATGGATAAACTAAATTGTCCAAGGAGGAAGTTATCTATAGTGAGAATAGCAACTTTATGATGGCCACTCTCATGTTGAGAAGGACAATGAGCATCAGTCCTGTACTCGAAGACAAACGAAAGGAAAATCTCTTTCATATTGGATGCAAGGAGAATGAGTCTCTACCAATGTAACCTCTACATTTATGGTCTAGCAATTAAAATTGCCGACTAAGCCCCATCCAAAGCCTTCTAAGCTACATTGGTTCGGTGATAAAGGAGCCCTACAGGTGAACAAACAGGTATTCATATTGATTTGCATTAGCAATTATTGAGATGAAGTACTCTGTGATGTGTTGCCCGTGAGTATATCCGACACTCTACTTAAGCGACCATGGATGTTTAATTAAGTGGTTATATATGATGGGAGAAAGAATACATGTTCTGTGAAGCATAAAGGTAGGAGGATGAAATTGAGTCTATGATTGCTGAGCAAGGAAAGGTCATGCAATCCCAACTGAGTTAAACCTTAAAGAAAGAGGCTTTAATAATAACCTAAGCTGAGTTGAAAAGAGAGATGGAGCTCAAAGGACCAACCTATCTGCTGGTCTAAAGAATTCTGGAGATGAAACCTGAAGAGAAGGAGCTACCTGCCAAGGTAAAAACCTTGCTAGAGGAATTTGCCGACTTGTTTCTAGAGGAGCTACCAAAAGGTTTACCTCCTATCCAAGGCATCGAGCATGCAATTAACTTGCAGTTAGGAGCCACGTTGCTGAACAAACTTACCTACAAGCTAAATCTTGAACAGGCCACTAACCTATAAAAGCAAGTAGATGAGCTGATAAAGAAGGGATATGTACGTAAGTCCCTTAGCCCCATGCCTTACCGACCTTGTTGGTGCTCAAGAAAGATGGATATTAGAGAATGTGTGTAGATAGCTAAACAATTAATCGAATTACCATCAAGTACAGGTATCCCATACCAAGACTTGATGACATGCTAGATGAGTTGAGTGGAGCAAGAGTGTTATCCAAAATTGACCTCAAATTAGGATATCATTAGATCCGAATGTGTGAAGGAGATGAGTGGAAAACTGCCTTCAAGATGCAACATAGATTATATGAATGGCTTGTGATGCCATTTTGGCTATCAAACACCTTAAGCACATTTATGCACTTGATGAATTATGTGCTTCAAGAATTAATAGGGAAGTTTGTTGTGGTTTATTTTGATGACATCTTGGTGTATAGCCTAGACCTAGAGACTCACCAGGAGCATCTTTGAAGAATCTTAGTAAAACTTCAAGTAAAACAACTCTATGTAAATCTAACTAAGTGCTACTTTTGTTGATTTAAAGTGATCTTCTTGGGTTTTGTTGTAAGTAGTGGTGGCACACGAGTTGACAAAGCGAAGATCAAAGCAATCACCAAATGGCCAATTCTAACCACTTCGGCTAATATGAGAAGCTTTTATGGCCTGGCATCATTCTATCATAAATTTATAAAGAATTTCAATACGATTGTAGCCCCACTAACCAAACTCTCAAAAAAGAATGTTGAATTCAAATGGGGAGAGAAAGAGTAGAGGAGTTTTAAGGAAGTGAAGGAGAGGCTGACTACAACCCCTGTCTTAGCTCTGTCAAGCTTCAACAAAGTGTTTGAAGTAAAGTGTGATGCGTCCAGACTAGGTATAGGTGCTGTGCTGATGCAAGAAGGCTGACCTATTGCTTACTTTGGCAAGAAACTTTGAGGAGCTACACTCAATTATTCTGTCTATGACAAGAAGTTTTACTTCTTGATTCAGGCATTAATAGTGTAGCAACACTATTTGTTACATAAGGAATTTGTGATCTATATCGATTATGAATTCTTGAGATATTTGAAGAGCCAACCTAAGTTGTCTCGAAGACAAGCCAAATGGGTCAAGTTCATGGAGGGATTTTCTTATGTCTACAAATATAAGAATGGAAAGAACAATGACGCTCTATCGAGACGATATTCTCCCTTGACCAAGTTGTAGACTAAGTTGCTTGGCTTTTCAACAATAAAGAATTTGTATACTAAGGATCCATACTTCAGTCCCATCTATGCCAGATGTGAGGAAGGAAGAACATTAGATGACTATCACAAGGAAGACAAATAGTTATTCGAGAAGAGGAGGCTATGTATCTTAACCTGTTCCATGAGAGAATTACTAATGTGCGAAATGCATGGAAGAGGATTGACAAGACACTTTAACCAGTGTTGAACCCATGAGGTACTATCCTCAAGATTCTTTTGGACAAGGATGATTAAACACATTCAATTTGTGTTGGAAAGATGTGCAACCTGCAGAAAAGCAAAGAGCAAAGCTGAGTAAGGACACTATCTACCCTTACCCATCTCGACCAAACCATAGTCCGCGCTAAGGCTCTTGTTTGTATTGTTTCCATCATTTAAGAGGGTGAGATAAAGATCTTTAGATGATGGAAGCAATCTTGAATGATGATTAAGCATTCTCTAATCTTTCGGTCTAGTGTTGAGTAAGATTAGACCAATAGAAAATGAGATGAGGGAAGAGATGGGAAAACCAAATTTGATTTTGTTCCATTGGTGTTCAGAAATCCAACAATCATAGACTATTAAACTTTTTGCAATTAATAAGAGAGGACCTTATACTAATGATCATAAAGGACCAAATGGACTCCAATTATCAAACTAAAAGTTTGCTTTCTTTCCATTGCCTAGAATGATTGAGTTTGACTATATAAGTGATGACTTATAAGTAATGAGATCTTTTCCCATGAATGAAATAAATGATGAATGTACATGTTGAGAGCATTTGAAAACTTTCCTATATTTGAAATTGATCGGTTGGGTCTAGATGGCCTTCTTATGCTTGAGTTCGAAAAATCTCTTATAGGAAGTTGTTTTATTTCTGATAAACAAATTTGGTAGGCCTTATCCACCTTGTTCCTTTGGCAAGGCCACCGTATTCCAGCTAACCTAATGAGCATTTCTCATGTTCTTTGTTCCCTTCCATAAGAAGTTGTTTATAACTTGAGTTAATTTAGTCAAAATCTTCTTTAGGAAAGGGAACATTTGCATCTAATACCCTAGCAAAGCTAGAAGAATTGATTATGTAAGCAATAATCTACCTACCATACTTAAGGATTTCATTTTCTAGCCATTAAGTTTGTTTTGTGCCTTCTCAATCAAGAAATTCAAATCTTGTGAAGTGGGCCTTTGCCCATATCTAAGAGGAAAACCTAAGTACTTACCAAAAGTGCTCAATTCTTTCATTTTGAGAACATTTAAGGTTAAGGATTTCACATCTGGGTTAACATTAAGAGAGAAATAGATACTAAATTTAACACTATTTGTCTTGAGACCTAACATGGCAAAGAAAAAAAGGAGGAGATTGGATAATGTGTAAGCATTATACATACCTACCTATGCACAAAGAATTATATCTTCTACAAATGTAAGATGTGAAATGTTAAGATTAGAGCCCTTGAGTTTGAAAGAAATCCAGTGGCCTTTTTGAACTTGTTGTTCAATAAGTCTACTAGGTATTCAATGTAAATTGTGAACAAGTCAAGTATAGGGGATCCCCTTGCCTAATTCCTCTACTAAGTGCAAAGGATGGTAAAAGATCACCATTGACTATGACTTCATAAGAGGAGGTAATAATGTACCTCATGATCAAATTTATCTAGCATTATGGAAAATTCATACTCACTAAGGACCATTTAATAAAGTCTCATTCAATGGAGTCAAAGGCTTTTTCAAGATCAAGTTTAATGAACATCCATCCCTTATTACCTTCATCCTATTGCAGCAATGTGAGATCTCATTCAT
Source organism: Lumnitzera littorea (assembly GCA_024138015.1). Lineage (NCBI taxonomy): Eukaryota > Viridiplantae > Streptophyta > Magnoliopsida > Myrtales > Combretaceae > Lumnitzera > Lumnitzera littorea. Next base: position 79,542,442 of record JAMXBB010000001.1, read on the forward strand.
AAGTATAACATTGCCAGTCGCTTTCCTTCCTAGGACAAAACTACATTGAGTAGGGCAAATGAGGTTATTTAAAAGAGGCCTCAATCTATGCACAAAAATTTTTGTGACTATTTGGTAGAGAGTATTACAAAGCCCATTCGTCCATTATTGATTTATTCAATTTTATGAGCCATTAAAATAATTATTCTTTTTACATTTTTTTTTTGTAATATATTCACAATTGATAAAGCAAGAGAACATATACCCGTTTAAGTGGACAGAAATGTAAAAGAACAAGTAAAAATATTGTAATCCACTGAATGGACAAAATATGTTGGTATTCTTAAAATGAACTAAAATGATAGACATAGATTAAGAAAAATACAACATCCTGTTGGAATTGTAGAGCACATTTTATTAGCCTCGCTGTTATGTAAATATGATATTTTAAATCTACACATTAGCTCTATTACATTTGATAAAGATATATCAAGACTTCAAATTAAATTTAGAATAACTATTGTGATACTCGTATAAGCCAGCAATTCGAGATTCAGATACGATGGACCTAGATAATATACTACACGATTTAAATGGGTTAGTGTATAAAAAAATTTGATATGGGATATAAATAAGTTAGACCTGTTTGAACATAATTAAATTCGTATTTAGATTTAGCTCAAGTTTCTAGCCCTAGGCATGAGACATGAGACATGCTATATATTTTTCTGTATTTACGTTTTGTTGCACAAATTATTTCTTTCTAAGTCAAAGATTTCAATTTAAATGCATGAAATATTTTTAACTATACATTCTTCATACTGCATTGTAGCTTAAATAAGTAAAAAATTATAAACTTAAGTGTAAATTATTTAACTGCCCTCTTAAAAATCTAACAAATAATACAATAAATTTTCCAAATAAAGAATGGCAATATTACTAATATCTATTTAAGTTATGATTCTACTTAATTTAATAATGTTATGTAACTTAAAATAGTAGTTTATATAGGCAAAAATTATAAACTTATGTATAAATTCTTTGACTCTCCCATGAAAAATTTAAGAAACAATGTGGAAATTAATGCTGGTTGTAATATTAATATCCATTTAATTCATAATTTCACTTAATTTAGCGATGTTATATAACTTAAAATTTCAGATTTTCTATATTTAGTAAGATTTTACTTTACTAAAAACTTTTGTTTTGTTTATTTTTTTAATTAAATATGAAGATACTATATCATTTATCTTTGTAAAATTTAAATATTATTATCATTTTTTTCCCTTTGTATTTATAGATGTTTTATAAATTTAATTATAACTTTTCAATTGATAAACGACATCAAACCTAAGATAAACTAGATACGACATGGTTGAATGAATTGTCAAGCCTAATATAAACAAGTCCAACTCGAATACGAGATATGCTAGATCACAATTTCAGTTCTCATACATGATTAATAAATAGGTCATATCACGAATTTAGGTTTTCCAAACATAAACCTGTTTAGACACAATCTAAGAAACTATACGATAACACGAATTACCAACTTTATATACTTGTGGTTTTGAGCCACTAGATTTAGAGCTCGAAATCGATGTTCTCTAAATTAAGCTAAACTTTATAGGATGGTCATGACAGTTAGTAGAAGTGACTCTTTGAAGTTTATCTCATAAAGTATGGAATATAAATGAATCAATTTTACTCTAAGTACAAAATAACGATTTGAATCACTATTTAGAAATTCGAATATTGAGTTCCATTTTATAATGAGATGTCATAGATAGTTAAATTAGTATATAAAGCTTTTATTTATTAATCAAAATGTGTAAGTGAAGCATGTAAGCGAGTCAAACATTATTATATATAATACAAGCACTCACATATTTTATTATTTACCTACAAATGGGTAAATTAACCAGTAATTGATAAATTAATTATCTAATTAAACTTAAACTAAGGGATTGCACTTGATTTACGGCTAATTGGAGTCTATTGCAAAATCAACTAATAACCTAACAAAAGCTAAGAACAACAATTTCTATCTAGTTGATATCATATTAACATAATCCTTTCTTCTCAAAATTTCTCATCATAAACCTCCAAACTGACCCTTAATCCATAAATTTTTCTTAGAAAGTCATCTATATGCAAGCTCAACAAGAACACCAACAACAAGGACTAGAAGGAGATTTAAGTAGGTTCTTGGGAAATTTACAAGAAAATGATATGAAACTCAATCAGGATTGTGTTTGTATAAAAATGTAGTTGGACTAAGGTGAAAAAGAAGATGGATGAGAGAGAGAATGGTGAAATAGAAATTGAGTTCATTAATCTAACTTCCACTGCACAACACTTTGCTTATCTACAACATGATTTGAGTGAGTAACTACTATTGTTAAACTGTTGAACTAACAAAACTAATAAAACTAACAACTAACTAATCAAAATGCTAAACTACAAAACTATTAGTAAAATAAATGTGTAACCCCTACCCTTAAGATGGAGAGTAAATGTTGATTACTCCCATCTTGGGTATGAGATAATGAAATTGATATGTGACTAGACCCTTAGTAAATATGTTTGCTATTTATTGTTTTGCGGAAACATGAATTGGTAGAACTATCCCTTCAACAACCTTGTCTCTTATAAAATGAAGGTCCATTTTAAGGTGCTTGGTACGCTCATGGAAAATAGGATTTTTGGCTATATGCAATGCCAATTGATTGTTACAAACAGCTGTACTAGCAAATGACAAGCAATATGAAATTCTTTAAGTAACACAACTAACCAAAGGACTTCATAGGTTGTAGTAGCTAATGCCCTATACTATGCCCCAACTACACTTATAGCAAATGTGTGTTGTTCCTTTGACTTCCAATTGAGTAATGAGCTTCCTAGAAAAATATAGAAGCCTATTGTTGGCCTTCAAGAATCTAGTCATCCACCTTAGTCTCTATTACTATGAGCTTAAAGAACCAAGTCATTAGAGGCAGAGGAGAGAAGACCTTGCCCAACTGTTCCTTTAATATAACATAAAATTAGTTCAAAAGCTAACTAATGTGTACGTTGTGGCTTATCCACAAATTGACTAAGGACATGTATAAAGTAAGTAAAATCAGGGTGACTAATACACAAGTATAGCAATTTGTTAACTATCTTGCAATATCAAGAAGCATCCACAAGGTTAGAAGAATGATCTCGAACCAATTTATGATTGACAACAATGGGAGTAGAAATAGGTTTTAACCCAAGAAATCCTATATCAGCAAGCAAGTTTAATGTGAACTTGCGCTAAGAAAGAATTAGTCCCTGTTGTGATCAAGCAAGCTCTAATCCAATGAAGTATTTGACAACACCTAAGTCCTTGATTTTAAATTGTGTATGCATAAATGATTTAAAATATCAATATGATTGAGATGTTCATTTTCCATAGCTATATCATCAACTTACACCAATACTACAATCACATCATCACCAAAACCCTTAATGAATAATGAGTAGTCACAATAGGACTGTTTGAAACCATACTCTAAAAGAGAACGAGTAAGCTTAGCATTTCACTATCGTGATGCCTACATGAGCCCATAAAGAGATTTATTAAGCTTATACAAAAGCCTACCATTCAAATTTGAGTGTTTTGGAACATGTAAACCAAGTGGAATATCCATGAATACCTTTTCATGAAGATCACCATTTAAAAAATCATTGTGCACATCCATTTGATGTATATGCTAGTTATATATTGTAGCTAAACAAAAGAACATCCTTACAATAATATGTTTGATTACAAGACTAAAAATCTCAGTGTAATCAAATCTTCCTTTTTTACTATACCCCTTTGCTACAAGACAGGCTTTATACCTATCTATAGTACCATTAACTTTGGTTTTTAGTTTGAAAACCTACTTACACCCTATTGTATGTTTACTAGCTAAAAGAGAAACTATAGACCATGATGTGAACCGTGACCAAGAACAGACAAGGTCAATCACTGGATGGATCCAAGTTTGTAGAAGGCTTGAAAAGGGTTAATGGGAAAAGATATGAAAAGGGTAAAAAATGAAGAATAAAAACAGTAAGCAAACCCATGAATAGCTCTAGGGGATATGAGACACCAATGGGACTTTCGAGAACTCATGGCACAATTCAATATAATGTACAAATTGGTCCAATGAGGTTACTCGCCACCTAACCTTACTTAAGGGAAAAGATAAAAGTGATACTAAAAGTAAACATGCAATGTTTATGCAAGAAAGAAAATACTCAAGTGTATCAAAGGTGGTCTAATCTACTTACAACTACAAGTACAGGGGTATTTATACTTGTAAACTAGGACAACTTGCCCAAAAAGGAAAAGACAAAAAGGACATTTCCTAAAAAAGTAAAGTTACATGATACAAAAAGGTAAAAATGAATATACAAAAAAAACAATCACTAGTGCTACAAATTTTACACATGATATAATACACGTGACGATGTTGCATTGGTAAGGTTGTTAGTAGCTGTGGACAAAAAGTATGGATGGTTGGTTTTGTCCGAGTAGGGATAACCTAGTCAGTCCAGTCTCTCTCTCGGCTTCTCGGCAAGGAAGAGGCTGAGTAATTGGTCGACTCGGTAATAGAGAGTAATCATTAACTCAACATACCACACAATAATGGGCGGTCATATGGTACAGCATTAGAGGTGACTCGGTAAGAAAGTACTCAACCTCGGTAGAGGTTAATTGGAACATAAGGATTTGTCATGCCAGCCCCTTTAATCCTCGAGCTTTGCTGTGGGTTAGGGGCCTCATAGCTCGATTCCCATCATTCCTTTAAGGTTGTTTTAGATTTGGGATCAAATTCGAATAGTGTTTGCTTAATTCTCCGTCAGGGTGATATGGACTAAGGTTGGCAATGTTGAAGGCATCAGAAATCCCATAGTCCTCAAGCAGCTCCAACTTGTAGGAGTTGTCCCTGATTTTCTAAAGGATTCTAAAAGGTCCTTCCTCTCTTGTAGATAATTTATCTCTCCTTTTGTTCAAGAACCGTTCCTTGCTGAGCTATAACCATACCAAGTCTCCCAGCTACAATTATATTGCCAACCGACCCTTGGTCTTTTCATGCATTCTTCTAGCAGCCTGGTCAATGTGCCGAATGACCTTGTCATAGATGTGTTGAAGGGATTATGTCCTAGCTGAGGCATTAGTGTCCTCTTGCACAGGTGAGTGTAGTAGGGCATGGTCGAGGGGTAACTCAAGATTGAATCCATAAACCACTTTGAAGGGGGTTTGCTTAGTGGTGTCATGTACGGTTCCGTTGTAAGCAAACTCGACCACTGGTAGGCAAATGTCCCAATCGACCAAGTTCTTGCCGACTGTAGCTCGGAGTAGTAAACCCAAGGTACGATTAACCACCTCTGTTTGGCCATTTGTTTGGGGGTGATAGGAGGTACTGAAGAGTAATTTAGTTCCCAGTCAACGCCACAGGGTTCTCTAGAAATGGCTTAAGAACTTCGGGTCTCTATTGGATACTACACTTCTCAGCATGCCGTGTATCCGTACAATCTCCTATAAGAAAAGAGAAGCAATAGCTGAAGCATCATTAGTTTTGGTGCAAGGCATGAAGTGTGCCATCTTACTAAACCAATTCATAATGACCATTACAAAATCTTTTCCTTGAGTAGTTCTCGATAGTCCGAGAACAAAGTCCATGCTTAGTTCAGTCTACAGCCTTGTTAGAATAGGTAGGGGCAATGCCTTCCCTTATTTAGCTCAGTACTTGGCCTTTTTGCACATAGCACAGCTTTCAACCACTCAGTGCACATCTCTTCACATTTTTTGCCAAAAGAATCGGCCATTCACTAGTTTATAGGTCCTTCTCTCTCCAAAATGTTTGAAGAGTCCTCCGTTGTGGGCTTCCTTAATTAATAGTTTCCGTAGGGAATAAGTCAGCACATACAGTTTTCCTCGAAACAGATAACCATCTTGCACATAATACTTGTCCACTATTCTCCCATCTACGCATCTAAAAATTATTGGTCCAAAGTGTGGATCCTCTGAGTACTATTCTTTGATACTTGCAAAACCAAATAGTCTAGTCTGTAGTTCTCATAAAAGCGCATGCCTTCTCGATAGAGCATCTGCAACTATGTTGCTCTTTCCTTTCTTGTATTTGATCACAAAATTGAATTCTTTAAGGAATTCAACCCATCTCGTTTACTACTTAGACAGCTTAATCTGACTTTGGAGGTATCGCAGTGACTCGTAGTTAGTATATATGACAAATTCTCTTGGAAGTAGATAGTGTTGCCATACTTGTAATGCGCAAATTAGTGCCAAGAGCTCTTTGTTATACACGGAGTAATTTAGCTGGGGTCCTCAGAGCTTCTCACTATGGAAGGTAATTGATTAGCTTTCTTGCATCAGGACAATGCCTATTCCAATGCTTGACAGGTCACACTTTAGCTCAAAAATTCTATCGAAGTCAGGTAGCACTAACACTAATGCAGAAGTCAATCTCTTCTTAATCTCAGCAAAACTCTTCCCCTCCATTTCTCCCCATTAGAAGTTGGTGTTTCTCTTTATTAATTCAATTAGTGGCATAGCGAGGGTGCTAAAGTTCCTAATGAACCTTTGGTAAAACGAAGCCAGTCCATGAAAACTTTTGATGTTAGCACTAGTAATAGGGTTTAGCCATTCAACAATTGCTTGGATCTTCTCATCATCGACTTGCAAGTCTCCTTCACTGACTACATAGCCTAAGAATATTACTTCCCCCTGGCAGAAGCAACATTTCTTCAAATTGCCAAATAGTCTCTCAACTCGAAGGATATCCAGGACTGTTTTGATGTGTTCATAGTGACTCGGTACATCGGCACTGTAGATTAGGATGTCATCGAAGTGCACTATGATACACTTTTCGATGAGATGTCTCAACACATGGTTCATAAGTCTCATGAAGGTGCTCAGAGCATTCGATAAGTTGAAGGGCATAACCATCCACTCGTATAGTCCATGTCGAGTCTTGAATGCAGTCTTCCACTTGTCTCCTGGCCTCATGCAGATTTGATGGTAGCCAGACTTGAGATCAATCTTGCTAAAAATTTTAGCTCCACTTAATTGATCCAACATGTCTTCTAACCTCAAGATCAAATACCTGTATTTGATCGTGATTTTGTTCATAGCTCAACTATCAACATACATCCACCAGGTTCCATCTTTCTTTGGTACTTGAAGTGCAGGTACAGCACAAGGCCTGAGACTCTTTCTCATGTATCCTCTTTCCAACAACTCATTGACTTGATGTTGAAGCTTAGAAGCCTGCTCGAGATTCATGTGATAAGCTGACTTATTCGATAGTATAGTACCGTGTACTAAGTCAATACAGTACTCTATGCCTTGAGTCGAGGATAACCCTGCTGGCAACTGTTTTGGGAATAGGTCAGCATATTCATCCAACAGACCCTTCAACTCTTGGGGTAAATCATTCTACTCCTTCATTTCCAGTAGTTGCCTGACCAATGGAAGGTCAGCTCATTGGTGTTAATGGCCTCTTGGAGCTTAGCTTTACTCATCACTAAAGCTTTCTTTGATCCACAAACAAGTTTTGTCTGTAACTTGTGAACTTCTCTTGGTGGCATCAGATTCAACATGATCTTCCAATCATCCTTCTCGAGCATGTAGGTATTCTTGTAACCGTCATGGATGACTCTCTTATCAAACAACTACGGTCTTCCTAACAGCACGTAGGATGTGCATATGGGCAGTATGTCATAAAGAATTTGGTTGGAGTAATTGCCAATAGTGATTAGCAGTAGTATTTGCCGAGTGACGCGTAAGGCTCCCTTCTTACTCAACTAGTGCAACTTGTATGGCTTTGGGTGTGCAACAATCGGCAACCTCAGTTTTGAAACGAGGTCAATTGACGCTACATTAGTGCAACTCCCACTATCCACGATGAGAGCACAAGTCTAATCATTTATCTTACAGGTGATATGAAATAAGTTCTCTCTTTACTCCTCTTCTCGTGAGGGTTCTACACTCATAGTGTGTCAGATAACCATGAGTAACTGGTCCAAGTCCTCAGCATACATGCCTTCCTCAATCAACTCTTTCTCAGCATTCTCATTCTCGATAGAAACATCCTCCTCATGTTCCTCATCCATACTCTCTACGTCTAACTTTGAGATGTCTCCCTTGATGATCATCGTCCTTTGGTTTAGGCACTAAGTAGCCATATGTTCAGACCCTTGACACTTGAAGCACTTGATCGGCTGGTCTTCCTGCAAGACCCTTGCCCTTTCTCATACATTCGGGTCAGTGCTACATCCTCAAGTCGTCTTTTCTGCTTGGCTCGATACTTGGCAAAGTTCGATGACTTATTTATCCTGGTCGGCAAGTAGGCATTCTGGTCGTTATTCGACTCCTTCTGTGCCTCTCTACTCGTTGGGCAATCCTAACAACTTCATCCATTGTACCAAATTGTTAGAGCTCCATAATATCTCGGATGTCTCCTCTCAACCCAGTGACAAACCTTGAGACTGTTCAGGCAGCTGGCTCCTCTACTTCTCATCTTATTATAAGCATTTGGAATTATTGAACATATTCATCTATAGTCCAGCCTCCTTATCTTAGCTCCTGAAGTAGAGTGAATGCATCTTAGAGATAAGTTTCCGACACGAATCAGTTTCTAAGCACTCTATTCATCTCGGGCCAAGTGTTAATCTCTCAGTACCCCTCTTTTCTTCTCATGGTCGAAAAATTCTTTCACCACATAGCAGCATATTTGGAGAATTCAATAGTAGCAGTATTCACTTTCTCATAATTCTCGTATTGATAGTAATCAAATACATGCTCTACCTTTTCTTCCCAATCTAGGTACTTGTCAGCATTCCCAGATCCATTGAAACTTGGAATTCGAAGCTTCATATGTTCGGATGCTCTAGGGACTCATACACGTTCCTCTTCAAAATACTCTTCTTCCTCCTCATCTAGCTTTCTTAAGTCTATCCTTCGCCTTACTTGTCTACCAACTCCTTTACCTCGATTTGGTTGAGCTGAGTTCTGACCTCTAACAGGTTGAGCAGCTTGTGGAATGTTTTGTACGGTCTCAGTGGGTCAGTAAGACAAGACATGAACAACTCGAGTCAGATCGACCAAGAGGTTAGCTACCTCATTAAGTCTCTCGTCAGTACTTTTGAGAGTTCCCTGAGATTGTCGTCCATGGTGGACAACTCCACTGTCATCACCAACATTAATATTCATACTTGGATCTGTCATTTTTCCTCACAAATTGAAATTCAAACAAACTCTTAAGAGAGTGAACAGCTAACAGTAGACAAAACCTCCACTTTAATATTAAGATGATGCAAACCGTGACCAAGAACAGATAAGGCCGATCATTGAATGGGTCTAAGCTTGCAGAAAGCTTGAAAAGGGTTAATGGGGAAAGATACGAAAAGGATAAGAAATGAAGAATAAAAATAGTAAGCAAACCCATGAATAGCTTTAGAGGATATGACGTACCAATGGGACTTTTGAGGATTCACAACACAATTTGATATGACGTACAAATTGGTCTAATGAGGTTACTCGTCACCTAACCTTGCTTAAGGGAAATGATAAGAGTGATGACAAGAGTAAACGAGCAATGCTTACGTAAGAAAAAAAGCACTCAAGTGTATTAGAGGTAATCTGATCTTCTTACAACTACAAGTACAAAGGTATTTATACCAGTAAACTAAGGCAACTTGCCTAAAGGGGAAAAGATAAAAAGGACATCTCTTAAAGAAACAATGTTACATGATACACAAAGGTAAAAATGAATATATAAGGAAAACAATCACTGGTGCTACAAATTCTATACATGATACAGTATCCGTGGCGATGCTGCATTGGCAAAGTTATTAGTAGATGCGAACAAAAAGTGTGGATAAATGGGTTTATCTGAGTAGGGATGGCTTAGTTAGTCCGATCTTTTTCTTTCGGCTTCTCGGCAAGGAAAAGCTAAGTAATTGGTCAACTCGACAACAAAGAGTAATCATTAACTCAGCATACTATACAATAATAGGCGGTCATACGGTACGGCATTAGAGGTAACTCGGCAAGGAGGTACTCAGCCTCAGCCTCAGTAGGGATTGGTTGGAACATAAGGATTTGTCATGCCAGCCTCTCTAGTCCTCAAGCTCAGCTGCAAGTCAAGGGTCCCGTAGCTTGATTCCCATCAAAACATGTATTATTAGTTATCAATGCATCTGGCTCTTCACCCATTGCCTTACACCAAGGCTCAAGCTTCTTAGCTTGATCATAACTGGATGGCTCATAGTGTTATGAGAGTTGACTACTAAATGCTTGATAAGAAGGAAAGAGTGATTGACAAGACAGTACCTTATTCAAAGGATAGGAAGTAGAACACTTAAAGTCTATAACATTCATTAGGTTATGGTGACAATCACTAAGATAGGAAGGTTGCCTAAGTTTAATCAAATGCATTATACTAAAATCGGCATCAACATTAGGATGTGAATCACCAAAATCTATATGAATATCAGGACATAAACAATCCAAAACCTTAGGAAACAAAGAGAAAATATGTTCTACATATGACATAGCCTCTATAGAAGGAAAACAAATAGGAAGCAAAGAAGAAATCTAATTTGCTTAAATTATTCGAGTTATGAATCGAAAGGGGAAAACGTGTTCAACAAATTGCACATCCCTTGAAATAACAAACTGCTTATTCATTAAGTTATACATTTATACCCCTTAACTCCTATAGGATATCTAACAAAAACACATGAATGAGACCAAGGATCAAATTTAGACTTGTTATAAGCAATAATAGAACCAAAGCGCAGTGATTCAAACACTCGAAATTAGGAATATTTTGGTACTTTCCTAAATAACATCTGAAATGATGTCATTCCTCCTAACACATCAGTTGGTAGCCAATTAACAATATGGTTAGTTGTTAAAACAGCATCCCCCCAAAAACACAATGTCAAAGAAGCTTGAAACAATAATGTTTAAGCTATTGAAATTAAATGTTGATGTTTATGTTCCACTACTCCATTCTGCTATGGAGTTTCAATGCAAGAAACATAATGTAAAATACCACTCATAGAGTAAAAATTAGTTAAGAAATATTCTTTGGCATTATCACTTCTTACAACCTTAACATGAGAATCAAACTATGTTTGCACCATATGACAAAAAATTGGAAAAAATATAAAAATTTCATGCTTAGTCCTCATTAAATACACCTAAGTAACTCTACTATAGTAATCCATTATGGTAAGAAAATATCTATGCCCTTTTAATGTTAAAGTAGCATAAGGACCCCATATGTCCAAATGAATCAATTCAAAAGCTGCCACTATACTATGAACATGTATAGGAAAAACAACTTGTTTTTGTGTTGGTAAAGGACAAATCATACAATCAAAATGATTACAACTAACATTCCGATCTATCTAACTTATTTGTTTCATTCAACTATTAGATTGATGCCCAAAACAAAAGTGCTAAGTATCAATGACTTAGGCAACTATATCAATACACGCGAAACAAAAATAGTATTAAAAGAAGAACCAATTGCAAGTTGTTCAGTAGTAGATGAATCATGTTACTGTAGCAAGTATAGACCATTCTTGAATCTAGCATGACTAATCACCTTCTGATTAGAAGATTCCTGAACAAGAGCATTGGTTTTCCGAAAAAAATCATACGATTGTGATCTTTAATTAACTTGGTGATGGATATAAGATTGTACTTGAAGGATGGAAGAAACATAACATCATACAAAACCAATTTTGAAGAAACAATAACTGTATCCACATGTGTTGCTTTAAGTTGCTGACCATTGCGTAAGAAAACATGCCTTTCATCAATTACAATATATGAATGAAACAATTGAATAAAACTGAACATATGATTAGTAGCTCCTGAATCTATCATCCAAGTAACAACTCCTTCTCATAAACAACAACAAGAAAAATTTAGAACACCTACCATGTCACTCATGGATGGTGCTTCTTCTTGAGAGCTTTCTTGTGAAACATGTGTAGCACAAGAAGAACATTGTGCCACTACTGCATTGGCATGATGAACATCAAATATATTCAACATGTTCAACAGATTAAAAAAATGATCTTTGGTCAGATTAACTCTTCTTGAATACTAGCTACTATCGAACTACTAGTGCTAGAAGAACTATGAACACTTTCAATTCTTTAAATAGTTTCTACTCGACTCATCATACTACTATCATCTAATAAAAAAATAACATGATTTAGCCTAGAAATTCACTGCCTAGTAGTATTCTTGAAATGAGATGGATATCCAATCAGTTTATAACACTTGTCTTCAAATGACCTTTCTTTTAGCAATAGCTACACATGACTTCATTCTTACTTCTTAACTTGTCACTTACGCTCACCATGGCAAAAGAATCAACCAAAGCAAAATCTATTGGTCTGTTAGCTCTTTGAAATTCATCTCTCACAACAAAATTGTAAGCCTCATCTAAAATAGGAAAAGGTTTTAAAACCAATATTTGAGATCTTAGACCTAAAAATCCTTCATTTAAACCATTAAAGAATTTAAAAACATAATCTTTTTGTGCCATTTCAATGTACTTATCAAAACACTTTTGATCAAAATTTCCACAAGAGAAATGTGGCACTAATCTATAGTTTCTTAATTCTTCCCAAATTATACTAGGCTCAATAAAGTATTCAACCATGCTATGAGATCCTTAAATAATGCTACTTAGCATATGATACAATCGGCAGATCTTAGTATCATCAGCTTAAGAGAAACATACCTTTCCTTAATTGAATGTATGTACAACATTGTTAATGCAATCGGTGGTGAAACAAAATGAAGCAACCAAGCAACTATCAAATTGTTATAGTGACTCTAAGCTAAATACATCTTGTTAGTTTTGGATGGAGTTGGAATACATTCATCAATGAAGTTTTTTTTTTTTTTTTATTGAAAGTGCCAACATAAATGAACGACTCTATGTATTGTAGTTAATACTAGATAGCACTAAAGTAACAATAACCAAACTTTGAGAATCAGAGTGATGTTTATAGTATGGGGATTAATGCCTTCTAGAAGAGAATTAACCATTTCAATTTAGTTGCAAAGCTCTAATATCGTGATATGAAACTCAACCAAGATTGTGTTTGTATAAGAATGTAGTTAGACTAAGGTGAAAAAGAAGATGGACGAGAGAGAGAATGGTGAAATAGAAATTGTGTTCATTAATCTAACTTCTACTATACAATACTCTGCTTATGTACAACATGATTCAAGTGAGTAACTATTGCAGTTAAACTGTTGAACTAACAAAACTAATAAGAAACTAATCAAACTAACTAAACTAAGTGCTAAACAACAAAACTATTAATATAATAAAAATGTCTAATAGAAAATAAGAGGAAAAAAAAAATAGAGTTAAACCTAGGTAACCTTTATTACTCAGTTGCTATATTTTTTCCTTTGAGAAAACTATGTGGTAACAAGTAAGTTGAGTTTTTCAAAATTCTTGGAATTGAATTGAGAACTAGTATGTGTGTCTAAGGCTTCCAATGTCTTACTCTATAATTATTACGGTGTAAAAAAGAAAAATTACCAAATATGCTTAAAAACAACATCTTAATACATAAATATTCATACATAAAAAGAAATCGACGAAAAAAAGATTAATTCATATATAAGACCAACAACACGACAACCTTATCCGATATCTAGAGATTTTCAAGCATTTCACAATCATTAACAATCCAAAATTTTGCCCGCTAAATGTCGTTAGATATTTTTAAAATTTTAAACATGAATGGATATATTTTTGGTCCAAAATATCAGTCCTTTCAGATTTAATATTTTTCTTGGCATAAATTACTATATCATTATTTAGGGACTTGCGTGCCGTTTTCGCTAACTAGATCTAAAATATCCTCTCTCTTTTTTTCTGCGTTTTTCCTTTGACCTGCGTAAGAATTATCAGTCTTTTATAATAATCTTTAATCAACCCACGCAAGCAAAAGACTAGCGGAATTGAAAGTGACCTAACTTTTGTTCATATTTGTTCGTGGGACTAATACGTTTTTATACAATGTGTCGTTCTTGTGGACCCACCATTTAATTAAGCTCAAAATGTATTTATTCTACCACATTATAGTGTGGGTCCTACTATCGGGAGGCCTTAAGTTACTTATTTATTATTGAAAAAGGGATTTTGATACGTTCCGATTATAATTTTCTTGAAAAATAAGTGCACGAAAAGATAAATCTTTTTTTTTTTTCTTTTAAAACATATTCATCTGTTTAACAAGTACCCGAGGAAATATGTTAACATTTTCCTCAGATGATGTTACTGAAATTAGCTATTACTTGTCCCACCCACATCTATGCGTAAGAATTACTTAAACCCTAACATTCATCATCGCTAAGTAAATAAACATCAAAAGTCTTAATTCGGTAATAGAGATCCATACATTAGAGTTTGAAATGATTTGATAACACTTGGGTATCAGAGATCATCTTAACGACACGTGCGGGCTTTTATATTTATCTTAAAATTTAATTAAGTCGTTTATATTTAAACGAATTAATGAATTTCAATATAGTCATGCCATTAATTTGGATCCTATATATTTTATGCATATCATTTAAATTCTCCGTAATAATGATATTATGTCAAGTAAATGCCTCAATTGATATCCCAATAATTTACGGCGTCAATATAAAGAAAAGAACTTACTGGATGCAGTCACATAAACATTAAAGATTCAAATTTGGACTAAAATGATCTATTTAAAACTAAGATGACTTCATTGAATTTTTTCCTAAATACAAGAAATTTTAAATTACTTGTCCTAAATACTTTGAATTCAAGCTATTGAGATGACTAGATTCTAAAACTATCCATCTCTCATAAATTTGAAAACATCAATCTACTTGTCCATTACTGACATATTCGCTTTTATGAGTCATTAAATTAATTTTTTTTTACATTTGTGGAATATGTTTTCAATAATACTAAATAAGGATGAGTAGATAACTCTATTATACAAAATACTTACTTGAATCTTACTCTACTAGGTAGATTTCGAGTAAATAATGAAGATCATAAGTAGGTCTTAATTAGTAATTTTCTAAAACCTGTTCTCACAAGATAAAATACGTATATGAAGTTAAGGTATTCTGCCCCACCTTGAAATTTGTACTTTAAAATACACCAGATACAAATTTTGCAGTACTTTATACCCACCATTTTAATAATAATTAAATATTATTAGTATTTGATATTAAAAAAATAATAACAAAAACTTAACTTATAATAAAACTCTAAGATTATAGGTTACTTATGTCTATTATCTATTCCCTCTCTTCTTCTTCTTCTTCTTCTTCTTCTTCTTCTTTATTTAAAAATCCTTTATCTTCTTTTATTATCTTTTTTTTTTTTTTTGCCTTTTCCTTCCTCTTTTACTAACTTTACTCTAGGAAGGTCTTAAAATTATCTTAATTTTCAACTGATCATCAAATGAATTATATTAGAGTTACTTGGACATAGTTTTCGTATTCTATTTATAAAAATCTTGTGATTTGATAAAATTTTATTTTAATAATTTGAAAAGAAAATATAAAAGAAATTTAAGCATGACCTAATAACATTTCTAGCTATTGTTTTAATTTAAATTGTATTGCAATTTATACAAATTATCATAGGTTAAACAATAGTGTAGTTATAATTTTGATATTGATTATGCATCAAACACAAAGTTTTGAAAGAAGAAAAAGAAAAAGAAATATTAGTTCCATAGGGTATGTTGTACCTTATAGAATCTACATGATACATGATACATGATATAGGGTGGTTTTAAGGTATTACAAAATAGGTTTCAAATACAAAAACTTGAGAATACGTACTTATAAAATAGGTACAAGTATTGTCTCATACCTTATCGACTTTTTATCTACTCACCCTTAGTACTAAAGCAACAAGACATATATATATTTAAACAAACAGGCATGTAAGAGAATAAGTTAGAAATCATGTAATTTTACTTGATGGATAAGTTATGTTAATATTCCCAAAATGTATGGAGATTAGGGCTGTAAAAGAGCTAAGTTACTTACAAACTGCTCAAGCTTAGTTTGGTTCGAGCTTAATTAGTAAACGAGCCAAATTCCAACTCTAGACAAATCTCATTAATTTAAAGAAAGCAAGCTTAAGCTCTAGTTTAAGCTCATAAACCAACTCGTTTAGGCTTATAAGTAAACTCACCATCTTAACATATTATACGGATATTAAGTATATTATATATTATACATTATTGAAATCCAAAAACTAATATCTATATAATATATAAATATTTAACATATTATAAGATGATAATATATAATCTAATCCTTATTCACTATTTATTAATCTATTTATATATTTATTCATTTTATATATTTAAACTCTTGAGTAGGCTTAAACTCGACTCACTTTAGACTTAGCATAGCTCAAGCTCAAATAAAAAACAAGTTAAGTGAGCTCAAACTCAACACAAAGCTTGTTCATCTAAATAAGCTAAACTTGACTTTCAATTTGCAGGTTTGATGAAAGTTTAACTTAATCTCGAGTTCAAGCTTGATAACTTTTAAACTAGTTATGTCAAAGTCTTTAGAAGCTTAGCTTGTTTGTAATCTCAATAGAAACGATAGAGACCTCTCGATTACAAAAAATAAAATAAAAAATAAAAAAAAGGGTAATCTTCCATCCTTTTGAAGTTGCGGAACACACTTCAATAGTATAAATATTGTCTAGACATGTTATTTTAATCCTATTCTAGTACATTGATACATCTACACAAAGATAAATGGGAATTTTAAATTAAATCTAGAATTGTTATTGCACTTCATTTTCAAGGTAACTACTCTCTTTACAAAACATAGGATTAAAAAAAGGATTTTTTTCTTTTATTCACATTCTTTTTTTCATACCTATCATTTGTGTGCAATATCTTATATCAATTTTGTTAGAAGATTAAGTAAAAAAGGAATTTTTTTTTATATATTTACTTTCTTTTTTGTAATCATACGCATCATTTGTGCGGGATATCTTATATAGATTTTATCATATAATTAAGATATACAAATATGAGTAATATGAGATTTGAATGAAAGAACCCACATATATATATATATATATATATATATATTAAATAGATAAACAGTTAGCGTAATATCGTGTTCAAGGGTTTATATTATTATAAAAGCTCAAAATCATACCATGAATTTCCTCCCTTTTTTTAAGTAAAAAATGATATGGATAAACTTACAAATAGTATGCTTCCATTTGTTCTAAGTTTAATTGTTTTTTTAATAAAACAATTGTAATGCCGACACTTGGAGATGCATTGAGGGATAAAATATGATTAAATGAGATATAATGATAGTATCAACAACAACAATGTCACAACAAATCCATCAAGACAAAACCTTGCGATCCATATATTTTGGACTTTGCGTGGCCATTTCTACTAAAATTGAACAATAAAGTTGTCCGTCATACATGTATACATATAAACAAAGGGAAGAGAACTAATTGTGGAGATTACCAAAGTCAAAAGTAATGGTACTTTATCTCTCGCAGGATAGTTTTCAGAGAATTATCTTCTAAAGCAGGTGTCCATCATAGCTGTTAACTGGATCTAAGGTTAACCCAATTATGACTCGCCAACCGTCCCAAAACTGGTTTAATGGTTTTGGAATCAAAATTGAAACCGGTTGTACAGGTTCTGAGTCAGCTATGGACTCGGAGCATACTCGGTTCACAAGTGGTTCATTACACAAAAATTGCTGACTTTCCTGATTAATTATGATTGACGTGGAAATTGAAAAGAAGAATAAAAAAAAGGAAAGACAAAATGCAAATTGTATCTATTAGAGAAAAGAAATTTCACGTGCTGCTTCATAGGTTATATTCATGTAAGCTTTTAGTTAAGCCTGACTTGTCATTTGTTCAAACCGGTACCCAACATTTCTGGCTGGATTAGGCTAGGTTGAGGTCCATATCGACCTCTAGAGAATGATCGATGAATAAAAGTGTGATATCCCATGCTTAAATGAAATACCTATAAATTATAAGAGGGATTAATATTAGTTTATAAGATCGTAATAATAAATATTTTATTAATACAATATTATAATTTTTGAACTAAATACTTGAAATGAATTTAATAATATTTGTTAATTTAATTATTTACTACTTTTAACTTATAATATTATAAATAATATCAAAATCAATCCTTATTAGTAAATGGAAGATTTAGGTTTAACTCCGATTAAAAAGAGGTTTGATAAGGGCAAAGAGAATCCCATTAAGATGGTGATTTCTAGCATACTCCCAAATAGTTTATAGGTAATCGGTAGCTTGAATCGTATAATGAAAAAGGGGAAAAAACTAAGTCCAATTGTAAGGTTTTATGATAAGGACGTCATACATTTAAGAGGGATGAGGTGATATTATATGGTTAAGTAAAGTTCCACATAAATTATGAAAGGGATTAATATTAATTTATATAGTTATGATGATGAATACGTTATCAATATAAGATTACAACTTGTAGATTAAGTGATCAAAGTTGACTCATTAAAGTTTGTTGATTTAGTTATTCATTATTTTTTACTTAAAATATTGCAAATGGTATTAGAACTAACCTTTTATTAGTATGTGAATAATTAGGATCTAACTATGATTTAGAGAAAAGAATTGAGGAGGGTGGAGAATGTTACAAGGGTAATGACTCCTAGTATTTTTCAAGATGATTTAAGTAGTGATGGCTCAAATCGTACAACAAAAAGAAGAAAGAACTTGATCCATTGTATTTGGCGCATACTTCATAGTTAAGTAAAGTCCCACAAAAATTATAAAAGTAATTGATATTAGTTTATAAAGTTATATTGGTGAATATTTTGTTAATACAAAAATGTAACTTTTGAATTAAATAATTAAAATAAGCCCATTAGTAATTATTAATTCAGTTATTTACTATTTTTAACTTACAACGAGAAGTTAGATTCGAAAGTGACATTTATGTAATTGCTAAAAATGTACCGAAATTTTCTAGTCAATCCTATGTTGTTGATACATATGTAAAATAATAGACCAACTTAAAAAAGCTCTTTTTGGAGCAAATTTACAAAATTGACACGTTTAGATTATTATTAACCTTTCTCCTCTTTTAATACATTCAATAAAGTTAGGATATGAACTACTAAATATCAATATTTTCAAACGCATATTGGAAGATTGATTGGGAAAAGAGAAGGGGTTAAAGGGTTGAGAAGATTAATAAGATCGAATTGAGAGTGAATTAGGATTAATAAAAATATTATAATATAATTTATATTTATGTATAAAGTTATAAAAATTACATACATTTTTTAGAATAGAAAATTTAAAACATTTTATAGTTAATTTTTTAATTTTTCTTTAATATATATTTACTTTTTAATAAATTGATGTATTTTCTAAAAAGTATAAGATAAAATAATATATTTTAACTCAAAAAAATTTGATGAGTTTTTATAGATATCTAATTAGATCGATCAGATCAATTGAATGAATTAAAATCATTATTAATGAGGATTAAATAGATAACTTGAATTGATTTTATGTAAGGGTAAGATTGAATCAATTGGACCAAGAAGATTGATACAACACTATTGAAATATTGGTAGTCATTCATAATTAACTAAATGAACTTCCTAATTTAACAAAATTAAATATCAACCAAACAAATTTAATAAAACATTTGGAATCATTCCTTTTTTCTTTCTTTAAGTTTTTTGAAAATAGAAATAAATTCCAAATTAGAAATATATCCATTTGCATCTATTTATTTATTTATGTTTTACGTACCATAAATGATTAAATTGTTATGAACTTATGCACTGTAAATAAAATTGAGGTAGTATTTTTTTCCCCAATATGCATTTATCCTCAAAAATAAGAAAAACCATATCCTCGTAAGTAGAAATAAAAACAAGATAATTTAAAAAAAAAAAATTTACAACGTACAACCAAATTCCTATTTCTTTTATTATTTTTTTTTTAATCTCAGTCTAGATAATAAATTTCAAAATCACGTGGGGGAAAGACCAGGGTATCTTATCCTACACATCATTTGGATAACTATAACGCTGTCCACGTCAGACTGACACTTTCAACATCTGGTTACCAATAACTGCTCGCCACGTGGACATGACGCCGCTTGAAAACCATCCACGGTATGCTTCATTGGTTCTAATACAGACACAGCTTTGGCTCTCGCCGGAGCTGCCGAGCTGACCCCCTTCTTCCTCCTCTTCACGTTCCCACTTTCGGATGATAAAGTCGGCTCCGGCAATGACCGCTTCGATGTCACTCTGACCGGGTCGGGTTCGCTCGAATTGACTCGGAGGGGGAAATTGAGCAATGCCCGCGAGCCGCGCATTCGGTAGGCGGCTCGATCATAAGCCAAAGCTGCATCTTCAGCGGTTTCAAACGTACCGAGCCAAACACGCGCCCCGTTCTTTGCCGGGTCGCGGATCTCCGCTGCGAACTTTCCCCAAGGCCGTTGTCTTACTCCCCGGTAATGCTTTCCCCTGGAGGGAACCACCGCCGGAGCTACCGTACACGGCGGAAGTCCGGCGGGGGAATCCGGCGACCCCATTGGAGGTGGCAAATACTCCACCGGTTCGGGCTTCACCGCGACCACGGTCGCTGGAAACCTCGCCGGTGGAGTATTCGACTCAAATTTCGATACCTGGTAGTCTAAACCGCAATTTTCCGACGAGCCGAGCTGTGGGACCCACCCGACAGTAACGGCATCGCGCAAAACACCATAAAGGACCATGTCTTCCGGGTCATCCTCTTTAAGCGGCAATTCACCCCAATTGTCTGATAAGCAAGGGTACAGTGAACTAAAGCTGGAGCTCCGATAAAAAACAGGAGCTCCGGTGCCACTCGGAAATTTGGGTGGCTCACTAAGTAAACCTTCTGACTCACCGAGTAGAAATCTGCTTATGGACTCCAAAAGAGCCATATCCGATTGATGGGAATCCTCGGTCTTCATGTTTTGTGCCAAAAGTCGAAACCTTTTGTATCAAGTTCGGAGGTCCGATGTCCTTTTTAGAAGCTGAAGCTTATAGGTTCTGTTTTTGAGAGTTTCTTTTTTTTTTTTTTTTCAAATTAGAATTTTTGGGAATGAAGAGAAGTATATATAGGTAAATAGGTTCATGCACTTGGCAAGATCTTTGTCCTTTTGTCTCGATTTGATTATTGTATTTTTGTTTGGCGCTTTCTTTTCATCCGAGAAAATCTCGTGAAATATGTGCATTTACGTATATTTCTTTTTATAGTTTCGTAATCAAGTGTATTCAAAACACTTATTAAAAACAGAAAAAATAAAATATGTTTAACAATATTTATTATACAGCCATTAAAATCATATGTATAAAAAGATAAATGAAATTTCTATATGACATAAAAATATAATTAATAACTTATAAAAATATATTTCTTATTATTATATATTAAAATTTTATTAATATTTAAATATTATCTAAACTTTACAGACAATGGATTAGCAACGTTTAGAGGACACTTCTTTGAAATTTCCAAGGTTTGCATTGAACACGTGCTTAATATGTTTCAACTAATGAATTTAGCTTTTCTTTAAGAAAGTGACGTGGTTTAAGTCTATGTAGCAAGATCGATGACGTCAATAACTTTACAGCAGCATAGAGCTGTGTTTGATAATGGGATTTTTATGTCCACTCGTCCGTATGGTAGTGATGTGTATGAAATTGTGTGTCGATTGCGAGTTGGCCACTTGCCCGTCAGATTCCTACTCCCACTACCATTAATGAAATAAATTTCCTCTATTTTGATTTATTGGGCGTGGTTTTCAATTCCATGTTAATCCTTTTCGGAAAGAAAAAAATCGATGTTAATTAAAGGAGTAGTCATTAAAATTGCTTTTTAAACTTTAAACATTTTTCAATTTCACGCCTAAAAGTTGAAGTGTTAAATATTATACTTAATTAAATTTTTACTTATTAAATTTATTATATTTTACAATTTTAGAATATGTAGTTTAAATAGTGATTTCGACATTATCCCTTATATATTATAGCACTTTAAATAATGCTTGCATATTATAGCCCTTACTAATAACAAATAAATAAAAAAGTATAAGATAGGAAGTGAATCTTTTTACATCTTTTAACAAGTATCACGAGTACTGATTATTACTTTTTATCTTTCTAAAATAAATAAGTTAGACTTCCTTTATTTTGACTTAATCGCAACTACCTTAAAGAACTTATGGTGCAAACCCTAACTCAAGCTAAGGGGTTTCACGTGCAAAACATTATATCAAGCCTTAGACTTTCCATATTGCAAACATGACTTACCATTAAAGAGTGTGATACCCAATATAATTGTAATCCCATGTGCATCATGAAAAAGACTCGTATTAGTTTATATGGTTAGGGTGGTAACTGTCATGTTAATATTAATTAGAAATTTTTGAAATGAGTGGTTGAAAATAACGCATCACAATTTATTGGTTTGATTTATTTATTATTTTTAGCCTTGAATGTTATAAATGGTACCAAAGCTAACCTTATATTAGTAGTGAATGATTTAAGAACCATTCTGACTCAATTTAGAGAAGAGATTCAAAGAAAATGAGAAGTATCACCAAAGTGTAACTATTAGCATGCTTCCATGATAGGTTAAGGCTACTAGGAAATTAAATCATATACTTGAAAAAAGGGAAAAACTGAGTCCAATTATAAGATCTGACGATGAAGATGTTACTTGTTTAAGGTGGGAAGATTGTAATACTCCATATAATTATAATCTCACATGAATAGTGAGAAAGAGTTGTACTAATCTATAAGGTTAAATTGATGAATACCATATTAATATTAATTAGAAACTTTTATGTCATGTGGTTAAAAAAAGGCTTATCAGTGTTCGTTGACCTAGTTTATTCACTATTGTTGGCCTAAAGCATTATAAAGTGTGAAAGCAAAAGTTACAAATGTGATTCACCACTAGTAACAAATGTAGGCTAATACTTAAGTAGCTAATTAATGGTGGCAATGTAATTCTTTATTGCAAATGCAACCCATGATTTCAAATTCCCATTAGGTTACAATCTATTGGTTATGAACTTATAACATATGATCGCACTTAAACCCAAACTATGTAGAGTCATGCCTAATATCAACTCAAATGAACTTTATATATCAAATTTTATATTTAAAGTTTGCATTTGCTAAATTTCATTCTCTTTCAAAATTTTATTTATCAAACATATTATTCATATTATCTTTAGAAATATGTTGTGGTATATACTCATTTGTTGAAGAGTATGAATGTACATGATGGGGAACAAGATAATAAATTTGATAAGTAAAAAATTTAATTGAATATAACATTAAGGCACTTAAAACTTTTACCGTAGAATTGTAAAAGCATTGAAAGTTTAGTTGGTAATTTTAATTAAAGAGCGTTTTTTATTCTCTATATTAGAGTTATTGCATATGGAAAAGTTAAGAATTTCTATTGAACTTTTGTTGACTTTCTCCTTAATTGTTATATTGTGGCTATCTAAATCTATTGATCAACTAAGTAACTATAGTTATATCATCTTATTTATGTTTATACTTGTTAAATTTTACATATAAAATTTAAAATTGCTAAACTTTATTTTCATCAAATTTTACTTGTCAAATGTGCTAACATTGTCATATTTAAAAGGATTTTGTGCTATATACTCATTGGTCAAATAGTATAAACATAAATAATAAAAGATGGAGGAAGGGAGGGAAAGATGATAGCGAATTTAACAAGTAAAAATTTGATTGATTATAACATTAAGCCATCCTAAACATAACCAAAAAATAGTAAAAATATTGAAAGTTCAAATAACAATTTGAGTAATATAGTAATTTTGAGTAACGGACTTTTTGTTATTATCCCATATTAGAATTATTGCAAATGGAAAAGTTAAAGAATTTCGTATTTTAAATTACTATCTCTTCGGTTGCTATATAAAAGGTCATACCTAGTTACTCCAATGTAGGCCAAATCTACTGAAATTGAATCGTCGATTCCCAATTTCCTCAAAGAGCGATTGGGAACTAACTCAGGGCTATAGAGGTCCATGTTGGATCCTAGGAACCTATGGGTTAGCTAGTCCTAGATAATGGTTCCATGATCCATGAGACTAGCTTGACAAATTTTTTTCCCCTCATTTTTATTTTTAAAGAAAGTTTATCAATTGTCCTTGTTTTACGCAGTGATTGCCTAAAAAGGAATGCATTTATTACATAACATATTAAAAATACATGACCAATTAGTTTGGATTATTTCATGAAAGTGCCAAAACAAAAAGAAAAAATTCATTAATCAATATTTGAATATCAGAAATATATGACATACTACTTCCTTTACAACAGAACACAAATTTATCCAAATTAAATAAGATATTACATCTTCAATTACAAAAAACATTATATGGAAAGAATAAAAGTTATTAAAATGTACATAATAGCATCACAATAAAGTCAATATCTTTTGGATATTATAAAGTTTTAGAAGTATTTATATAACTTGTATTGCAATCATTATACCCATCTATAAATAGATGGGAGAAAATATTGTTTTTATTTTCTTGTTGCTTGGGTATATATATTCAAAATATGACTGAAACAAGAATAAAACTATATTTTTCTTTATTGTTATTTGACAAACTTCATTATCTAACTTTTTATACATCACAAATTCATAAATATTTATCCATTTCACTATGAATTGGACAAAAAAAAAAAAAAATACAATATGGATTCCTCTTTTATTTTTTCTTAACTGGTAGCTGTTCGAATAAATTAAATGTAGAGAATTCATGCATATCTAAAATGACTCATAAATTTTTTATCTTAAGATTGAACTTGGATCGTGTAAATAGGTTCAGATCAATACTATAGCCACTAAAGGAGACCTTGACGGGGCAATGTTTTTGTTTCGTGGTCCGTTCCATTTTGAATTGGAAATAAATGAAAATAATAGAAAATATAACTGAAAAAAAGATGACGGCAATTGGCAGCTAATGAGATGTTGAGGTAAGAAAGAGAAAGAACAAGGTGTGAATACATCGACTCTGGACAATTTTATAATGTTTTCTTAAGGACAAGTTGCCCTTTTTTTGTCATAAAGTCAAATTGTCCATTAAGAATTATATGTATGGGTATGTCCCACTACTCCAATTTGCACTTATCCTCTTTTATCTCCTTCGAAGAGGGTGACTCACTTGCCTTCATCACGTTTCTATTTTCATGATTTTATATTCGTAAATTAAAAAAAAAAAACTGATTAATGATTTCATATAATTAAAAAGTAGCTTAAAGTTAACGAAAGTCTAATCTCTTAGTATCAACATGTAATAATTTACTCCCACCTATTAGAAACTAAATGATTTGATTGAAGTTGGCCACATCTACCTACGCATGCTATACAATTTTTTTTCTTTTAATATAGAAAATGATTTATATACCAAAAAAAAAAAAAAACAAAGGGAGCATCTGTTTGAAGTTAGTTGCAATAGTGAATACCATGTGTATCTTAATTTTACTGTAGAGTTATGAGAATTTTATTTGTGGGGATTTAAAGTCATCTAATATTATTGAATATCAACTATCACATGTAAGATAAAATAATATTGAATAGCATTTTTAACAAGTACAATGTGTTCTTTTACGTTCTCAAATTTTATGGAATTACAAAATTAATTGTATGGATAATAAAAGGAATCCCAAATTTGATTATTAGAGAGAAAATTAACATTTATAATGCCATATTGCAAATGGTATATATAAAAGTTTGGAAGACTTTTGTATTTATTAATAAAAGCAAACACATCTTAAAATTAGAATAAAGGGAAACTAAACTTTTAAAATGCGATTTTTGTTCTCTAAACTTTCATTAATTAACAAACAACTCATAAGTTGAGAATAACTTTTTTAAATTTTGATTTTAATATGTAAATACTACCTAAATTTTGATTTTGGTATATAAATATCTACACATGAAAATCAAAGTTTAAATGGTTATTTTCAACTTATGAGGATTATTTACCAATTTATGAAAGCTTATGAACTAAAAACTACATTTTAAAAGTTTAAGAGGGTTATTTACAATTTTCCCTAAAAATAAATTGCAAATTAAAGTCCTCCACTAGTGATATAGCATGAACATATACAAATAAGTTACAAAAGGAAGTATGATTTTACTTTTTTATAACTTTAAAAAAATGGACATATATAGATACTAAAATTATCGATATTTCTAATTTTTTAGTGATGGTATTCAGTTTCTAATAATAGTTTTGGATTATTTATAAGATAAATAATTAATAGGAATCTGTTCACATTTAATCACTAATTTAATTGGAGGAACATTCTTATAAATCTCATAATTACAAGATATTTCTTAATTTGACTAACATTATTTGATTGGTTTATGGACAGACCACTTGCTTCATAAATCACTTTCATGCTGGTTTTCCGCGGAGACTGTGGGCTCTCATTTATTTAACTTTACAAAGAGTTATCGGATCACACTCATTATTAGATCTTATCAGTGATATTATACGACTTAATGCGGGTTTTCAAACACGTGAATTGCCACTAAAAGTTGGCCACAACCACAAGCTTTCCTTGGACATTTATTAGTTATTCATTCACCTCTTCTCCTCAAATTTATCCACATGGTTGGTGTGAGATATTTAGATACCAGATGCGTTACTTTCAGATACAATAATCTTTTTATGTTTTAATGGAAAAGGAGGATTTTGTTTCAGTATGGATAAAAAAGCCTTGGAAAAATACCTCACCTTTTATCTCCTTTTCAATTTAAGTTGTTAAAATTTTACTAAGATTTTTCAATGTTTGCCGATGACAACTTTTGTTAAGTCTATTAAAAATGAAAGATGCAATGTCCGTTTTCACTATGACAAACCTAGTCTTGTTTGTTTCTTTTAAATTTTTAAACACCACCTTAGGTGGATTGTATCATCTACCAATGTAGATGAATGGCCACCATTAAATTGTACAATCCATATATAGAGTGATGGATCACATGATATTATACTAGAAAGGTCATGACCAACCACCTCAAGATAAGAAGTAACCAAATAGTGCATAAAAAAGATTCTTTGTCCATGTTTATTTAGAATTCCTTTGTCCTCCATTAATATCATCATTACGTAGTCATGCATTGATTATTATTAGATGAATCATAATATCATACCTCGACCGTCATGTAAGTTCCTACAAACGATAGGGATGTGCAAGGATTGGAGAATTGTCACTACAATCCATAGTCAATCGTACATATCTTCTTCTGATTTCTTAAAAATAATTATGACTCAATATAAATAAAGAGAAATCCTAATAGCTTCAATAACTTCAAATTAAATCTTTTCATGGCTGAAGTCATATGATGCACCATCATTATCACCGGTCTAACACCAAATGTCATGTCTAAACGTAATCATAGGTATTGATTTCCTGTAAATCATTAAATTATTTGTACATTAAAGTATACATCCCATGTATTGGTAAGTTGCAAAGTTAGATAGAGAAAACCATATGATACATATGATGTATTACATGTATACTTAAACAAATATACTAGTGCATAAGCAATAGCAAACGACAAACATGTGCCGGTCAATTATCTTGCTTTAGGTAAGAAGAAGTAAATAAAAAAGTCCTGCAATCTTAGCAAAACTAGAGTCAATGAGTCAAAATTTGGGTCCTTAAAAACATAGAGTTTAAAAATCAAATCATGTAATGTTGGGTTCACTGCTCTTATTCACCATTGGCTAACTCATCCATCATCTCTATTTACAATAGCATCTCATATCACTAATGTGACTTGTTAATTGCTTCTTCCTTGTTGTCTTCCATCTATTTGATTAGTTACAACCTTGGTGCATACACATGTATCAAATACAATTTAATAGTCAAATAGTTATTAGGTTGATTATCTACACACACAAACAATAACAATAGTAATCTGCGTACCTTAAATTAACTCACCAACTTGTAAATACAACTTTAGTTATGATCTTATATTAATTCAAAAGGTGATTAATTAATACCTCAATTAGACTTAGATATCATGTTCCTAACTCCAAAATCCTAAAAGATCCAAAACTGGTAGGTCATAGATGAAAATTAGTTATCTAAATCCCTTTATAAAGTTGCTTATAAAACGATGGACCACTTCACTAATTTGGGTGACTACATTTTTCTCTAGCACCAATGTCGTCGACCTAATTAGAATTTGGTTGTCCACGATGGCTATGTAGTTGACTATATTTTAATGTGGCAAATCAATTCGTGCCTTATTCCTAATTTTTAGATTTTCGTTAAAAACTCTATCTTAGGCATCTTAGATAGATTCCTAATCCCAAATTCCTTCTTCAACACCTTCTTAACCAAAAGAAAAAAAAAAATCAAAATAACCATCAATGCAAAATTAATAACTCCACTTAGACTTTCTCTTAACAACAAATTATAACCTACCTACATTTATCAACTCTATTATACTTCACAAATATATACCATGTAATGTGTTTTATTATATGTGTAATCATGTCTTATATGTCTTACCTAAATAAGATTTATTTTATATAGTTATAACAACATCAATATCAAAATGAGTGAATAACTAAACTAATGAATATTAATAGATATTTTTTCTATCACTTAGCTTGAAAGTTTTTAATTATTATTTGTCGGCTTGATTGTTTACTACTTTTAGTATAGAGCATTACAAATGGCATCAAAACTAACCCCTTACTAATAGGTAAACAATTTGAGGACTGTATCGACTTGATCTAAAGAAAAGGCTTGAAAAAGACAAGGAGTGTCACCAAAGTATAACTCCTAATATACTTCTAAGATAATTGATATAGGTAAAGGGTGATAAAGATGAATCGAATTGTACATAAAAAGGAAGGAGGGGGAGGGGGAGGGGGAGGGGGGTTGGGGAGATTGTGATAGCCCATGTTAAGTTAAGTCCCATATGAATTGTAGATGATTTGGCAATTGCTTTTATTAGTTTAAAGAAGAGGTTTAAGGATGGTGAGAGTGTTACTAAGGTATAATTCTTGGATGTTTCTATAATAACTTATAGGTGGAGAATAGTAAAAATGAGTCAAATTGTACATCGAAAACGGAGGAATATTTGGGTTTAATTATAACAAATCATGATGAGGAAGGGGCAGTGATTAACGGTTGTTGGTTGAGTATTGGTTTACAAGGCCATAATGGGGGATGGAAGATTGTGATACCTCCATATTAAGTTAAGTTCCACATGAATCATGAGAGATAATTAATATTGATTTATAAACTTATGATAATGAATATTTTATTATTATTAATTAGAAACTTTTAGGATAAATAGTTTTTTTGTCAACCATTTGACTTAAAAGTTTTATGGAATTAGTTATTAATCATTTTGGTTTGTGGTGTCACAATTAAATTCTATATTATTTGAAATATATATAAATTTATATTTCATAAATGTTAAGTATCATATATCTTTCCATTAACTCTTGTTTTCGTGTTATAATTACCTAAAATACATATATAATTCAATTTTTTGGTTTGATTTATAGATGAGAAATCGAAACCCCATCAAAATGTTTTGATCTTAAAATTTTAATTCCAAACCTAATCGAAGGCTAATTGAAAAAAAAAAAACAAAGGGAAATCAATTTGAACATGGAATTATCGGACAAACGGAAGTCTAATAACCCCACGTGAAGTTGATAAACCTAAAGAACCTTTGAAGCTTTGAGTTTTGTAGTTGACCATTTTTAAGGTCAGTTTTGACTTGGACCATGAATATAAGAACTCCTGATCTCCTAAAGTTCTATCCATCCATTATTAGTATACGACCAAAACTTTCTGAAAATATGTGCCAACTTGTTGGTGTGCACACCACAATCTTTGAAATTCAAACGAACAAAGAGCATCAAGTTACGAAAAGACAAACACGTGTGTCGACCCCATACAGATAATGAGACATCCTTTGCAATAATTTACGATTATTATAATGGGATCAATATATATATTATAAGTTATTTTCACGTGCGTTTATGTATAAAGAAGGTACATACAACCTTCTTCCCTAGGTTTTTTATACGTAAACAACCAGAGTCAAATTGAATGATATATTCTTGTACCTTTATGAATACTTAACCTTTTTCAAAGTCTTGATGTTGAAGGGAACTCCAATCAAAATTCTGGGCTATTTTTAATTATTTATTTCCTGTCAAGTTGCTCAAGTTGATTAAAAAATTATTTTCTTCTTCTTCTTCTTTCTTTTTAATCCATTTGATGGATATACTATGTATATGTGTGTGTTATTAATAAATGGTGTGTCGCAGTGAATAAGAAATTTTTTACACCTTTCCTGCACCTATTTCATCATGAAGTAATCGGTTTTTAGAAAACGAAAAATTTATTTTCAAACTTATTAGTTATTAATTAATATTTTAAATACACTCGTTAAATTAGGCGTTTGAGAGAGAGAAAGCGCAGAAAAGGAAAAAAAAAGAAAAAGAAAAAAGGAACCGAGATTAATATACTCAATTGCTCGTGTGTTTGTTACAATGAGAGACCAAACGTAGAACAAGGAGTCTGCTTTGTCAAATACTGGCGGAATCAGAATCTTGGATTAATATAGTCAATTGCTCATTATTCATTAAAAATGCTAGTGTATTTTTCTTTTTCTTTTGATTTTTACAACTTCAATAAGGAGGCTTCCAGAGAAAATTCAAATAGACTTGTTTAATTTCCTCATATTGAAGACAGAAAGCAATGTTTTTTTTTTTTTTTTTATTCCCACCCTCCTTTTGAATTCATGGTTGTTTTTAATACATTAATAGGACACATTGCTTCTTGTCTATATATTATTTGACAATTGAATTAGATTAAAAGAGAACACCAATTTTAAAATTGTATTTATTTTGTAGTATGAAACAAATCTTTTTAAGCACCAAACATATAATATAAATTTTTTAGTTTTGTTCATCAACTCAACTCAGGAGTCCTTGTGTACAGTCACTTAACCCAAATATGCAAACTAAACAATAAGACTAAAACTTTTGTCCAGTGTAATATCATAAAATGATAACAACCAAATACACTTGTCACTTTCAGACTTTTTGTCTGATCTTGGCTAGATAAAATTCCACTTCATTTGGACAAAATGGAGGACAAGGAGTTACAATGACAGATTTCATAGGAAATGAGAATCATAGTTCTAGGACTTTGTTTCTACGAACTCTGGCAACCTTGAGTAAAACTTTTAACTCTCTCGAATTATTATCCGGTCTTGGTGTCACATTGATCAAACGATATGTTGCCTTATCCATTCGATTAACTTAAATGTTATAAGCTGGTACGGTGATGTACACAATAATTACGCCAAAAATCAAATGAAATAGAATTGAAACATTGCTTTATACCAAAACGTTTGGTTAATTGCTCAACAACAGATTTTGGGCGAATTATAGCTTCATTCTTAGAGATATAGCATCTTAAGCCGTGTACAAACACGACTTTATTAAGTTTTTCAAGTCCGTTATTTCACATTCAAAATTAAACTCGGACACCACGTATTCAAGATAGTCAAACACATATGCCCAAGAGATGGGATCAATTACTTACCGTGAATCATTTGTTATGTCAAACGAGGTGCTAATTACGCGATAATCTAAGACAACCTACTACACACGGACACGGGTAGAAGACACACCTTAAGCACAAAAACACAAAACACTCGTTAATATAGGATTAAACCAAACAACACACGGTACTAAAAGAGTAATAGATGCGCAAAATCAATTATCCTAACAAAAGGTGTTGTCAAAAGTCGGTAGATAATAACAGAGGAGCAATATATAGGGTTTATCTAACTTTAGCAACATCCTCTATCGACAATATACCATGAAAGAAATGGAAACCTACTTATGGGGCCACATGTTAGTTTAATTTTTGTGTTTTTGAGGAAAATCATAAGAGCAAGCAAACTAGAGCCAACACAAGTAGACTAAGTTAATAAGGATTGACTTTGGTTTATCAAAAGTGTAAGGTTTAAATACCGCTGCAATATGAGAACTGTGTTAGTGAGTAAACTATAAGTGTTTTTACTTATAAATGGCTTGTGGTTCTAAAATCATGCTTTAACCTATAATAGTGACTAGAACTAAAGCTCCAAACTTTTATCCATTCGAAAAAAAAAAAAAAAAAAGAAAATTAGAGAAGTTATAATTTGAAAATGGCAGTATATAAAATAGTTATCCTAACAAGTTTGTTCATGTTTTATTGCAAGATGCCTTATTTCCTTACAAGAGAGAGGGGATCGTAGAAGCATGAGGAATTTAGATGCGTATATGATTGGAGGGCAGTTATTAACGTGATCCATTGGCTGTTATAAGACAGCTCAAGTTCCATCTGAATTAAATAAATAATACTGGTTAGAATTTTGAAAACTTGATGTTATAAATTAAAAGAATGGTCTGAACATACCAACATGAAAAAATTGGAGAAATTTTTGGTAATGGACTTCTGGAGTTAAGCCCAGTTCATGGGCTTAAACCATAAACAAGTCATAAAATTGAAATTTAATACGAGCTTAACTTGATTTTTCGTTTGATTCTCTCTCTCTCTCTCTCTCTCTCCATATCTAATGACAAAATTCACCGTTCCCATTGAAAATTCTTTAAATCTTATTTAAATGAACTGGAGTAAAGAAATTCAATGCCCTTATATGTCGTGAATGGGTTTCCAGCTAGATGTCTGTTTACTGATTCGTTTTCTTTTCCTTTTCTTTTTTTTTTTTTCAATTAACAGGGTATTTTGGTCTTATTAATTTCTATTGATGACTTATTCTCTAATGAATTCAATGAAACAAACAGTATAATATTAAAAACCTTACATTCAAATCTCATAATTTAATACACCTCAAATTCCGTTCTAATAATTATAATTTTATTCCTCACTCGTTTTATCTAGCGAAACAAACAGGTTGTTTAAGTAATATCTTTCCTAAAGTAATGAAATGATCAAATCAAAGTAGATTTTTTGTTTTTTAATTATTGAATTCTAAAACTTTCAATTGGGATAATCAAGTCATCAAACTTTAAGTAGTTTTAATGCTTTTCATGCTATGTTAGCAAAATATTTAAAAATGTTACTCTCAATATAAGATATATTTTAGAAAAATTAAAATATTACCACTAATAATTTCATTCCATTGAAATACCGACGTCGAGGGTAGGCAGCAAGCCAGTAATCTTGTTTTAAGGAATGCAATAGCAAATCAACGTTTCTTGGATAGATTCGATTCTTATGGGCTTTTTTAAAGATATTAGTACAGTACTATGCATGTAATACTCTAGTAGAGTTTATATATATCAGGTTTGTGTTAGCTTTCTTAGTATAATTCAATAATCGGTCTATAATGCTTGCTGGCAGCTTCAACACTCCTTCCTTAAACAATTTATAAGGAAACAAAGAAGACATAGACGTTGTGTGCCACATGTTAAAGATCAAATACAACATCTCAAAATGAGAAAATTTTGCTATACAATTTATTTATTTACAAGAAGCAGATATAGTTCCCTTCAAATTACAGAGGAAGAAATAACAGAGAGGTTTTTCCTTTTCTTAAACAAAAGGATAGTATTCCTTAAGCTTAGTTGCCGTTGAGACCGAGCAAAGAGGCAAAACTCTCACTGTATATATTATGATCGTCTACATGAATGTTATATTAAGAAAATGTTGGAACTTTTTTCCTACAACAGAGAGTCATCACAACCCCAATCATCGACGGGAAGAATATTATTCATTAGTACTCTTACTTCACATGTATTGATGAGTGTTGAGCATATATTAATAATAGCACATGGTAGTGATAATAAGTAGCTTTTAGAAAAACTATCCATCTCACTTTGCAACAACTGTTAAACGTTAGAAATTTATTGCTAGTCGTCCTCCACTAATCGATTCACATGGCACAAGAGTATTATGTAAGCCATTTGCATGACGGAGGACATTTGGCTGCATATGATAGCAGCATCAACTGATTGGAGGCACCAGAATATATAATGCATAGTCTGAGTAGATTTAGGCATGTTTATGTATTTACTGGAGATACTCCTTGAAGTGATTTGAGCATGAAGAAAGAATTTCAACATTCATGCAGAATGAACAAAAAGGGCGGTTGAATCCTAGTTACTCTCTACCCAACACATCTTGTTGGTCAGATACGATCATTACACCCGGAAAATCAATTCAGCGAATGTAGAATTTAGGAACTGCTCATTTTATAGCATGCCAGTAGGAGTTCCTTGTTAACAATTGACTCAGATCAAACAAGCATCTAAGGTAAAACTATGACAGTAGAATAAAAACTAGAGAATCTTGACTTTAATTCCTTATTTGCTGCCATTCACTTTTGATCTAAGACACCACTCTAAGCCCATGTTCCAGGGCATATAATCTAACCCAAGAAAGAGTGAGATGCTAACATATTATTGCCAACGATCTTCGCCCAGCATTGTACCCATCAGGAATCGAACCTGTGAATTGGCTCGAGTACAAACTATTGGATTAGATGATAACTAATGGTGATGTGCAACTCAAATCTCCTTTCAATTATATACTGTACTCCAAATACCAAATTTTGGCTGTGACTTTACCTATTCGATTTATTATTCCCGTTCTGCAAAATGAACCATACCTGCCTACAATTGAGGATGAAAAAATATCACCGTTTATTGTCCTGTCCTATAAATGTAATTACTAAGCACTTTTATATGCTATGGAAGGGGAAGAGGACAAGAGGAAGAGTAGAGTTTTGCATTCCTTATAAACGAGCTCTCGGCATCATTTTGGGTTACAGGGAGATCCTGTAGACAAGAACTCACTCTCTAATTAATATATTACTTCCAGCTAAAATCTATTTATCATCGGACGCAAATGTCAAGAATATAAGGAATTTCGATATTATAATGAGCATTTTCAAAACGAGCTCACTTAAATTCAAAATTATTGAAATTTATAAAGAAGTACATTGTGTCCTCTTCAACTTTGTCCAAACTAATTCATTCGTAATAAATATATGTCTTGAATTTATAGGAAACCTATATAAATGTGACAAACGAAGAAATGAAGAAAGAGCAAAGATAAGAGTGTATACTAAAAGGAGCCAGCCAACTAGGAGAAGAGCAGCCTACTGGCCAAGGTGGCCCGACGGTGGGTGCATCCAGTCGACCCTGGAATTTACGTATTGTAAATAGATAGTTGTTTTATAATTTAAGACAACATCAACAATCAATAAACATTATCTTTTAGAATTACTAATACAATAACTTTGTAAGTATGTGTGTGTGCCTGTTTCGTTTGTAAACCAACATTTTACCTTACATGAAGAGCATTGGTTTAGGCACTTTGCGAAAATTTGGTAGTGCAATTAATTAATCTCAAATTTATGTTACTTTGATGAATCAAATTTAACAATAATGACATCGAGTATATGTTACTTAAGCTTTTAAATCAGTTAGTTCTAATATTAAATTTTGCACTGCTAATACTGTCTTATATCATCGAGGAAAGAAATAATATTAGGATAAATGTTATTCAAGTGTATGAACTTTTCCTTCTTTATAATTTAGTATTTAAAGATCAAAACGTTAAACTAATGAAACATCATGCAATTTCAATCTTTGGACACCAAATTACAAATAAAGAAAATTTTCAAACACATATGTAGTATTAATCCTGACATTAAGCATTGACATCTTGAGCCCTAGAGCTAGAGCTAGAGTTATAGAAAGTAATAAATTTTGCTAGACTCATTCTTTGACTATATTCAATTATTCAGCAACTCTTAATGAGTTATGACCCGGTTGCCGAACTATTCCCTGGGGAGAGAAGACCTTGCTTACTTTTAGACTTGGCTCATGCTTCCAATTTAGTTGCATTCATGACTAAATAAACTTGTTGTCTTGCCCTTTTTATTTTTATTGATTTAAATGGTTAACATGATAGGTTAATTTAAAATTTAGAAGTTTATCCTTTGAATATTCTCTCGTTAGAAACTACGAGTTTCTTACTTTTTATTGAAAATTAAACTCTAAACTGAGATTAAAAACCACTTCTTAATAGAAAAGAAAGCCTAGTAAAATAAATAAATAAATAATTCTATCAAGATCGAAGCATAATCAACTTTACATTTAATACATGAGATCAATCATTGAATCTTTTTTGCCTTATGCAATCCGTGACTGCTTCTTACTATTAGTTTCATCTAGACCCATATAAAGGCCAGTTTTAAATTGTGAATTGGCTCAAGAGAGCATAGGTCGAAATCGCTAGTTTAATCAGTGGGCTCTACAGGCCTAAGTGGCTCGGTTAGGTAGAACTGCCCGACCCGACAATTCAGCTTGCCCCTTTTTTAAAAAAAAAAAATTACAAACCGAACCAAGTTCGCACTTTGCCAACACCCTCCAGTCTTCTACCCCACCAATATTCCCTTAACCTTTTCTTCTTTCCTTCTTTAACCTTTTCCTCATCTCATTCCACATCCTCAATCATTACCACCCCTCAATTATTCCTAACCCATCTCTTTCACTCCACTTTTTACCTCCAAAAATTCACATGCATTTATCCACATCTCCTTTCACTTACATACGAGTGAATAATAGAAGTGGATGCTACTTTCTAACTCTCGAAATTCAGAATTTCATATGACAGATTGAATGATTATTCTCGCATGAATGTATTAGAAATTTTGAATGGTTTAAAGCGTTTTGCATCGAGAAAAATTTTCAAATGTCAGTACAAATAGACTGTATGGAAAATTTCAAAATTTAGATGTTGTGGCTTTAGATCGGTTTGTTTTCAAAACTTTAAATTTTAAACAAGATTGCAAACCAATTCACTTGCATATTAATTAAAGGGTGGAGGAGTAAATGCTCCTTTACCTAAATATTGAAACGTTCCAATTATTTTGTCTTCGCATTTCACAGTTTTAAAACTCAGATAAATATTTCATTTAGTAACCACAAGCTCCGATTATAAATCTTTATTTACTTGATTGAATCATTTCATTCACCAAAACATTTTGCATATATTTCACTTTAGTAACTACGAGTGTACAATTCAACTTTTTGATAAAATAATTTCTGTTTTGTGCTCTCTTGAAATTTTTACTATCCCTTGATTATAAATATTTGTTCAAGTCCAATATATATATATATCTCCATGGAATGATTCTTGTACCATACTTTCTTTGGGAAGAAGCACAGTTTCTCCTTAAGTGAGAAAAGCAAGGGGAAGGCCGCGAGAATGGGTACATCATTTAAGCCATAGCAGTTCAACGATGTTTAAGCATACTTGAAGTACGAGTACAATCTCAACAAAGAGAAGGCATACGGGATGATGGAAAACATTGAATGTCAAGATATACCACCTCCTAGCTTTGAAATTGAACCTCAATACACGAGTTATTAAGGCACACTACCTCTTGGATTAAAACCTCTACGAATGAGTGTCCTTATGTGACCCCTTGGATTTGAACCTCTACACATTAGTGTCCCTACATAACCCATTAGATTTGAACCTCTATAGATGAGTTGCCTTGTGGCCATGCTTGAGAATGAGAATGATGAGATAGAAATAATTCTCGAAAATTGAGGACCAATATATAGGTAAGTATGTACTTGGCATTTGAGGCTTTCAAGCTTAGGTAAGCCCCCTAAACTTAGTAAATATAATATTTTCACAATGCATTATTGTAAAGGAACAAATGAGAAGGGGAATTGGTAGGCATTCTATAACTACTATAACATGAGTTATGCTTGGAAAATGGGAGAAAGATATGGTACTCTCAACAAGTACCTAAGATTGAAGTATCTTAGAGAGGTGGGGATAGATATGATGCAACAATAGATCGCTTGAGATGGTGGTTTGTCTAGACAAGTGCTAATGAGGTATAATCAAAAGAAGCACAAGTACAACCTTATGTAGTACTTAGCCAACATATACCTATCATTTAATACGAGTCTATCAAAGTAGCAAAGCTGATATGAGCAGGAGACATTCAACCCTAATTCGCGATAGCTAAGTCGCACTACATTGAGCTAAGTCATGCAGGAGCTCTATCATAAAGGTAAGCAAGAGCTCATAGGTAAGTTATCTTCAGTTGATATGTTAGTGTCCATATATGCAGACATATAGATAAATCATTTTTGTAATAATTCTTACATGTGTATAATTATTCACTAAATAGTAGAAAATTGGTAACTTAATAAAAGATTGTTGGCTCTAAGGGCATTTAATTAGTATTATACGGTGTAAAACATTTATAAAATTACTAGAGAAATCCTAAATGAGTATGGCTTGATTAGGAAAATTTTTTCCATTGGTGCTAATACGACCTCAATAGCAAATCTATAAAATTTTTGTCAACTAGCGTTTGGAGGGGGTGGGGATTTCCATATACATTGTGTATGTTATATTCTTAATTTATGTGTTAAGGATGGAATTGCAGCTTTACCGAACAATATAGCCCTAATTAAGAACGTAGTGAAAGTAATAATAGAGAGGCCATCCATCCACAAGAAGTGAAAGAACTTTTGTACGAAGTATGGGAAGAGGCCCCGAAAATTTAAGAAGGATGTGCAACATTACTGGAACTCTACATACAAGTTGCTGCATAACACTGTTCCTTACAACGAGCTGCTGTGTGACTTCACTATGTACAACATGTATGAGGTTAACATTCATCTAAGCAATTGGATACAACTAAAATACATGTATCTAATCACTGAAGGTTATAAAAGTTTTTCACGATGTGACTAAGACTTTCTCATAGGTTTATAGGCTGAGTGTCCACTTAATTGTTATGCTAGCAGTTAACATACTTAGATTGCTACTTTAGGCTTACGATGACCCAAACCTACATGACTACGTTTGTGATATAGCTTTGAACTGATTATCTTATTATAATGACATACCCCATATTAATCTTGTTGCAACTATTCTAGATCCCCATTGTAAATCTAAAGTACTACTAATATATTTGAAAACTCATTATGGTTATATTGATGATTTAATGGATTTTCAAGATATGTACAACTTGGAAACACAATAGGATGTATCTACAGCGATAGCTAACATAGAAGAGCTACTTACACGCTATCAAAGTTATTATGGTGACCAATCATTGGTCTCTCCTTCGCCACACACCAAGGAACGTCACTACTCATTTATGAGTGAGCAATTGCTAGCATAGAAATTGAAGAGGCAATAGTTTGGTGGGCTATTGTCTAAGCCGCAACACTATATGAACATGAATTTTGAGTTCTCTGAAAATATGTCAATTAACAAATTCGGTATCTTAAAGTGGTGGCCAAGGTATACAAAAGACTATCAATTCATATCTTGCATCGCATATGATGTACTCGACGCTCCAACATTGATTATCACCATTAAGCAAGCATTTAGTATCATAGGCCTTTTTCTTAACTATAGATACCTAATTTTTACCCTCTTTTTATTTTTTAAATTAGATTATAGGGTCCTAAACTAGGAAAAGTTTAAAAAATAAAAAATTAAAGAAAGCCCCATTAAAAAAATAAGAATTTTAGAAAAATATAAAAAATAAGAAAATAGGAAAAAAGCACAAAAAATAAGAAATTTAAAAATAAAATAATAATAATAATAATACAAAAATGAGAAATTTTGAAAAGTCACAAAAAATTGAAAAAATAAAAGATTTTAGAAAATAATATTTTGTTAGAATAGATTTGTAATTTTAATCTAGGTTTAGGAATTTGGCCATTAAACCTGGGTCTAGATTTAAATCTAACCCAGGCTGAACGAGTCCATTGTATATATAGACAAGATATAGGCCAACGGCCTAATGGTTAAGTATATGGGTATAATCTTTCCTTTACAGAAAATGTTTCTTGTCTACAAATGCTCATAGTACTTGCTCGTGGACTCGGAAAAAGCTTCTCAAACTTAGGGGCATTGTACATAAATGCTTCATCTTGACTCCTAATGATGGTTAGATTATTTCCTTATCAGACTACTAGCTCCCAATTGGGCCTCTTGCCCTTACATTTTCTACTGAGGAAATTGCTTGCTTTGGACTTCATATACATTTCAAGCTACAATCTATTATGATCGAGAATGATTGGAGCTTACCTTCTAAGTCACCTTCAACATATATCCATATTTTGCTTAGTATGTAGTTGAACCCTCTCCTACCTAATGCCTTAAGGTGGATTCACTCATGCTTTAGTGATTATCCCATAAAAAATGGCTACAAGTTCCTAGCTTCCTCGGGTGCTACTAATAACTGGCACAAACTCATTTGGAATTATTCTTCCTTGCTTGGTATTCCTTCAACCTGTGGTTGGCATGACTGCAAAAACTTCCAACTCTTAATAGACTACAGGCTTGGGATTGCTTCAATTACACAAGGTTATGAGACTTGTAATTTTACTTGGAATTGCTAGAGAGCTTATGGAATAGAAAATGAAAAATCGAAACATAGAAATGTAAGTTTCTATAATTTATGTAAAATAACTTTAAAAAAATTATAGATATACTTATAATAATAATAAAATACTTAATAGAAATAAAAAAAATTGAGGTCTTTTTCCAGAAGAAAATTCATAATTTATAATTTAACATTCGTTGAAGAAAGACAAATAGAGTCAAAATTAAATTTTTTTTCCATTAATTTGTATGAGAAAAGCAATGAATTAAAGAGCATCATATGTTTCCATTCATTTTCAATTATCAGTGGTATAAACTTAATGTAGAATTTTCCTTATAAACTTTTCTATTAGAGTTAGACAGTTAGTGAATGAAAGATTTGAATATCAAATAAGAGACTAGGAGAGAGAGAAAGGAGAAAAAAAAAATAGAAAAAAAAAGGATAAAAAAGACAATTTAGTGCCTTAATAGTCAATGGCATAATGGAAAACCTAGTTATATCTTTTTATTTTAGCTCATTTAACTTATATATATGAAATCGGAAAATTCGATTAGAAAAAGTAAGTTTTTATTAAATTTGGCATGTAAAATCAGTTATAAGAAAGTGATTTTATACATAAATTAAGTTGAAAGATCTTTTTAAAATTGTAAATTCATAAAATTGTATAAATAGAATCGCAATTTTAATAACTATGTAAGTACGACTTTCTTTCTTTGCTCAAGTACCAATGAGGATCTAGGACATGTGTTCCTCAATTGCTGTTACTCCTCCTATGTTTGGCTGCTCCTTTGAT
The DNA here is from genome assembly GCA_024138015.1 of Lumnitzera littorea. Lineage (NCBI taxonomy): Eukaryota > Viridiplantae > Streptophyta > Magnoliopsida > Myrtales > Combretaceae > Lumnitzera > Lumnitzera littorea. The sequence goes on from JAMXBB010000001.1 coordinate 79,583,854, forward strand.
GACTTGCAAAGTACAACCAGGGCTATCATCGCATCAGGTGGCTCTACGGCTTCTGCTGTCAACCGGCAGAAAGCTACCGTGGCTGCATCGGTATAGTGCATTTAGAAGGTTCAGAACCCTGTGCGTTTTGGTCACCAACTTTCGCCTGTTAAATTCTTAGCCAACCAGATAATTTCTTACGCATCTTTATGTTTCTCCATATGAGCTTTGTATCTCTTTCTTGGGTTCAATTGAGTTTACTTAGTTTCTCACAGATTTTGTTAGTTTAGGACTACTGTGTTTGTAAGCACTTTGTTCGTTTGTGCACCCTTGTTGGTTCATTGAATTTTTTATTCATTCCAAAAAGGGAGTTGGGGGGAACAGGGTGCTTGCAAACAGAGTGGTCCTGGAGTAAGAAGATCTGGGGGAAACTAAGTAAACTCAATTGAACCCAAGAAAGAGATACAAAGCTTTTTTTTTTTTTTTTTTTTTTTTTTTTTTTTTTTTTTTTT
>JAMXBB010000001.1:79584742-79795381 GCA_024138015.1 Lumnitzera littorea
GGTGTGGGGTGTTGGGGGTTGGGGTTTGGGTGGTGTGGTTGGGAAATCAACACATAGTTAACTCTACATTAATACACGACAATTTATTGAACTTTTTTTGGGTCTTATGCCAAAACCTTAAGAGTCGTAAGTGGGACAAGCAATCTTTGACCGCTTCTTATTATTAAATTCCTCTTGACTTACTCAAACAGAGCTCAAGTGGATTGCAGTTAGCTCCTAAAACATTTAACGTGAAAGAGAGTTTGTGGTACACAAATATGGGGCAAGTTAATGCCTAGCCTGACAAAGAAGAAGAGACATTTTTAAACAAGAAACTAGACAAAAGGAAGAACACAGGAAGGGTAATGTTTTTCCTAGTTTTTTATTTGACAATGACATCAAGAAGTTAATGATTTGCGCGTAACATTCTCAAAGTACGTATTACATTCCAAAGCATATATTCTAGAAACTGGGAAATTTTTGTTATCTAAATTTTGTCTTCCACTTTTGGGAGGCTGTCTCACTCAAAGTGCTTCCAATTTTAGAGGGTACGTCCTTCTCAAAATGCTATTTTCTGGATAGAATAAAATTCGATAATGTAGTTAAGTGTTGTTTATCATTGAATATTACGACGGCAATTAAATGACTAGTTGTTGTTATCTTGGATATGCTTATGATTTAATAATATGAACACTCAATAGGATGAATTAGACTCTAACATTTGTTGTTCGTTACATTTACGAAAAAAATAAAAAATAGCTATAATCAATATCGGCATAAAGGTTGTACAGACGTAAATGATGATAGCAGTAAATATGGGGAAAAAGGAAGTTTAGTTTTCTTAAATGAATTTTTTTGGGCTTTTTTTTTTCTTTGCTTCTTTCTCTTTTCTTTTTTTTTTTTTTTTTTTTTAACAACCGACTAGAAATAATATCCGAACTATTACACCCTTACCAAGCGAAAATTTCCTAGAAACCATAGAATACCTCTGCTCGATATTTTCAAACTCCTCATCTGGAACTCACATGATTAAATCATCTATGTGCTAGAACAAAGTGGATAAGATTTTCTGTTTCCAAATTGTGTTTCACTTGTGTTCTTCTTGATCATTTACTACAATATATAAAAGAAATATTATACAGGCATCGTTTTCTACTACTTTTTTTATATACTAATGGAAAATACACTACCTCATGGTTGCATAGGAAATAAAAAATAAGTACTATGATAATATAGGAACTTCTATCTCAATTTTTTAGCAATATTCTACATGGTAAATTCTGGTTATAACTTTGATATCTATTTTTATTTGTTATGTTATTATAATACTTTTACATACGTAAGACACCGAACGTGCTTCATTTTTTTTAATATTATAGATGATGATATGCAATTTTGCCGGCCGACACATGTATGAACAGTATATATTTAGGAAGAAATCTTCATTTGACTGGCATATGAATTTTTAAAAATATTCTTTAGGTTTCTCACGTATGTATTTCCACGATAAATCTGCCAAGAAAAAGGGCAGACAAAATGGCAATAAATATTCTTTCTTCTAAGCAATTGCAATGATGTTGAGTTAAAATAATCACAGTTCACATTTCTGGAAAAGACCCTTTTTTTCCCAATTAAATAATGGACAAAGCACAAGATTTCAACCAAATGAAGCGTATTCTGTCTCAAGCTAAATGAAGCGTCCTGGTCCCTTTATGCATTCTAGGGTACTTCTTGACGTGTGAGTACACACCCATGGAAACTAAGGATAATAACAAAACAAAACTTCCCTTTTCCTTGGCAATGTGACCTCTCATTCATTATACAACTTTCCCTGATTAAATTTTTCATTATTTATCTGGCAAAAAATATATCATTATTTAGAAAATGTGAATATATCATTGATGATTGCGAGAGATATAATTGGATTATTCATTACCTATTTGATTCAATAAAAATTCTATCAAATAATATTCTATAGGATTCAAAACCCTATGGGGTTAAGGGTTGGGTTTAGGATAGGATTGACAATTGTATTACCAATGTCATATTTTGTTTTTATATTTAAATGAGTTCGTATCTAGAAAATATCAATACATCACATAACTTATTTATTAATTGTATATGAAAATCTAAACTCATAATCCAATCCATTTAATAATCGTGTTTCCTATCTAGTTTAAGCCCACTTATCAATTAAAAAATTATAAATAAATTTATTAAATACTTACAAATAAAAAGAGAAAAGGCAATAATTAAAAAAGAAAAATGAGATAACATTTTGATACTTAATATAAAATTATAATGTAGTGGAAAACCTTAGTTAAAGTCTCATTAAATATAGAAAATCTGAAAATTTAAATTATATGATATCAATAAATTAAGTAGAATCATAACTTGATTAGACATTACTATCAGTGTTAATTTTTAAATTTATTAAATTGTCTATGAGATCTTGAAGGAAGACAGTTAAAGAATTCACATATAGGTTTGTAAATTTTTATCTATTTAAACTATGATACAATAGGAATAACATATAGAGTTATGAGTAGCAAATCTCATGCCTTTAATTGGAAAAAATAGATTTGTGCAACAAAATGCAATATAGAAGTATATATAATGTGTTTCATTTGAGTCTGAAATCTAGAGACAAATGCAGACACTAATTTAATAGATTTAGATAAGTTTGATTCATTTATATCTTGTGTTGATTTTGTTACGCCCTGAAGTCGCGAAGTCGCGAAGTCGCAACAGTCTCGCCGTGTAAATCATTTTATGATAATAACCGGCCTCACAGTGCCTACCATAGACATGATATACACAAGGTGTCAACGACTCCTCGTTTTGAAGTAAACAGTCCGATTAAAAGTTTAACTACAATTATGATAAATATTATAAATTTCTAATAAACATGTATAATTATATGTAAAGTCCACAGGACTTTCCAGGAAATTCTACATATACATAACTATTCACTAATTTACATAATAACTATCAGTCTTTCATCCTTAACTACAAAGGACACCCTAGCTACACATCATTACTAAGTAAATTGATCTTCACACCCCTAGCTTCAAAAGAACTAACCTCTGGGTGATTGTAGGGCAGGATAATACTTGAAGTGTTCAGAAATCAAGACCTACAAAAGGATCTATAAGGGTATGAGCAATTACAGCTCAGTAAGTTGAATTAGAGACTCATGAATGCATATAAGCACAAACAAGATTATCAAGCAATTATTTTTATACAATGCAACAATCAAGTGTCATCGCACAACGTAGTCTGGTTCGTTGTGAAATCAGAGAAATTTCACCCACTTTAATCCGGGTTAATGAGTTTCCATGTTATGCAGTAGTTCACAACCAAACACAAGCTTGTGCAATAGAGACCTCACTGTTCCCGCGATTACCTTCGAACCATTGACTTCACCCTCACTGTGACGTCCTCTCCTGTCACTTATTTTGACTAAGGATGAAGAAAGGACCATTATGCAATCCTGCGCTATCCTTTTCGAAGGGGTCGGTATTTGGTTGGAGAATCCTAATGATCCCTTAACGGGTTGCAATGCATGGTATTTTTTATCATTAAAGTTGAATAAAATTAAATTTCATTTAGAGTTTTCAAACAATTCACACCAATTCAATCATAACACAAAATCCATCATACCACAATTTCAGCACGAATTCAAATATATCAAACATATGCGTAAACTACTTACAATCACAACCATATATAATCCTAAGTCTCCGAGTGCCATAAAAATAATATTTTATTACAATAAGTAATAACCTAACTTACTTGAAATTTCTCAATCGCCCAATCACTTAATTGCAAGCCGATTCGTCTCTGAGTGTCCTATAATGCAAATAGGTCTTTTTAATACTTATACTTTAAGGATTCATATTTTAAATTATAATTTAACTTATTTTTTTTTCATGTATACCTATTATATACTAATAATTCCTTCTATTCTATTTCGGGGTTCGGATCCTAAATTAGATTCTAGTTTTAATCCTTAAGTCTTAAATATGCTCGAATCCTAATGTGAAATTAATCACATTAAGCTCAAATATTATAATATCATATTGGGTCTTAATTTAGTGTTTTAAACTATTCAATACATGCTAATCCTAATTGGGATATTGAATTTATTCTTAATGTAAGAAAATATTACATTTTTATATAATTACCTAAAATTAAATTTTATTTCAAATTTAGTATATTTTGATTTTTATTATAATATTATCTAAATAATCCTAATTTTTTGGATTTATTAATTTTCAATTCCACATATTTCTAATTTCTTACAATAACTACCTAATTTCCTAAATTAACTATACTTAATACTCCAAAGGCTAGGATTAGGTTTCCACATTAGAGATTAACATCCCTAAACATCTAATTACCATCTAAATCAGTAATTAATGTCTTAATCACCTAATTAACACAAAATTACCCAATTTTTCCATCATTTTAGGGCTAAAAATTAACTTAAAAATTTCAAAAAATAATTTAAAAAAAAATGGCTTCATAGCACTGTTCTATATCACATAAGCATTCTACAGAAAAAAATTGAGCTGCAAACTACACTCCTAAACCTATTTATTTCTAATTCTAATCATGCTTGGTTTTACTCAATTTATTAAGAGTCTTATATTTTCAGATGTGATTAAACTAAATCACTATTTTTTCTTAAATTTACATATAATAAAACCTCAGAATAATAAGTTTCATAATTTTCTGGGTAAAATAACTAATTTTACGAAATTATACAAAATCGGGGCAAATAAGGGACTAACCCGGTTCGATGCTTTTTGGCCGTCTAAATCCGGTCCAAGTATGTCGGCCAACTTAGACAGTAGGTCTGGAGTGGGGTAGTGGTGGTTGCTCGGTCCCAAGTGGTGGTGAGGTTTGGGTTTGGCTCACTAGTCCTAACTGTACAGTTTCCTTTTCTTTTTTTTCTTTTTTTTTCTGGATTTTCTCTTGAATTTTCGAAGCTCTCTATTTTTCTCTGATTCCTAACTGTCCAAAGGAGTTCTATGAATTTTTTCCTTATTTATAGAGCTTGGTGGTAATTAATATGCATTAATTAGATAAGACATTGTCCAAATTCCTTAATTTTTGGCTTTTATGTTGCTTGATTCTAATTGGCTAATTTTTATTCTTCAGATCTTGACTTGCCACGACCAGATTTTCATCATTTCCTATCCCTCTTATTTTTTTCTAATTTTTCCACAATTAATTAATAATTTTCTTTAATTATTTACTAAGTTTTTGGCCAATTTAAGTAATTTCGCATATTTTTATCTACACGTAAATACATGTAAGGTACATGTGAATATTCCTAATTATTATTTAGGTCATTTTATAATTTTTAATATACATATAATCTATCTCTAATGATTTTTAGTTATTTGATTACACTTTTCGCCTTTTCAGTAATTAGCAATTATTATACTTAAAATTTGAAAATTTTATAGTCTCCTATTTTATTACTTATTTTCTTAAATTCAAGTTTACGGGATCATTTTTTCTAATTTTTATATCAATAGTTTATAATTTAGGTTTGATCGGATCCTTTAACCGATCGAATCCTAAACTTTGTGTTTTAAATTCAATCCTACAGTCACTTAGCTTAACTTTAAGACTTACAAATTTTTCGTACACAAATTATTCAAATCATATCATGTCATGTCATGTTTGAATCTCATGATTGGGTTACAAATTGCCAGCTTTAGTTTTAATACTATAAAAACACTCGATGGAAATTAATATATTAATTAAAAATTTTGCTCATAACTTATGTACCATGTACACTCTACACCAACTTTACGCTACACATTTATTTTTGAAATTTTATTTGTGTGTAAGCTATTAAGTATAACTTTAGCCCTATTTAGTTGTTTCCCACTATATTCTTACCTCTATTCTATTAGAACCTTATGGAGACCTACTCTTATGTAGTTATTTGAACTCTATAAAAACTTGATCCTATAAGGTTAAAGACCTTATAGGGGCAAGTTTCAAGAATAGAAGGTAAAACTTATAGGGTTTTTGTAGGTATTTGACATACGCTAGACTTTAAAGGGATAGATTCAAGATCTTATAAAACTCATCCAAAACCTATGCTAGTTATATCCTTGATGGTTGCTTTGATTATAAGGCAAGTTACCTTGTATGTCAAAATTTATCATATGTAGCTAATTCTCCTTCCTTTGTTAATCTATATGGTGGCAAATTGAATTGATAGTGCTTTAAATTTCGAAACTTTCATTAAATAAAAAAAAAAAGTCAGTTGAAATTCAAGAGAAAATTTAAAATTCTATGTACTTTTGTAATTTTGTCTCCTCATTATGCAACTTGAATTCAATTTTAAGGGCACATTTTTTTCTCGAAATGCTATTTTTCTAGATAATGTGGAACATAACATTGTGGAATTAATTTCTGATTGTGTATAATGTTTCTTTATAATTGGATATTGCAATGGCCTTTGAAATAAGAGTTCTAGTTAATTGATAGCCCTCACAAATAATGGTACAACATGTTATGATGTATGGATACTAGTGATTAGATGCTAATGATAATAGTAAGAAATATGGGAAAAGAGAACTATATATTATTTTTCTTGAATGAATAGTTTTTTTTTTCCTTCTTTTTTCCTCCCCTAACAAATGTTCAACCATTACAGGGTGGAAGTTTTCTAGGAACCTTAGAAAATTCATGATCGTATATATTTTCCGTTCAAACTGCTCATCTATAACTCACCTAACTAAATCATTCACTTGCAGAAACAAAATGAATAAAATTCCCTGTTTTAGAATCGTTTTTTGTTTAATCATATAATCTCATATATAAAAATTCTTTATTTTCTACTTCCTTCTATATATGTGATTATACGTAATTCGTAGGGATGGCGCATGTATGAACGCTAAATATTTAGGAAGACATCTTCATTTTACTAGCACATGAAATTTTCAAAATGTTCTCTAGGTTTCTCACATATGCTCCTCAATACTCTACCGAGAGAAATGGCAGAAAAAATGGCAACAAAGATTCTTATATATTCTGTGTAAATTGCAATAAAATGGAATTGAAATCATCAAGGTTCACATTTTGGAGATTTTTTTTTTCATTTTATGTATATTAGACAAAGTACATGATGTTAACCATATTTTGTCTCCCATCAAATGAAGCATGTCTGTTCCCCTTGGATATTCTGGGGTACTTCACTTGTTGAGTGATTCTACGCTAATAGAAACAAAGGTTGTGTTTGGTTCCATGAATTTTATAGGATTGCACCAGACAAAAATTTTTATCTTCCATTTGGTTTGCTTTTCTATCTTGGTTACCGAACAAAATGAGTTCTAAAGGATTGTTATGCCCAAAAGCGATGAAGTCGCAACAGTTCCACTGTGTAGACCAACCTACAATAGTAACTGGTCTTATAGTCATTATCATATATACGATTTACGATTTCTTACCTTGAAATAAATAATTCATTCAAGATTTTTAATAAAATTTATATATATAACCAAAAAATTTAATTCATATTTACATATATATATATATATATATATACTTATATCATCTTATGATCCTAGGAAATTTGTATATGCCACAATAGTTTGGTAAATAAATATTATATGACCATCACATTAACCTAAGAGTTAATAAAAAAAAACTCTAAAAGTATGATTAATCAACTAGTTTGATTCTTACTCTCTTAAGGCACTTCAAAAAGAAACTAATATCAAGATAGTTATAGTGTAGTATCTCATTTAGTACTTACAAGAAAATCTATAAAGGTATAAGTAATCAACAACTCATTAAGTTGGGATAGAGACTTAAGAATGTATAACAAACAAAAATAGGGTTTTTCAAATAATTAATTAAATGTAATGCAATGCAACATGCAAATGCCATCACATAATGTGGTTCGATCCATTATGAAATTAAAGTAATTTCATCCTCTCTATCCTTCGAACCATTGTTCTCATTCTTACTATGACCTCCTCTCTAGTTACTTAATTTGACTAAGAATAAAGAAAAGACCATTATACTATACGGTGCTATATTTTTTTAATGTGTCGATATTTGGTTGGAAAATTCTAACCGTCCCATAAAGGGTTGTAATGCATGTCTAATTAGAGCATTTAGATTGATTATAATTAAGTTCAGTTTATGGTGACCATACAATCTCACACCACTCAATTCACAACAAAGCATTAAAACACGTCATTAATATTCAGCAAGTAATCAAAGACGCACAAACATATGCACATATGGCTACTTATAAGCACAAACACAATCACATACAATCATAAGCTTCTGAATACTTTAAAATAGTACTCTAAAATACAGCGATATATTAAACCTCAACTTACCTAAAATCCTTAATTTGTTAACTTGACTTGTTGCAGATTAATTTGTCTTTACGTGTCCTATAATATAAATACTCTTTTAAGATTTATACCCTTATGACATATGAGCATAAATTATGATTTTTCTCGATTATTCAAGTATATATATATATTATTTACCATCAATATATTCTCAGCTAGTTTCTAAATCCTTTCTAATTTAGATTTTAACTCAGTTTTTTATTATAGGTGTTATATGTAAACTCTAGGAGCTCATTTTGAATCATAATGTGAAATTAATCATATTATACTTGAGTATTCTAAATCTTGTACTTAGCCTCTAATAAGTATTTTGATCCATACAGTATACTATATTCCTTATTTAACTATTAAATTTGATCTTGATGTGAAAAAAAAAATTACATTTTTCATATAATTACCTATATTTAAGTTTCATATCAAAATTATTATATATTATTATTATTATTATATTATCAATTTTAACCTAATATTTTCTACTTATTACATATCCAATTTCACATATCACTAATTTATACATAATCACTACATGATAAGTATAATAATTACATCTAATACTCTAAATACTACAAATATCATGCTACTTCAGAAATTAATATCCTAAAATACTTAATTACGTACTAAATTAATATTTATACATTTAATTACTAAATTAAGCCCAAAATCACTCTATATATATATATATATATATATAATTTAAAGGACCAAAAATTGACAAAAAAATTTTGAAAATAAATTTCTAAAAAATTTCTTCATGGTACTGTTTTAAATACTCTAAATAGTTTATAAAAAATTTTTGAGCTCAAAACTACAGTAATAAAGTCTTTTATTTCTAAATAAAAAACAAGCTTAATTTTTGAAATTTCTTAAACATTATATATTTCTTTATCTAAATTCATCAAACTGATAATTTTTTCCTAAATCTATAAACATAAAAACTTCATAATACAAAATTTCATAATTTTCTATATTAATTTGATATTTTAAATAAATTAAACAAATTCAGATTAAATATTAAACCAACCTATTTGATTAACTTCCAACCACTAATAGTGACTTCAGGTGTGTCAATAGAGAGGGGAGGTTGTGTTAAGGTATGGCCGTGGCAATTGTCTTTTCCCAAGTGGTTGTTGGTCATGGGTTCACTCTTAAAGCCCTAATTGTACTATAATCTTACTAGTGTTTCTAAAAATACTTAACTCTCTCTTTCTAGTCTCTCCTTATTTTGTTCTAATCATAACTTACCCAAATGAATTGTGGTGAGTGATTTCTGATTTTATAGAGGGGTTTAAGGTTTCTTTTGATTTTTTAGGTAGCTAAGTATCTCTTATCTTTCTTCTATTTGCTTTTTAATTACGTAAATTTAATTGGCTAATTGTGTTCTACTAAATCCCAACATGCCATGACCATTTTTAGAGAATTCCTCATTTTTTTAGCATTTTTATTGATTTTTTATATTTTTTATGAATTTTCTTTAATTATTTAATATCATTTTAGCTTATTTTAGATATTTTATGTAATTTCGGGTATTTTTACCTACATGTAATACATATATAGTACAAGCAAATACTCCTAAATATTATTGATGTTATTTTATAATTTTTAATATGCATATAATTTATTTTTATCCATTTGTTAGTTATCATAACTCGTTTTATGTATTTCTAATAAATAACAAATACTATGTTTAAAATTCAATTTTATAATATTTAATTATTTTATTACTTATTTTTCTAAATTCAAACTCATGAATTACTTTTATTAACATTCTTAACTTCGTCATAAAATTTAGGTTCGATTGAATAACTTATCAAATCATACTAAATTTTACGTATTGATCCCAAACTTCTTGTTGTAGCGTTTACAAAGATTAGATAAACTACTAAAATTTTGTCCATTACAAAATACGGTATAAAATTGAAAATCACTCAACAAAAGTTTCAAATGTTAAAAATTCCCTCAAAATGTAAAGTTAGATTCTTTAACCCAAAAATCAGACGTCTTCTTCCTTTACCCTTGTTCTTCTCTCTATTGTAGCTTTATCTCAGAAACCCTAATTCAAGTGAGTCCCCTCTCTCTCTCTCTCTCTACAAGACATCGCTCATACTCTACTACCTCTATATGAGCAAGTACTTCTTCTTTACACCATACAGTTCAACGGTATTTGTTCGCTATTATAGAGGTAGGTCTTGCTTCATTAACTTTCTCATTCTTCGTTCTCTCTTCTCAATAGTAGTTGTTATTTTTTGTTTTTAAATTTTGATGTAATTTATCAGTTTTGTTGAGAAGTTGTTTAATGAAATGCTTAATAGATACCATGTCATGGAATATAATTATTAGGGTTTCAAAGTTTGTGATTGTTGACCATATGCATTTTTAGTATAATAAGTCTTTGTTCCTTTTCACAAAGCTCATTCAAGTAAAGTTCATTTCTACTATAAAGAGGAAAAATTTATGCAAAGTGAGTTATTAGGCTTTCTAGTTATTTGAATGATATTTATGTGCTTGTTTTGAGTTCCTAGAAAATGGTTTATCGCCTTTCTTATAATATTAATTGAAATTTCATATATTTTCTTTGTTGGTTATTTTTATTAAGAGAATCTTGGTCTTTTCAAACTATTATGATTTCTTTGTGGTCAATGAATGATATTATGATTTGAAAACGGTTTGCATACTGATATCAAATGTCATTGTTGAAACTCATGTATAAATTTTATTAAGAGTACAGGTATTACTTATAGAAAACTTACAAGGGGAAGAAGTTATTGAATATTTGTTAATTAATGATTATAGTTGTATAATACAAAATGCTATTTATTGTAAGCCTCTTAAGGAAACAAAAGGAAAGGGATGACTACAAGGGATATCACAAATATTACTTCCTAATGCATAAAAAAAGGGTGTAAAGGACAATTATACAAAAGGAATAATGGTACACCCAGTTAGAGAAGTATGATATGTGGCAAGAATGTGATGGTACCATACTTTAGCACATATGTAGTCTAATACAATAGAAGATCAAGCTTATCCTCATTAAGGTAGGTTTAGAGACAGGGGAATAAGTCAGTTGTCAGTTGGACTCTGGTTGAGGTCCTTTTTTAGGATCAAAGTTGGGTTAGGATAGACTATGGTAAGTCAAGAGTTAAGAGCTTGAGCCTCAGTAAGTTAGAAGTTGATAATAAGAGATTTGTTTGTCTAAAGGTCGGTTGGCTAGTTAGTAATTGGTAGGTCCATAAACAGCAAATTGGCTGGTGGACTAGAAGCTTGAGGGTCAGGAGCTTGAACATCATCAGCTTAGACTAATGTGTAAACAAACCGAGCATAGAAAAAGTTTAGCGAAAGGTTGACTTAGCATTAAGGCTAGTCCTTGGTTAGCTATAAAAGAAGAATTCGTCGAGATAAGTTTTGTAGTCCTCAGAGTCTAACTCAAGTGATGGGTCCAAAGGTCAATAATGCTATTAAGGAGGTTGGCACTCCATCACCTACACTAACCCCCTTACTTATGTCCACTTGGATGATGATGTAGCAAGAAGGTTGATATGTAATTGCCATGTCATCACTACATCAACATTATTAATAAATTATACTTAAGCATTACAAATATTTATATATTAATTTACTCAAATGATAAAATATAAAATAAATTTTCTAAAATAAAAAAAGGAAAAAATCTTTGAAAAGTATTTTGAAAAGTAAGACCCTAATATACAAATTATAAATATATGTATATTAATTGAATAAATAAAAAATCAAAATTAAAATAAAAAAGAAAATTTTCAAAAAAAAAAAAAATCTAAGAACAAGAAACTTCAACCAATGTGAATTGCAATCTTGTAATTATCGTTAGTCTACCAATTGCTTATGTTATAATCATGCAAGATAATGAGATTTCATTTAAAGTATATTTTAACTATAATAGAATGGCATATTAACCTACTTAATTAATCTTGTTATAATCTTACCAAGGTAATGCAGCTTTAATTAAAGTATATTAATTTAATTAATATATATATTGATTTATAATATGCATGAAGGGTCGTACATTTAAAAAAAAAACAATATATTTTCTTTTATTTTTTTATTTCTACAAAATTTATTTCTTATTTTTTGATCTAATTAATATATTTATAATGTTAAACATAATTTATTGGTAATGCTGACTTAGCATTGGTATGGCAATGTAAATCAACCTTTTTGCCACATTAAAATTTAAGTTGGAAAAATTAAGGGGGTGAGGGTAAGGTCTTGAAAAGTGAGATATCGATATGATGCAAGGCAATCTTCTTACAACATCAACATTCAAGTGAGCAAAAGTAAGGAGGCAAGGGTAAGGTTTTGAAAAGTTGGATGTCAATGTAATTTAAAAAATCAATGGGGTTGACATGGTTTACCTAAATATAAAGTTATAAATAACTACATTTTCTAGTTTCTTTCTTCCAATGTACACTAGATGAGTTAGAGAAGGCTTAGATACTAATTAAGATGATCTTATGATAAAAATGTGAACTCATTATTGTTACATTAGGTTTTGGGGTATTTTAAGAAAATACCTAATTGCTTATTTCTTTTCCTTAGAGACTAGAAATTAAAAAAAAAAAATCCACAAAGTACCTAAATGTTTTTTTTTTTTTTTTTTGAGCAAGCTTTCTCAAGCATGTCCTATCAAGTATATTCAAACATTTAAACAAGTAAAATAAGTTTGTATATTAATATAAAATACTTTGTCCATATATTTAAAAGTGATTGGTTCCAACATGTTTAAAATAGTTAATATAGCATGATGAATATTAATTTGAAATCAACCACATGTGCTAGATATGTCCACAACATTAATGGAAAATTCTCCTTTGGAAAAACAACCAAGACTTTCTTTGTTTTCTCTAAAACTGTATTAGGACTCTCTTTTCAGTTTCATCATTTTCCTTACCTATCATATATGATTAAAAAAATGCAAATGGGATTTGTATTAAATCGATCTTTATATAATGGAGGTAGGAAAAACAACGTTTGAATGCGAACTGAAGGTTCATATGGTAGTTGTCCTCGTTAATCCTTGTTCCTGTACGTCAAAATTAGTTAGCTTGCGTCATCTTATAACGAAGTTGTCGTTTGTCAAGTGCTTTCATCTAGAAGAGATCATTAAATTTTAATTACAATTTACTTAATTTGTGGTAACTTCGTAAACACACAAGGAAGGTTTAATTATAGAAAATAGAAACGACTTTCTCCCAATTCATAATAAAAGAAACATGCCTTTATAAGCTATTATGCACATGTTTACTAGGAAACTTAGTAATCTATAGGTTATAAGACCAAATCACACACGAAACTGCAACCTAAGTACGTTTCTCAGAACTAATAAATGTAATTACGACAAATTAAATAGGAAAACTATTAATGGGTGTGCCAAGGCATTAATTAATGTTTAAACAGAAACTTTTTTATATATTTTCATTTAATAAATATATGATGAAGTATATAATTATTCTTTAAAATGTGGAAAATGCTTTATTTAATTAGCCAACTACTATCACAATTCGCTAAGATTATTACAGTGTAATAGTATATCCATTAGTTTTTCAATGGAATAAATTAAGATTCGAATCAGCCATCTTTAAGTTATAACATAATAAGTGAAAAAAGAAAAATAGAAAAACTAAAATCACACCCCTATCTATTAACAGGATTAAAAATAAAAAGAGCAAGACAAGAGAATTAACTCATTAAATAATTTATTTAGCAATTAGATTGTATAACTTAGTGATATGAGTGTTAATTTTTAAATGAGATTAATTATATTAGAATCTCATTCTTCTAAAATTTAAGTATTTAATGTGCAAATTATATATATATATATATATACAATATATAATTTCTTAAATGACAACGTGCAACTATTTGGAACTTTCCGGGAAAATAGCTCAAAACGGAGGACCCAAGGAATTGATGAGCTCCAAACGGAACAAAGTGACAACACCTGACACATGACTCAGTTGCAACATCTCAGCCGTCAATTCCTCCTTTGACTTTCAAACTAAGGTTAATCGAACGGTCTATAGTCTTCATTGTGTTTACACGAACCCACCATGAAACTCACACTCCTGAACGTTGTCCCAAAATCCTCTTGAATATATGTGGGTGTATATATACCCAATAGACCCTGTGACTAGAATCAACTTTGCAATCATACCAGTCTCCTAAAGCTTCAAACTTTACACACAATCCTGAAAAGTTCCATTGTCAAAACCACTAAAGCAGAAGAAAGATTCAATCTTTATACTGTTAAACCGTTGTAAGATTGAAACTTCAGCTTAAAATGGAGGATTCTGCAACTCTTGAGTTCATTAAGCAACACCTTCTTGGTGAATTCTCTCCAACCGGATTCAGTACTGGCTATAACGCACTTATTACTTCCTTCACAAACGCTAATTGCTTCAATGGAGTTGAAAATCTCTTCCAATTTGATCATCCTTCTCTTCATTTCAATTCTAACCCTAGCTGGGGCGACTTTATTGAATTCAAGCAGAGACCAAATGTAATCGATAACACGACTCAAAATCCCTTCGAAACCAGCTTTAGAGCAGGAAAAGATGACGAATATGAAACGAAATTTCGAAACGCCAGCCCTAACCCTAACGGCGGAGAGGCGAGGTCGTCCTCTCAGTTGTGTAGAAAACCGTCGCTAAAAATATCATTACCTAACAAAACCGAATGGTTACATTTTAGTAACCCGAACACTGATCCGAATCCGGACCCCGACCTGACGTGTCAGGCTGAGAGTTCTGAGCGAAGGCATTATAGAGGAGTGCGTCAAAGACCGTGGGGCAAGTTTGCTGCTGAGATACGGGACCCGAACCGGAAAGGTTCTCGGGTCTGGCTGGGGACTTATGACACAGCCATTGAAGCCGCCAGAGCCTATGATAGAGCCGCCTTTAAGCTTCGTGGATCCAAGGCCATTCTTAATTTCCCTCTTGAAGCCGGTAAGCCAGAGCCGCCAATAAATGCTAGCACGGATAGCAAGAAACGACGTCGTGAGGAGGGTGGTGAAAGAGAAAAGGTTCATGCGGTTAAAAAGGAAAAGTTACCGCTGGTTGACGAGTGCAGCAATAATGATAATAGCAGCAGCGGTAACACTGATAATAATAAATCGATGACGCCGTCAAATTGGAGTTTTCGGGAGAGTGAGAGCATTGGTGGAAATTTGAATATGGCTTTGTTGTCGCCATTATCTCCACATCCGGCATTTGGTATTCATCAGCTTCCAGTGATGTGAAGATTTGAATGAGATAATGAAGGGAGAATCTGAAGTCATTTTGGGGTTGTCGTGGCTGCAGGAATTTCACGAATTGAAATATGGTTTACTTATCTATGGAAATTATTGTTCTTGTCCTGTATTTCGATATCGAATTTTACAATGGAACAAATTATCTTACAAAGCAGAATTCCCATAGTGTACTTTTTTTTTTTTTTCCACCTGTTTTATCTATTTGAATGGAAGGTTAAAGGTTTGCTTTCCCAAGTAAAAATCGTAAGAATTTGAGGATATTTATCTAACGAGTAGAACTAATTAGAGGTTTTCATTGAAACTTGGAAGCTAAGGTAAACATGGTTTTGCTCAGATCGTAGTTGGAACTCTACCGTAAAAAATAAAAAATGGTTGAGTTTGTTTCAAACCCTATACGGTAGCCGTGAATCGTAAACAAACCACCTGGAGAGGATATGTTTATTGGTTTAAAATGAATTAGTATTAAATTTTACTGGCTAATATATGATTTCGATTTTTTTTTTCCCCTATAAAGCATCTGTGAACCATAATTTAAAACAAACTGTTGCAAAAAGAATGGAACAAAAATAAAAAAATAAAAAGAACGAGGAAGAGGAGGAGGAAGAACAAACATCAAATTTTCTATACATTTTGCAGTTTGATTAAGTTTAATTGATCTTTATCTTTTACCCATCATGAAATCTATATAAAACCTATATTTGTAAACCATAATTTATAGCTTTTAAGGAACTATCGATGATAGGTATACTTTAATTTAGTAATTAGATGAATATTTAACCAATGCAACTTATAATAACCTGTGTAGTTGGAGTAAGAATAAAGGTTGGCTTATATGTTCGTCAGCTGACTCGCTCAAACAACTGAATAAGTGAAACCTAGCTATAAATGATAATGTTCAGTTGGTAATTTTACTGCTGTTGGACTCGTTCTTTTAAGATTATCATTATTGAGCATAGAATATACTACAATATCCACAATGTCATCATTTTTCAAATAAAAGTATATAGTACAAGTGGTTTATATCACGAATTGTCTGCAAATCAACCCTGTGCTCTAACTTGGTGTGCTGCGGCTGATTCACTTTGTTGGGAGATAACTTGCATATAAGAAGCTTCATCCGTTGGCTTGCATGATAACTGTTCGCTCCTAAGAAATCGCCTAATTGAGGAGGTGTGTTTGCGCTGCCTCCAACTTAGCTTTTGGAAAAAAGATTCACCATATAACATATGTTATGTATATACACGCGTAATGGGTATGTATCAATCAAATTTGGGCTTGGCAGAAATAGTGGATAGTTTTCTAAAAACCACCTGTCACGTATGTTTTGTATGTATGAAGCATATTATTGGATGAAAATTTCTCAGTTTTGCATGAGTCTTTTAATTCTTATCCCCAAAATTTCTAGCATAGATATTTTCACTCCAATTTTCCTAGACCAACAATGGGGGTCAAAGTTTATTGAACTCTTTCATTTATTATCCATTGCCGTCTCTCTTGTCTCTTCTTTATCTTGAGGTCAGGCAAGACTTTTGCAGACTCTAGGAGGTCCGTCTTTGATTTTGTCCCTGTGGACTGATATTCAAATCTTGATCCCAGGGCTGAGGTTGACCGATTAAGATACAACTTTTCTTTATCTACAAAAGTGGAATTTTAAGGCGATTTATCCATTGATTCATCTAACCTATCTTTGAAGCCAGGTTTAACACAAACTCAACACACGATTTTGAGGCGGAAAAAAGGTACACAGTATTCGGGAACACATTTCACAAATTCAATGAAACTATTTGCAATTCACAAGACATTATGACAACACACTTAAGAAACAAGTATGAAAATTAGGAAGAAAAGAAAACTTATTATTAGTATGTTATATGCATCAAACAGAAGTGCTTATTAGCAAATTTTACTAATGTTTGAGCTGTTATAATAAAGTGCTACGGAGAAACAAGTTAAGTAGATAAACTAAAGAAATTTCTATTTTTTACAATTGATTGCAATCTTTATCCAATAAAACAAAAAAAAAAAAATTTTTTTATAATAATGTGAAATGTTTTTGTTCTTCTAGCTCTGAACAAGTACATATGGCTATCATTAACACTTTTATTATTAATTATATATATTTATTTATGTATAAGATTTCAATAACTAGCATCTTGAGGCACTTCTTAAATTTAATTTACATGGAAATACGCAAGTATCATATTTTATAAGAAAGATAAAAAAAAATGATGGAAAAGTGAAACATTTCTCATTTAAACTGTTGATGTCTAAAGCCTCCTTGACACTCGCCCTATAATGTTTACTCCATCTTATAATTTTTGCATAACGAGGAATTTATTTTCAACTACAAACCTGAATTTATTTATCGCCATACCTAGTGCTTATTTGAGCTTTCATCGCTGTCATTACTACCTTACGAGTTGTTAGACATGCCATATTTTAAAGCCAATGAGCATGTCATATGTGTAATTTTTATTCAAAAGGAAAAAAAAAAAAAAACTGTTATATATCGCTAGTTAAGATACCAACTTACTTAAATAAATATATTTTGACCATTTTCAGGCCACGAGGCTTGTCGGGGACTCGGAGAGCCCTGATATGGCAGGTTAGATGGCATGAAATTAGAAAGAAAAAATTTTATTTAAAACTCAGCTACTAAATTAAAATGATTTTTAAAAAAATTATAAAATGGTAAAACATCATGATGGAAGCAAAGCAACCACGAATGCCCTTGTCATAGGTAACCTTTCCTAGGGTGTGGCTAGAAGCAATAAACAATGGCAGGTCCAATGATGGCCACATAAAGGTGGGAATAGCGTAATTGTTTGTCTACCATTGACGAAAAAGATTTATAGGAATTATCCATCATATATATATTTATATATATATATATATATATTGACTAACTAATAATTACGTTTGGATAAGTTACAATATTAGTAATAGTTTATTTGAAATTATCCATTACTACTATCATATATTCAAATATGATTAATAGTTATATACTATATATACATACACATAACATCTATTATGTATCACTTAGTAAATTCTTTTTTTATAATTTGTCTTACAGTAGATGGAATAAATTATTATTATTATTACTATTATTTTTTTTTTTTGATCCAGGATAGAGTAAAATTATAAAAAGAAAGTGTTATTTCTCAATTCTTGCCGGTAGTTGGCTAAGGTTTGTACATATTAGGTTTGCAAAACAATGCACAGTGAAGGTACACTAGGGGGTTGTCCGGTATAGCCACTCCAATACTTAAATCAATAATAAACTTTTTGTGTATCGAATACTAAATGTACATGCTTAGAATGTAGAGTCTATATAGAGAGTTACCGTTGGGTAGATACTTAGTATTTATAGTAGAGTGGAGTCAGCTGTTGGAGATTAGTTGGCGGAAGAGATCTTCTCCCATAAGTGTGAGAGAGTGAAGATGTCATGTCTGATGTGTTTCTAATATTTAGGGCGTGGCTGTTTTATCTTTATTTTGTAGTTTGTAGCTGTTACAGTTCTTCATGGATCTAAGCTGCTAAGGGCTAAGCCTATGGCCTAAAGAGGTAAGCCTAACGAGGTAAGGCTTGGCGGATCTGGTCAAGCTTGAAAGGTCCTTACCTAAAGTGCCTTGTCAACACTTGTCCTCTCGCAATCTCATTGCCAAGGAAGAGGCAAAGAGAAGGAATGCATAGGCCATTCGGACGTGAGCAATCTGACTCCAAGAAGTTTGACTTGATGCCATGTTGCTGATGTAATGAGGTTACATATTCGAAGTGATGGATGATTCATGGTGAGAAGGCTTGAAGTAGTGAGTAGTCCTAGGCAGCAGTTCGCTGGTTTGAAAGTATCTGAGGCTAGGCGAGCAGGGGTACTAAGGTACTCCAATGCTACAGACCGATCTATTTGAACAGGGCCTGATAGGGACTGAGAGGACATAGGTACGTCATGTCTTCGTAATGTTGACCAGGTGTAGATCAAATGGGCCTTAAAGAAGCTTCCTGTTAAAGGGACTTTCAAAATGCAACTTTTGCTTGCTCGTATTCTATGGATTAAATGTGACGTGACAGGTATCGTGTTGCAGTAGACTAGCGTGCAGCTACATGCTTTTTGCCCTTTTAAAGGTGGCCTTCCAATTGAAACACTTTCTACGTGTCTGTTGGGTAGCATTCTAAGGGATTCGTGTTAATACGTATCCCTATAACCACCTGTACGGCTTCCCAAGCGGTTTTCCTATAAATAAGAGGATTATAAAAAGAGAACGCTTTTCTGCAATCTTTTTGCTCAATTGTCATAATTTCTACATTCGTGTTCAAACTCCTAAACCTTCTTCAGAAGCTTTAATTTTCCTTTTCAACAATCACAATCATGTTTACTAATAGGGGTGAGACTAATTCTTCTTCATTGGAACTTACCTCCAATTTAGATTCTATAAGGAGTGATCCTTCTTGGGTATAGGAAGGCAAAGTGTTGTTACTAGCACAACTCAACCAACTTACGAGGATGGTTGTAAAGGTGTTGGATAGGGCCATAATCATCAATGCTATACTTAGGGACGTATACGTGGATATTCCCTTACCCCACGCTAAGGATTTAATCAATGCTCTTGGTATGGGGAAGGGGCCTGATGGTTGTATCAGCAAAAGTAAGGATTCTACGCCCAGTTGGGTCATCAGCAATTTTCTCGTAGGGGTAATACTCGAATGGCATATTAGATTGCCATGTAGGGACGAATGGGTGGCCCTACTATCAAGAAGGCGCTTCGTGGTTTTCGAAAAGTGCTTGAAGTTTGGGCAACACCTCTCTTAAGTCATTTTGAGAGGGAGTTTTTTTATTACCATTGCTGTAGCTCGTCCTAGATTCCTCCGAATGGGTGGAGGGTATTAAAGGCGTTTTAAGCACTCTATGAATACCTGGTGGTAAAGTCTACTCCCGAGCTATTCTACCACTTCTATATGTGGAAGAGTGTTGGGGGGTGGTCTTACCTCTAGCCATACTCGAGAAAGAAACTATTTTGTAGCCTTGTCGACTCAATCAAAGGATAGCAGGATGAATATATGGTGATGGAGCTGCCTGAAGAGGCTGCCTTTTGGACCTAGTGGGTCGAAATGGTCCGTACTAAAGGTGAGAAGAGGCTGGGTTTGAGCAATGCCAAGGCTGTCGAGGAGATCTTGGCCTTCATGGAGCTGAGAGGTAACTAGGATATTAACGCTGTAGAGACCGTAGAAAGGTATTTCCAACGCCTGATCTCCGAACTCTTCCCCAGGATGAAGAAAGCTATGGCGGAGAAGTGGGTTGAAGGTACTGGTTCATTCCTACGCGCCTATTTATTATGCTAATGTCTGGGTACTTCCTCTGACGCCTATAGGATGGGTGGACTTCCTTGGTTGTGCTGGTCACGACGGTGTTTTACAAATGATAGTGGTAGTTTCCTTTGATTTGTCCTTGTTTTCTTTTTCTAACCTTTATATTGGTCTTCTTGTAGGCAAGAGCTTAGCTCCAAGGGTGACTCATCCATCTATGGACGATTTGATGAGATGATGCCAAGCGCGATCGAAGGTAAGTCAACTAACAAGGAAGGCAACGAGGTCGAAGCCGAAGCTCAGAGAGACTAGTAAGCCGTGGCCAAGGTCTGTACCTTAAGGGATTCCATTTGTCATCCGAGACGAGCTAACAATCATGGCACCTTTAAGAATGGCTTTGCCCATTCCTGCTATCCCCTCGTTTGAACCTATCCTCGTGAGCAATGATGGTATTGACGTGGAGGGGCCTAACGTACAGGTGCTTTCCCTTTTGAAGGCAACCGTAGAAGGAACTGGGGAAATAGTCATCCCTCTTACTGCCACGAGCAATAAGCGTAAGGCTCTTAAGGTACCTGAGGAGCTAGGTCCAAGTATGAAGAGGCAGAAGCTCTTAGCAAGGGACCCATTGGCTAAGGGGAAGTGGAATGAGTGGCCTTTGGCTCACCCTTTCTAAAGTATGAATGACATTGGGGATGAGTTATTAGACGTCCTCAACAACTTCCGAAAGATGGGGTTAGGGCCAAACTCCTTCATAGAAGCACCGTACACTTCCTTGGACGAGGTGCTAAATAGGGAGGGCTTCGAGATGGAGAAGAAGAAGGATTATGGAAAGATCTTATAGTTGAAGTGGGAAGTCCATATTGACGACCTAACGTTGCACCACCGAACCCTCAATTACTAGGCTTCGGTGGGGTCTTATACCCCTGGTGACTGGGCTATGCTGGAGAGGATCTCCCAAGAGGGTGCAAGCGACCTCATATAAACTACAGGCCACTTGAGCACCCTAATGTAGCAGGTAAGTCTTCCATGCAATTGTGGTGTTGTATTTTAGCACCTGGTAATAACTTGTGTGTTCTATTTTAATCTTGCAGTACCATGGCTAGGTTCTCCTTATGCTGAGCAAGTCTTATGCCATCCAAAAAGAGGTAACTAGATTACCGAAGGAGTTGCATCGGCAGAAGAAGTGCCTGCTAGAGGCGGAGACTTATAGTAGGAGGTACTTGAGAAAATTTGCTCTAGCTAACAAGTGCCTCCATTGCTCTATTGTGTAGGTGGCAAGGCTTTAGGTACGGCTCAAGCATGTGGAGCAGGAGAGGGGTAAAGTAAAGAAGGATGCCTGGAGGTCACAAAACTGAAGGCTTGGCTTGAGAACGAATAGAAGATGAAAGTTTGTCTCTTGCAATTACTAGAGGAAGAGGGTATAGCAAGGGCTTGAGTAAAAAAAGAGAACGTTGAACTAAAGGCTTCCATATCCAGGTTGAAAGCCAAGTTAGTAATGAAGGCATCCAAATGTGAAGGCGTTAGGGCCACGTCGCTCAAGCTGGTCGGCTTGAAAGCTACTATAGAGTAACAAGTTGGGGAGTTATAGGGCAGGGTTTTGGAGATGGAAGAGATCATCTCCAAGATAGAAAGCGGGAAGGTCCTCAACGATGCTGTTGCGAGGAAGGAGGTTACCGACTACAGGGCCACCAAGGAGTGGCTAGAGGAGCCAGATGACCTGTCTATTGATTTCGCCCACTTCACCAAGAGAGAAATCCTCTCCTATTATTTAGATCTAGACTTGAGCTTCCTGGATTTTTTAGACTCCCCCATGTTCATCGAGAAGAGGGAGGTGCTAATTAGAGGGGAAGGCACTTCTACCTCTAACCCCATTTTGGCAACTCGGTTGGAATATGCCTTAGAAGCCATCCTTGGGGAAGATTTACCTGTAGGGGGTCCTTTCGCTCCTGATTCGCATGTCTCGTGTTACCTTGTGACTCAAGGCCTACTGGCTGAAGTGTCTGCGGATCAACGCTCAGAGCAGATTGATGCCTTCAATTTTTCAGAGTTGCCCGAGTTAATCGATCCCAAGCGATAACAAGGCTCTGTAAATTTTTTTTGTTTTATTTTTTTTTTGTTCAAGGTCGGGATGTCTATCTTTTCCCTATAAATAAAAGTGTATAATAAATAAACAAAGTTTTTCTCGTCTTTTGCTATTCTCTCTGTAAGCTTTATGGACCCTTGGTTAAGATTTTGTTGGGGCAATTCCTCTATGCAAGAGGTGTTTCCCCCTACCGAGGTTACCTTAAGGGGGGTCAGGTCGGTGGCATTCTGACCTGCTCGGTTCGTGGGAGTTCCTTTGTGCAAGGAGTGTTTACCCTTGCCAAGGTTACCCTAAGGGAGTTAGGTCAGTGGCGTTTCGACCTGCCCGACTCGTGGGAGTTCTTCTATACAAAGGGTGTTTCCCCTTGTCAAAGTTACCTTAAGGGGGTTAGGTTGGTGGCGTTCCAACCTACCCAACTCGTGAAAGTTCCTCTATATAAGAGGTGTTTTCCCTTACTAAGGTTACCCTAGGGGGGGTCAAATTGGTGGCATTTCGACCTACTTGACTCTTAGGAGTTCCTTTATGCAAGGGGTATTTCCCCTTATCAAGGTTATTCTAAGGGGGTTAAGTTGGTGATGTTCCAACTAACCTGAGTAACTATTCGTATGCTTTTTTGAAAGGCTAGCAAGGTAACTAAAACAAAAGGAGACAGAGAGAAGTACGCAATCAGTTGAGAGCTTTTTATTTCGACTCGAATTGAAAATAAAACAGTACATGATGAAATTTTAATCAAAGTAGAGGTGTAGATTGTCTGTATCCTATGTGTGTAGGATAAGCTTGCCATCCAATCTTTCCAGCCTATATGCTCCATTACCTAGCTTCTTCCTGACTCTGACCGAGTCTTCCCAATTAGGGCCCTGCTTATCCTGGCCTTCTTATGAACCTGTAGCTTTCAATTTTCGACATACTAGGTTGTCGACCTTGAATTCCTTGTGTCAAACCTTTTTATCATAATACCGAGCGGCCCTATGTTGGTATGCAGTAACTCGAGCAATAGCGAGGTCTTTGATTTCCTCAATTGTGTTGATGCTTGCTTGCAGCAATGAGTCATTCAGGGAGGTATTGAAGCTTCGAGTCCAATTATTAGGGAGTTAAAGCTCGATAGGGAGGATAGCTTCCAACGTAAAAGCTAGATAGAACGGTGTCTTACCTGTTGAAGTGCAATACGTAGTCTTGTGCCTCCAAAAGATATTAGGTAGCTCATCGGCCCAAGCGCCATGAGATCAGTTCATACGCTTCTTAAGGTTATCTAAGATGACTCAATTGGTCGCCTCCACTTGTCCATTTGATTGGGGGTGAACGATCGAGGTGACGTATGCAGCGATGTGGTGCTTAGTACAGAACTTCTTGAACTTGGGGTTGTTAAATTGTCGGCCCTTGTTTGTGATTAGTGCATGAGGGACTTCAAACTGGGAGAGAATGTTGTTTCTAACAAATGTCTCTATACTTCTCTCTGTGATTTTGGCTACGGCTTTAGCCTCCACCTACTTTGTAAAGTAGTCCACGACAACAATTATGAACTGCTATCCTCTTGATGTTTTTGGGAAGGTGCCAAGGATATCGTTTCCCCATCGGGCGAACAGCCATGGGCTCATCAAGGGTTGGAGCGCGTTGCTGGGTACGTGACTAATTGGGGCATGCTTTTGGTATTGTAGGCAATTCTGGGCTACGACTTTCGTATCCTACCTCATGGTAAGTCAGTAATATCTAAGTATTAGTGCCCGAAGGTATAGGGCTTGGGACTGCATATGATTGTTGTACACTCTGATATGCAGCTCTTCCATGACGTGCAGTCTTTCCCTTTCTCGAAGACACCGGAGCAAGGGGAGGTTGATTCCCCTGCGGTATAGGAAGCTGTCAATTAGTGTGTAATTAGTGGTGCGATACTGAAGCTTCTTCGACTCCCTCCTGTCCTTTAGCAATGGTCCCTCCTCCAAGTAGCTCCAGATGGGATCTATCCAGCTCAGCTCTAGTGCCGCCATGGTCAGTTCTAAAACTTTAGCAAGGCTTGAAGCTATGCTTTTTTTCGACAGGTACTTTATGAAGATCTTGTTGTCTTTCATCTTAAGCTTCCGTATGCCAATGGAGGCCAACTTGGATAGCCAGTTGGTTGCTGAATTTTCTATTCGAGGGATTTTCTCGATGTCCCAAGAGGGAAAGTCCGTTAGGAGCCCTCTCGCCTTCTCTAAGTACTTGGCCATAGTACTATCCCTAACCTCATATTCACCTTGGACCTGCTATACAACGAGCATGAAGTCCGAGAATATTCGCAGCTGCTAAACCTCGATCTCCTTAGCCAACTTCAGGTCGGCAATAAGCGCCTCATATTCGGATTCATTGTTGTTGGAATCGAACCCGAACTTGAGGGCATAACAAATGGTGACTTTATGTGGGTTGGTCAACACAAGGCCTGCATCTCCACTTCCCGTGGTAGATGATCCATCGACATGGAGAGTCCAGACTGGTCTGTCATCTCCTAGCGATCTTTCTTCCTCAATATATTCTACTACAAAGTTAGTTGAGACTTAAGCTTTGTAAGCTATTTGTGGCTAGTACTAGATTCCGTATGCACTTAGTTCCACTGCATACTTCATCATCTGTCCAGATGCATTAGGTTTCAGTAACTAGTTTGTAAGTACAATAACTTGGTGTGCTTGGAAGTAAGACCTTACTCGTTTGGCAGTAATGACGACGGCCAACGTAAATTTTTTTGCCTAAATGTACCTAACCTTTGGCCCATGAAGTATGTGGCTGATGTAATATATGGGCTTGTGTTCTCTTTGTTATGCTTTGACCAGCATGGAAGAGAGGGCCTTATCACTTATAGCCAGGTACAAAAATAGATCTTCACTCAGGATGGGCTTGGAGAGGACCGATGGATGAGCGAGGAAGTCTTGGAGCTACTGAAAGAAAGTGGTGCACTCCTAAGTTCATTTGAAACCCTTTGGATTTTTGAGGATTTTGAAGAACTCAACACATCTATTAATGCTCTTTGAAATGAATCCGCTAAAGACAGCCACCATGCCGATGAGCTTTTGTACATCTCGGATTGAAGTTAGGGGCTTCATTCCCCTAATTGCCATGATCTTCTCAGGTTTAGCCTCAATACTTCTCTAGGTGACCAAGAATCCAAGGAACTTGCTAGAGCCGATGCCGAAAATGCACTTATGGGGGTTCAACTTCATGTCGTGCGTGCGCATTCGATCAAGGGCTTCCTAGAGATCCTTAACATAATTGATTGGCTTATGGCTCTTCATAATCATGTCATCAACGTACACCTCTATATTGTACCTGATCTAGGGCTTAAATAATTTCATCACCATTCGCTGGTATGTGGCCCCGACGTTTTTCAGTCTGAATGGCAATACAATATAGCAATATGTGCCATAGTTGGTGACAAAGGAGGTATGGACCTCCTCTTTTGGGTCCATTTTTATATGGCTATATCTCAAAAAGGCATCCATGAAGCTCACGAGGGTGTGTCTTGACTTAGAATGGACAAGCTGGTCGATTCTAGGGAAGGGGAGACAATCTTTGGGGTAGGTTTTATTAAGATCGGTATAATCGACATAAATGCGCCACTTCCCATTCTTATTTTTCACTAGTACTACGTTAGCCAACCTCGTCGGGTACATTTCCTCCCTTACGAAGCCAGCTTTGAGTTGCTTCTACATTTCCTCCTTGATTACAGTCTGCCGTTTTGGGGTTAAATACGTCTTTTTTTTGTTTGATAGGCTACGCGGTGGTGTCAATGTTGAGGCTATGGGTTGCCAAGTCGGGGGAGATTTCGAGCATGTCAGACGTTAACTAGGCGAACCTATCCAAATTTGCCTATAAGAAGGTAATGATTTCGTCCTTCACTTTGGCTAAGGTCTCAATCTTGACTTTCCTTGTTTGGTTGGGAGAGTCGCCAGTTTAGACATCTTCGGTTTTTTCTTCGAGCTCGCCCCTCTTGCCTAGTCTCTCTTGCAGGCCCATCTCTAGAGCGAAGATGCCATTGCCTTTGGCTGCCTTGATATACAGCTCTCGTAAGATCTTCTGATCGCACCTGCATATTCCTACATCCGTAGGTGTCAAGAATTTGACCTTCAGATGTAGGGAGGATGTGACCATCCTAAATGTGTTTAGGCTTGGTCTTCTCAAGAGCGCATTATATGGGGAAGGATAATCGGTCACAACGAACTCTACGAGTTGTTGTACCACGTAGTTGTCATCGCCAAGTTCCATGTCCAACATGACAATGCCCTTAGCTCGAACCGTGCTACCATTGAAGCCAATTAGATTATGATGGTATGGCTTCATCTTTATTGGCAGCTTCTTCCTTATCCTATCAGATGTGTAGAGGAAGAATATATCGGTGGAGCTGCCAATGTCTACTATGATTTTCAAGACCTCAAATTTTGAGATCCTCGACCCAATAACCAGGGTGTCTTGGTGGGGAGTGTCAACCCCTTCAAGGTCAACATCAGAGAAGGAGATGAAGTGTCTAACTTCTGCCTCTTCTCCTTAATTGCTAGCACCTTTGATTAGGTGTTAATTGAGCTATTAGTGTTCGGCTGGCTCCCAAGGTACGAGCCCCTCATAATTACATTTATGATGCCATTGGGGGTACGGTCATTGTAATGATCATTATTCTGCTCCGCCTAGGCATCTTTAGTCCATCGCCTTCGAGGTACCTTATTAGTGTCATTGTTGGACTGATCGTCGTTTCGTTGATGTGCCATGTACTCATTAAGGAAGTCGCGTTAAATGGCGTATTTGATGGCATTCTTCAACTGGAAGCACTCTTTAGTTGTATGGCCGTAATTGTTATGGAACTAACAGTATTTGTCGAAGTTCTGGCGACTAGAGTTTCTTTACATTTTTTGTGGCCTCTACAACAAGTTTCAGTGCCTCACTTTGGAATAGAACTAGGCTATGGGTCTATTTAGAGGCTTGTACTGCTTGTAAATAGGAGGGGGGAGAGGGTCGTACTCTGCTTGGCATTTCTTCTTCCCAAAGCTTTCCCCCTCTAGCCTACTCAACATCCTTCTGCCAAGGCAATCTTTAATGGATAATTTCTCCTTGTCTTGCTTTTCGCCTGTCCTTTCTCAGTCGACATTGCGCTTGGAGCAAATGTTGTCTTCCTGGTCGATGTACTTCTAGGCTTTGTTCTAGAAGTCGACTAGGGTCTTTGGCTTGCTCTTCACAAGCAATTAGAAGAAATCTCTCGAGGGTCTGATGTCAAATTATGCAGCATGTACAGCAACTCCCTCATCTAATTGAGGGATCTCGACCACAGTATTATTGAACCAAGCTACGTAATCGCGTAGGGACTTGCCTTTGCCCTACCTTACAAGGTACAAGGACGATGTGTCCTTGGATAGGAGCTTACTAGCCCTGAAATGGAGGCTAAACTTCCTAGCTAGCTCATTGAAGGAGTTGATCGAATTGTCGGGGAGGTGGTTAAACTATGTCCATGCTACCTTCCTCAATGTGCCTGGGAAGGCCTTGCATAGTATGGCATCTCCATGATTGTGAAGGTCCATGATAGTCATCGGGGCTGCCTGTGCCGTCGTATTGGTCCAGAGATAGGGGTTTGCTGTTAGGGGGCAGTACTTTGTCCTTGATACCCCTGGTGAAGGGGGTCTTGTTGCTAGCAACCAGTTCGTGTCGCTAGCAGGCTTGCTCCCCTACTGCTCGGAGAGCTACCTTACCATCGTGCGCAGTTCATTAAGGTCGGCATTGTCTACTGGGTGAGCTCATCATACAGTTGAATGAGCCTGAACACCTTGTGAGTCAGCTTCCTGCTCATTGCCAGCTTGAGCTTAATCGTGGATAACCGTAGACCTTACTGGCTACTATCGCAGCAGTGGATTGGGTTTCTCATTCCTTCCATTCTACAGCTGCTACTGGATGGCATCTGAAGCTTCAGGGTGGTGAGTTTGTTCGTTGTGGCACTCTACTTCTTCGAGGTGAGCTCAGAGCTCCCTATTCTGCTCAGTATACTATTTAACCAAGTTCTTCATGTACTCCAAGTGTTCTTCTAGCACAGCTCTTAGGAAGGGCTAGTTGCCCTTAGGTAGGTTGTTCAACTATTGATTTCCTTACTTATCGCGCTGAGACATGATGTAGAAAAGCTTGATGTAGGTTTATGTTTAGTGTGTTTAAGATTTCGGGTGTAGGAATTTTCTTTCTCATAGACGATGCCAAATATCGTTCCTCAGTTCTTGCCAGTAGTCGGCTAAGGTCTGTACGTACTGGACTTGCAAAATAAGGCATAGTGAAGGGATAACGAGGGGTTATTCGGCGTAGCTACTTGATACTTAAGTCAGCAATAAGCTTTTTATATATCGAATACTAAGTACACAGGCTTAGAATATAGAGTTTGTAGAGAAGGTTACAATTGGGTAGATGTCTAGTATTTATAGCGGAGTAGAGCCGGTCATTAGAGATCAATTGGTAAGAGAGATCTTCTCCCGTAAGTGTGGGAGAATAGAGCTATTGTGTCTGATGTGTCCTTAACATTTAGAGCGTAGTTGTTTTATTCTTATCTTATAGTTTGTAGCCATTACAGTTCTTCATGGGCTTGCTTGGGCCACTAAGGGCCGGGCTTGAGGCTTATAGAGATGAGCTTAGCGAGGCAAGGCATGGCGGATTTGGTCAAACCTGAGAAGTCTCTATCTAAAGTGCCATGTCAATAGAAAGAAAAGAAAAAAAAAAAAGATAGAAAGAAACCAATCTAATGCGTTAGTTTAGCCATTTTTTCTTCAATGGTCAATAATAGGTAAAATTTTTTGGATGAAATTACATCACTCATCCATAGAGGTAGTTTCATGGTTCACCATAGATAAATAAAGATGTCTATGCAAGAAAGGGGAGCAGTGTACCCCAGAGTGATAGGCCATCAACCACCGTTAAGCATGGCTAATGACCTTTACCCTAGCAGGTGAGGGTAGTCACAGGTACCCTCTATTATGATGTCTTTATGTCTCTTATTGTTTTAATTGAGTTTCATTTAATTTCTACTTTTAGACTCCATCTATTTCAAGAAACTTATTTTTAAAAAATATTTTCTCTAATTAACCAGAAAACCTATTTTCTCTATTTTTCCTTATTTCATATGCTTAAAAGGACCCTTTAAACTAAAAATATTTTTCCAAAAGCTCTTTGACCAAGAGAAATCCTAATCTTTTCTAGGAAAATAACTTTTTTTTTTTAAAGACGGAATGCCTTTTGTCAAATTAATCTTCTCAAGTAATTTTAGTTTAAGATAATGATACTTATTTAACTTTTATTATAATTCGTTTATATCTATACTTTAAATGTGAAAAGAATCTCAATGTTAAAAAAAATTGAAAACTTGTTAAAAAAAATTATAAAAATCAACTATAGAACTTGTAACAATGTGTACTATTACATTTTACACTTTTAAATAAAATATTTGGTATTTTAATTTATAATAATATGCCAATATTGATTCAATAAGGGAGTATGACAATAAGTTACATAATATTTATGAGTCAAACAATGAAAAAGTTTTTCAACATATGTTTATAAAAAAAAAAAAAACCAAACACATTGAGACATTATTTTCATGAAAATACTTTAGAAAAATATTTTCTAACAAGTTTTTCCATTTAAACTAAGGAAGTCTAATTTTCCCATTTCACCTCTCTTTGATTTTTTTTTTTTTTTGCTAAAACATCTTTTAAATATATTTATGTTTGTAAGTTGACATGTTGTAAATTGGCAAATTAGATAAGCAAATAAGGCATTCTCATTAGTTTCAAATCACATAGCAATTAAAAGTTTAATTGAATATTATATATAATAATTGACAAGCTCGTGCATGTTAAACTTCAATAGATTCTACGGTATTCATCAAGGTTTATATATAGTCCATGCATATTGCTTAAACAGTGTTCTCCCTTACCATGATGGAATATGCTAGATTACCCGTTTCGAAATAAGAAAAAAGAAAAGCACAAGAGGAAAAAAAAAAAAAAAAAGAAGTTGAATTATCCTCATTTTTTCATAGTAATATGCGGCACGATTTATCCAGCCAGATGAAGATGGTCAAAGTCTTCACACTGCTCCAAAACAGGAGCAAGGAATAAGTGGTCTCACCAACTTTGACTTATTCGTAACTCCCCCACCTGTGATGTAAAAGGCAATTAATGTGGTGGAGCATCTACTTATTAATTTCGTAGAGAAAAATGCAGACTTTTCCACAAATTCTATCTTTATTTGAATTTTAATACCCTTCCACTCTTCCACATTACGATGGCCGATATCTAATTAAGACCGAGAGCACATTAATCATTAACCTATGTTTAAACCGGGTTAATTATTACCTGCTTCCAAATTCCTTTTCTTTTCTTTTCTTTTTTTTTTCTCTTTTCTTCGTTACTTCATTTTAAAATTTATAGTTTGTCAATTATAAAAAAAATAAAAGAAGCCCTTGAATCTATATTAGTGCAATTTTATTCGCGTGGGTTTATCTCTTCCATGTTTACATACTAAGCCTAGTTCAGTTATTTTAAAGGGTAAGATTCCGTCAAATTCAGTATATTTCTTATCACTATGGAAAACATGTTAAGGATTAAGGGTATAGATGAAGCAAATTTACTTATGTACTACTTGGTTTGATGTTAACTCAAATAATAATTAATCAAGTCAAGCTAAAAATTCATAATATTTAACTTGATTAGTAGTAAGCTTAATCAAGCTCATGTCATGCTTCAAAATTAATTGAGTTCGAATTAGGTTAGAGTCTTAGTATTATTTTGATTAAGAAAAATATATATACATTTGAATCAAGTTTGAAATCCAATTTGAGCTAGTTAAGTACTATTTCTAATCAAGTTTGAACTCCAAACTCTAAGCTCGATCGAGTTAGAGTCAAGCTCGTGCATTAGAATTTCAAATTAAATTTGAATTTAATTTTATATTATTTCAACTTGATTTATTTATAGTACATGTAAGCATATAATGATAAATTGCAACATATCGCATATATAACTCTTTATTCTTTGAAAAGCTAATTAATACCTAGATATTAGAGCATAGGAATCGTATTTTTGTGATTTTAGCGGCCACGCAAGCCTAGACTATTTTGTTCTTATCCACTTCAGCCTATATATATTTCCTACAAAATTCACCTTAAAAATAAGAAAAAAAGAAAAAACTCTCTTCAATGGAATAAAAATAACCAAAAGTGACCGTGTATATCTTATTTCAATATACATATTTGTACATATATATATAAATAAATAAATATATATATATATATATATACGCCTTGGTACATTAGACGCAATGTGGAATAGTAAGCAGATTTTTAATTACAAAATCCAAAAATATATAAAACCTCTATAAATTAAGAGAAAATTACACTTTTACTTCTTAAACTTTGCCGATTTTTTAAATTGAGTTCATAAACTTTTATTTTTTTTCTATTTCAATCTTCAAACATTTTGAAAGCATACACAAAAAGTTTTCTATTAGTGAATCGTTAGTTTTTCCATTAATAAATGACTCTTTTATAAATTTTTGAAAAGTCTTATGACCAAAATAGTAAAAATAAAAGTTTAGAGACTCAATTTAAAAAAGTACAAAGTATAAGGACTAAAAGTTTAAAGTGTGATTTCCCTCATTTTCTTTTCCTTTTAGGATCTATATTTTTATTTGTATTTCATTACAACCTATACTTATACATATATATATATATATATTTGTAACACCCCAAAACTTGGAACGCTACAACCTACTATGTATCCCTAACTTCTGCTAATACGTCAGGTGTTTAGTAACTTACAGCTTGACTAAGATCCATAAACTAATTACATAAAATTTGCTAACTCATAAATTAATAACCTCAAATCTGAATTAAAATAGAATGTCAACCACTCAATTTCCACATATCACAATAGTAAATGAACCCAACTGTCATGAGTGAATGAACCTGAATATAATATAACCTTGGATAAACAACTAAGAGTCTCGTAAGCTATATTTTAGAGGCTTAAGATTATGCTTGGTTATGCTTGTTAGATAGTTGAATGTATGCATGTGCTTGATTATGGGTGATGCTATGATTCTGTTTGTTGTTCTGGCTTGTATGGTATGATTTGTATGAAATAATTGATCATCTTAAACTGGACCTAATCAAATATATAGTCTATAATCATAATCGGACCTACATGGCAACCTATTAGGGGAACTTAGGACTCTCCGACCAAATATCGACCCCTTCGAAAGGGATAGCGCAGGATTGCATAATGGTCCCTTCTTCATCCTCACTTGAACTAAGTGACAAGAGAGGAGGTCGCGATGAGGGTGAAGTCAGTGGTTCGAAGGTAGTCACGGGAGAAGCGAGGTCTCCATTGCATAAGCCTGGGTTTGGTCGTGAGCTGTTGCATTAATGGCAACTCCTCAACCCGGATTAGAGCGGGCATAATTTCTCTAATCTCATGATGGGCCAGACAACATTGTATGATGGCATTCGTTTGCATATGCATTGCACCTAATAAGTTGATTGATAACCCTGTTGTGTGTTTATTGTATAGTTTTAAGTCCTACATCCTAACTTATTAAGCTGTGGTTGCTCACATCCCTATAGACGTCGTGCAGGTGCTGGCTAAGAAGCGGCATATAACTACTTTGAAGCTAGCAACTGCTGGATCCTAAGAAGTGAGGAAAAATATTTGAAGATCAAACATATATTTTTAAGGTTTAAGTTTTTACTTTAGAACTTTTCATTTTGTACAATGTAATAACTAGGAAATATATTACAGAGAAATATTGTACACTTTAACTACAATAACTAAATTATAGTGTATATACATATTTCCTCACTTTTTTAGGTAAATGATCTATTTAAATTATAAACTGTTTACTTCAAAGCGGGTTAGTTGTGGACGCCTTGTGTAGATCAGGTCTAAGATAGCGGTTGTAAGGCCAACTTCTATCTTAGGATGGTTTACACAATAGGGCTGTTACGACTCTGCCGCTTCGGGGCGTGACATACCATTGTACGACATACCCTGATACCATACACTTCAACACCAGCTCAGCAACGCTAATAGTACGTAATTTACACCATAACCATATCACTACCGTTCTCATTTACCTCATTAACCTTTTTTACTGACCCTACACCAAAACCACAAAACTAAGAATTCTTAAAAAAAAAAAGTGTAAGAACAATACTTACATCTAATTCTTGATAAGAAACACTCTAAACTCGAATTACAAACGAGTGAAGTTATAAAAACAAAAATCTTTATGGTTTTTATGACTTTTCTTTGAAGAAAAACGAATTTATACATTAGATAGACGAAGAACTTACTTAAAATTGTTGTATTTTTATGTTTTCTCAAAATTTCATCCGTTTTTCTCATGTCATAGCCGTCAAATTCGAATTTTGGCTTTGAGTTTGAAAGGGGTTAAGTTGAGAACTATAAGTTTTTTATTCTTATAGAAAAATAATGTGATAATTTGTAGGGAAAAGATATAGGGTTTATTTGGAATAAGGGATAATAGAAAGTCTGAATCTTTTCCCATGACCAAATTACCCTTGCTATCCCTTATAAACTACAAGTCATACCAATGTCTTAATCTTTTCCCTTAACAATATTGCCCTTAGCACTTGATAGTTATTTATATACCATACCAATTTCTCTAAGTCTTTATTCTATCATCTTATTCCTTCCTTTATTTTATATTTCTAAAATTTATTATTATTATTATTATTATTATTATTATTATTATTATATAACCTTTTTTTTATCGAGTTTTACAATTTTTGTTCTTTTAGGACGTGATTTTTAATGAAACTTGTAATATAGAAAAACGAATATTCTAGTTTTGCTCATTTTTAAGAATATAAGTCTTGAAATCAATGAAAAAAAAATGAAAATGTAAAATCCTAAAATGAAAAGGTAGGAAAAAAATTTTGGTTCTTTTGATATACCTTTTTCATTTTAGTTGAAAAATACTTGAAACAATCGATAATTCGATTTGGCATTTATCAATAGAATCAAATTGCATTTAATTTTTCAAATTACATATAATAATAGTTTTTTTTCCCTTTTTTTCCCACTAACTACATTATATATTACAACAATTTAAGAAAAGAGATATTCAAACTTAATCTATCCATTTAAGAGATTAGTGTTAATTAAATAATTGTACAAATTATTTGATACTTATTCTAATTATTAAATTAAATAAAGGGCAGTGAATACTAATTATCTATTTAATTTAATGATACTATATGAAATTAGTTAGTAAATTATTATACATTTGTAAGTTGAAAAAGATAAATAATGATTATATTTATAATAAGACAAATAAGTTTTTTACTAATATTTTATCTAATAACATAATTAACTATTTTGATTCATTAAGTTGTAATTATTTTTTTTTGTTAGAAAAATTAACAAGAGATGAAGAGGAAAAAATAATGAAAAATTACACTTTAGTACTCAAACTTTACCTCTTTTTTTTTTTTAATTGAGTTCTTGACCTTTTATTTTTTATGTTTTAATCCTCAAACTTTTCAAAACTTTACAAAAGAGTTATTTATTAATGGAAAAACTAATGATTTACTAATGAAGGATTTTTTTACAATTTTTTGAAACGTTTATGGACTGAAATAGAACACTAAATGTTTAAGGATTCAATTATAAAAATTAGCAAAGTTTGAGGATTAAAAATTTAATTTTTTTTCATATATTAATAACATTTAGATCATGAAATTTTATTAATATAATTTAGATAGGTATTAATTAACGGATAAATTAATAATTTGTCAGTTTAAATAGTACTTTTTAGGTTCCATAAAAATCCTGTTGAGGATGAAGTTGAAGATAATTGAGTACATTAGAATCAATCACATGAAAGAAAGCATTTATAGCGGTAGCAACTTTTTATAATTTTTTGTTATGGTTCAAGAATATGGTACCAAAATTTTTAATGCAATGAGAAAAGTTAGAGATAAAATTTATCTAAATTTAAATTTTAAGAAAAAATAAACAATAATAGATCCATATTTTATTAAATTGTTCGACTTATATTTATAATTTTAGAGAATTATTAATTTATAATATTAACGAAATAGAGATTTGTATAAACATCTTCATAAAAATTATTATCTTATTAATTTATTGAAATTACTAATTTTATAAATTAAAATAAAAAATATTATTAATTTATTGAATATTAATTTTGAAAGATTTAACAATAATACAGTGTCGTTCACAAGTTATATTTATTATAGACACAAAGAAGCATTAAGGTAAACATCACGT
The DNA here is from genome assembly GCA_024138015.1 of Lumnitzera littorea. Classification (NCBI taxonomy): domain Eukaryota; kingdom Viridiplantae; phylum Streptophyta; class Magnoliopsida; order Myrtales; family Combretaceae; genus Lumnitzera; species Lumnitzera littorea. The sequence continues at coordinate 79,621,085 of JAMXBB010000001.1, forward strand.
TCAACGATAGAATTTTCTAGGATTATCATCTAGACCTTTTGAGATCCACTCAATTACAGATTCACAACCGTGTAGCAAGTTTTATACGTCATCCTCATTTAATCTCAAGACAATTACAAGCATGAAGAATCACTTTGTGGAGTCATTGGATATCTAGTCATTCTCTTTTTTTTTTTTTGAGGGTGGGGGGGAGGGTTAATCGGTTAGGTTTTTGTCTGTTTATATACATTATATATAGAGCTTCCCAGCATGTCAAGTGTGTTAATCTATCTCGCCCTATATTGGCTCATGGCTTAAGCAAGTTGACTTGCTTATAAATATAATACGAAATTTTCAATCCAATTTACTGTGAGTTAAGCGAGTCAACTTACGAATTATACTATTCTTCATTTCTCATGAAAGCATTATGTAGAATATTCATAAATTATAAATCATAGTTGACAATTTCATCAGTTTTAATATTTATATTTAGCTTTTATTTACTATAAAAATTAATTTTCATTTTGTCTTAGAAAAATAAAGTTCCAATCTTTCTACAAAAAATATATTCATAACATACATACATACATACATTTGCATATCAAATCATATTTATACATTGCAATTATTTTGAATGTTCCATATATGTTGGTATATGTGATAAACGTATCTTATATTCATTATTTCTTATTACAAATTATTAATATAATAGACATATTATTATTGTACAATAGGGATAAAGCTAGTACAAATACCTAAACTTTCATATTTTTTCATTTTAATTTATAAATTTTAAATTTGTTCATTTTAACACCATGAACTTTTTAAATAAGATAAATTCGTATATCTGTTATAACAGTCGTTATTATGAAATGGTAGAATGATAATATAAATACATCAACCTTCATTTTATTTCTATTTTAGTACTCAAACTTTATTTTTCATTTCATTTTGATACTTCAACTTTTTAAAATGAAACAAATAAGTATTCTTTATGATGGTCATTATAACAAAAATACTAATTTGTTTTATTTAAAATGTTGAGATACTAAAATGAACAAGTTTAAAATTTAGGTATTAAAAAGAAAAAAAAAATGAAAATTCAAATATTTCTAGTGACTTTATCTCTCATACAATATAATTATGGTTAATTTGAGATGAGCATATCATATAGCATTGCTCAATTTCAATGAATGAATATGTTTTGAAATAAAATATAATATTAATTACATTTGTGAAAAATTTAATCTTAAGACCCAAATTGTATTTAAATAAAATGCATGAATAGAGCATATCAGTTTTTTTTTCTCTATTTTTTTTTTTAAGTGAGGTGAGTTAAAAAATTCTATATTTAAGTGAGTCAAAATTTTTTAATCCGACTTGCTTTTTTTTTTTTATGGATTATGCAGTTTAGCCTACATAACCTGCCTTACTTATCTCTCTCTCTCTCTCTCTCTCTCTCTATATATATATATATATATATAGATTCTTAATCTTCAATAAGCTATTGATCACTTATACAATAAGGAAGTTTAAGTTAAGAGGGGTATTAGAGGGTGTCTTGGAGTAGTTACTTTGATGACTAAATCAATAAAAGTTGAAAAACAAAGGACTATAATATAGTGAAAGTGCACAGAATGTAGGATCCACTACTAAGAGGGCTAATCCTCTATTTATAAGTGACTAGGCTGAGCTATTTTAAGAGAAAAGTTAGTATCTTAAAATCTACTCTAGATTTTGTGGGATATACCTACTAACAGTTGTTGATCAACCTTATTTATTGAGCTGTTCTCGCTTGTTTTTTAATTTGAAGTCATGAGCTGGGCTTGACTAACTTGAGACCATTTTTAGCTTAAGACAATTTAATCTTGTCAATCCAAATTTTGCTCTCGTTGATGAGATTGAAGGGTCAACTGCTTTTCAATCTTTTATTGTAGGCTATTAGCCTAAGCTTAGGAAATATGGAACTAAGACTCATGTGACAAGCCAATGCCCCTTTATTTGTTGTGGAAAAAAAAAATTAAGACCTAATAAGATTAGAAGTCTACGTTTTTTTCAAGTCGAACTTGGATTAATAACTCAGCATGGTCTTTAGTGAGGTTGTTAAAGCTCTTGGAAGCTTGGTTTAAGTTTGGTTGGTTATGGACGGTGGATTTATACGGAGCTTAGATTAGGCTTAAAGGTTGGTTTGGGCTTATAAAAGCTTGACCCTTGTTTTAAAGAGGTTAGTGTAGACTTGAAGATGCACGTCTAAAATAGTCTATCAATAATATAAAACCATAAGTTTTATAACAATTTTTATTTCAAGCATTCAAGTTTGAAATAGTAAAAACCAACATCAAAACGATATCTAAATGATAAAACAAATGATTAATGTCACAAATGATATATGTACTTTGTTAAAATGTATAATATACTATTTGTATTTAAAAAAAATCAACTTGGTGCCTAATTGAAGTTTTTATATTCGTTTTTACTATATGAACAAACTTTGATAAGTATTTTTGCTAATATAAATATAAAGATGAATTAGGAATTAAATGTCCTAGTCACCTAAGGCTAGGAGATGGTCGATGGTCAATGGCCATCTGTTAGGCATTACGCGAACTCTCATCAAGTGGCTACCAGTCAACTGCAAGTTTAGGATGGTTGAAATGGATGTTTAAAATAAAATGGGTTGCGATTTGCTTTAAGAAAGGAGGTTATTTGATCCATTTGTAGCCATGGATCAATTCTTATTTTGTTTTTATATACATATTAATAAATGTACTTCATAAAGTTAGTTCAAATAAGAAAAATGACTATAAAACTTAAATCAGATAGCAAAATCGATCTTTTTAAAAAAATACAGATAATGAATTATATATTTTAGTAAAGTTTAGATCATTTATATTTCTAACCCTAAAATAAACTATATTCATTAAAAAGAGGTAGACGTTTAGCGCTTGTAGTAGACCAATTTATCGATACCGTCATGAGTAAATCTTATCGTCAACATCATTTGAATTAATCCCCTCATGCTCATGAGGTTTTGACCGTATAAAAGTAAAACATAGGACCATCACATCACATGAAGGCAAAAGTCATCAATGCACCGTATACGTTGTATATCTACCAGGTCGTCATCGCATTTGTCAAAGTCAATTCCATCGGCAAATCCATGCAGAAACATTTATGATGTTATCGTTCGCTTTTAATAATGACTCATGCATGAAGTAAATTTGTTCCCGGTAGAGATTATTGAGTATGGTAGGGATTGTAGCCTTCTGGCACCCGTCACCTCCGTAAACGATAACAGCATTCCATTGAAATCAAGTGCCACATTAATTGTGTTGATAAATTAAATATTTATACTAAATAGTGTTGGGGTGGGGTGGGGGGGGTTGGTGGCGTGGTGGTGGCGGAATTGTGCATTATATGATGATAAAATATCTGTATTTGCGTTCGCATTAACATATATCCTTACCTTTTGTATTTCTCATAAGAGTTTAAATGATTTAAAATTAAACATTACAAACCATTTCAATTTGACTCACTATTTACTTAAATTTTATTCTACATTATTTAGGTCGAGCTCAGATTAAAGCTTTAACTATTTGACTAGTCTGTTGAGATAAACTTAGTTTCATAATAAAACTTGACTAACTTACAATTCTAATTGAATTTGTGTTAAACTTATATGTGAGCCGAGTTTCAAGTAAAGTGAGGATGTTAATATTATTATTGTTATTATTTGAACAAAAGATAACATTTTACATAAATTCCTAAATAAGCTTAATAAAATTAAGTTTGAGCTCGAATTCAATGTTGTATCGTTTAGACTTATCTCATTTATAATCTTACTTTTTTAAACTCTATGTCCTTAGAGTAAATAGCGGATGGACACCTATCGCAAGTCATAGTTGTATTTTTCATTTATTATCAATCCGGTGCTCACTTGAATTTAGTGAATTGAAACCAATATGATAAATTAGGTCCCTTATTTTCTCAAATTTCTTGTCTTTGACATTTTTCTGGTTAAATAACAAGTTTGCTAATAATAAACGTGACCATAATATAAAAATATGTGTATATGTATGTGTGTGTCGAAACATTTACACAAGATCACACACATGGACTATTATTGTTATTTTCCTATGCACAGGGTGGGCAAAATGTAAATAGAATGTAAATTTTGGTGTATAATTACGTGGGCGAGGCACAGCTTAATTAAAGCAACGTAGCTCATCCGAGTGATTACATGCCTTCAAGCCAGGAAATCGTGGATCAAACCGGAATCACCATTATAAGATTTGGTAGTTTGCAGAGCAACCTTTTACCTTATATATATACATGGAGAGAGAGAGAGAACCGTTTTAAATATTGAAGACTAATTCAATAGTTAATATTGTTATAATTTAATGGTATTATTATTGATCTTTTAGTGTTATTAAAAAGTAAAAAAAATAGATTAATTCAACAACATCTTTGGAGTAGTTTCATTCAATTTGTAAAGCAGCTCGAATAGCACTCCTTCTTTTCTTTCTTTTGCATAATTTTTGGTCTATTTCCATCTTCTATGGTTCTGTAACGATATATGATATATGCATGTATTACATATATATAATAATCGGCATTCGCATCTATATGGAACTTTTACTTTTCAAATTATTTGGTTGTCACCTCTAAATCATGAAGAAAGTACAAATACTTTTTCACCTATTTTTGAAATAGATCTATCTATCAAATGATCAAATAATAAAGTTGTTAGAGCTATACAAGTTTAGATTTGTTGGAATTGAAATAAAATAAAAAGAGCTTAAAAGAATCAATGTAAAAAGAGTAGAATGAGGATCCCCTTCTACAATTTTAAAATACCTTTTTTTTTTCTTTGGCAACAAAATTGACTCAATATTTAGTTTTGTGGAAAGAATCAAATTGAGTTATGAATTATTTAAACTTTTTTTTTTTTAAATCAAATATCGCGCTGTAAGTTGGTATATTTTATATTTTAGTTCATTTTGATTTGATTTGAATTTTTTTAACCTAATTGGTTTGAGTATCTAAGTAATTTATTTTAATGCTTTGAGTAGTCCGCGAAAGAAGTAATTCTATATAGTATCAACTAACATCGACATAACTCGTCCATTCTTGTTTCATTTCTTGTTTTCTAGAGGTCACATGAAAGGGTAGTCAACTGATTCAATGAATTTAAGCAAGAAGCTGCCAAGACGGCAAGACTTGCGAAGCTTGATACATAAACTTCAAGCAGCGGTCAAAAAATCCTAACTACATTGGAATATAGTGATTAATTAAACATTAGTCGACCATGACCTCCGATCAATCAAATCAATGAAATCTGAGAACGCATGTCCGAGAGATACTAGCCGTTATGTCTGGACAAATAACAGCATCTTACACCGATTGGAGATTTGGAGGTTTTACTCCAATATTCAAAATGAAGTTCCACACACCTGGTCAGTAACTTCGAAGCATTATTCTCGGCTCCAATCCCGATCCCCTTGCGGTCAAGGTGATATGTCATATCCTATTTAATTAACAACTGATATAATTTTGAAAATTGTGCACATGTACATCTATGGATCTTTTGACTAACCGGGTATTTGACTAAAAGATAAAACACGTAGAAATCAAGCAAGTAGAAGAACAGACGAAACAAATAGGGGCTTCAATAAACAAATAGAGTTTCGTTCCGTGACTGACCTATTTTTATTTAGGAAATGTTTCTATTTTTGAATTGTATTTTTTTTTTTCTTAATAATTACAATCGAGGAAGAGGAATTCGATGCTAGTCTATTTTACTAGAAAAGCAGTACTCAAATCACTAGACTACAAGGTCATTTGCTTTGGATTATATCTTTAAATTTCATTTCTTTTGATTTATATTATCAATACTATTTAAACATATATCTCCATGTGTTTTATTGAATGGTATTCAGTTCTTTGGGTTAAAAAATAAAAAAAAGAGAGATGAAACTATTTAGTAATTCAAATAAAGAATGAATGATGTATAAAATAATAAAAATACAAGATGACATTACAACTACCATGTCAAAACGTTATGTATTGGTGATGTAGTAAATTAAATATATAGAGCGCTCATTCTCTAAAGAGCAATTTTCATTCCTATTTGAACATGACATCATCTTTTATTTTCACCGTCTATAAAGTATGATCCTCAATTTGCCTAATTAACTTGCCTTTTTCTTCTATTTAAACCTTTGAAAAGTTTTATCTTTATTTGAAGTTTGATTCATATATTCATATTTTGATATGTAGTTTTCATTTATGTGAACTTGGATGGAATTTGATTGACTCTAAGGAAGGGCTATTACGTGATAGAAGAAGATAATAGGCCATCCTCAACGTATATTAAATCATATATTTATTTAATTAGCGGACCAAAAAAAAATCTAACCTGATACCATGTAGTGGTGATACTATGCATTCATAATAGGTTTTTTATTTTTTATTTTTCCTCCCCTTCCTTTTGGGGCCGACTCAGTACATAATATTTTAAAACGAAATATTCTCTCTCATAAAAGAAAAAAGAAAAAAAAAAAATCTATATAGTACAGGTTTAGTTACAAAATTAAGATGCTAACACGTGAAAGTTTTACTTTTCATAACGACCTACCTCTTTCTTTCTTTTGATAACTTTCGACCTTTTTACAAAAGAAATTTTATTAACAAATATGTTGTATGTACTCTCAACTTTTGAAGAAAAAGGGTTGGAATAAAACGATAATATTTTACTCAATTTGATAGTGTATAGCTGCTTACTATTTAATTGGAAAAATCAAACGACGTTGTTTTCGTTTGAATTCAATTCTGAGTTTATGTCTTGAGACTATAACAAATTTAATTATGGTAAAATATTTAGGCAAAAAAAGAAGGGGTAAAGGGCTAAATTAAAGATTGCTTTGTCCTTAGTAATTTTCTATTTTGTATTCTCTTGGTGCACAAGTAACTCCTATAATATGTGTGTTAGGGCTTAACTTCTCATAACTCGATATATATGCTGCTATATTCATACATATACATATAGCATAATATTTGCATATTAGCTACAGTAAGTGAAAGAATAGAAAGCCCTATGGACTTGTCAGAGGAGTTAAATGCCATAAGATCGTAAAAAATTCACTGGACTTCTTATTTTACACTACACTAAATTGATCTAGTCTTACTCGTGGTTTTTTATCCGTATACGTTTGGGGTTTTCCATGCAAATCCATTTTCTTTTTTTCCTCTTTTTACTTGTTATATTTATATGTTTGTGTGTTATGTGATCGATAGACACATACACACATAAAAGAAAAAAAAAAAAAAATTCTACATCCATATCCCAACAAATTGTAGTTAAAAAAATCAAGGATTTTGAGAGTAAGTTCCGCACCAAGAAGGTATGACCATTAAGTATAAAATTGAGAAGTTCAGTGATACATGAATTTCGAGTGTGACAAGAAGCAAGTGGTCCTCATACAATTAGGGTTAAAAAAAGCTTTAGTTTGACAACTAGAGACCATGAACGATGATGGATAAGCGAAGTTTCATGAGAGGGCCCTAACAATGACTAAACTAAGTTTCACAACTGGTATTTTGCAAGATATCATGGCGAGGATGACAACTACAAGATTATGGAAGAAATTTCAATAGTTGTGTAGGATCAAATATCTTACAAACAACTAAAACTGAGTAGAGATTATATTCACTCGTGATGAATGATAGGTTATCAATAAGATAATGTATTTATAATTTTTCAAGCCTTTGATTAACAATTTGAGAAATATTGATTTTAAAATTGAGATTGAAGATTAGACAATAATCCTACTATGCTCTCTATTGCCTTCGTGCCAAGAAATCAAGGAGACTATCATCTATGATAAAGCCAACTTGTCAATAGAAAAAGTAAAAAGCAATCTATTTTGAAGAGCCATTTAGATTGAGAGATGGGACCTACTTGTAGTAAGGTTGCAAATAGTTTGATTGATAGAGATTAACTGTCTATAGTAATAGTAACAGTTTTAAAGAGAGATCTAGCAGGCGAGATACTATTTGTTATCACTATAAACAGAATAACCACCTATGGGTTAAGTGCCTTGAGAGGTAGAGTTAGGGGTAGAGGTGGTGGGATGATTAAGGAAAAATTGTCATTGATGTCACGCCCTGAAGCGACAGAATCGTAACAGTTCCACCGTGTAAACCATCCTAAGATAGAAGTTGGCCTTACAACTGCTATCTTAGACCTGATCTACATAAGGCATCCACGACTAACCCGCTTTAAAGTAAACAGTTTGTAATTTAAATAAATCATTTATCTATAAAAATGAGGAATTATATATATGCTATAATTCAGTTATTACAATTAAAGTTTACAATATTTCTCTATAATATATTTCCTAGTTATTACATTAGTTAGAAGTGAAAAGTTCTAAAGTAAAAGCTTAGACCTTAAAAGTATGTGTTTATTTTTCAATATTTTTCCTCACTCCCCAAGACCCAGCAGTTGCTAGCTTCAGAGTAGTTGTTTGCCACTTCTTAGCTAGCACCTGCACGACATCTATAGGGATGTGAGCAACCACAGCTCAGTAAGTTAGGATGGAGGACTTAAAAATATACCATAAACACAACAAGGTTTTTAATCAACTTAGTAGGTGCAATGCATATGCAAGCAAATGCTATCGCACGACGTTGTCTGGCCTATCGTGAGATTAGAGAAATTGCGCCTGTTCTAATTCGGGTTGAGGAGTTGCCATTAATAAAACAGTTCATGACCAAACTCAGGCTTATGCAATGGAAACCTCGCTCCTCCCGCGACTACCTTCGAACCACTGACTTTATCCTCGCCGCGACCTCCTCTCCTGTCACTTAGTTCGGCTAAGGATGAAGAAGGGACCATTACACAATCCTACACTATCCCTTTCGAAGGGGTCAGTATTTGGCCGGAGAGTCCTAAGTTCTCTTAACGGATTGCCATGCATGTCCGATTATGATTACTGGTCGTATATTTAATTAATTCCGGTTTAGGGTGATCAATCATTTCATACAAATCATACAATATATGCTAGAGCAATAAACAGAATTATAGCATCACTCATAATCAAACACATGCACACATCCAACTATCTAACAAGCATAACCAAGCATAATCTTAAGCCTCCAAAATACAGCAACGTATTAATCCCAACTTACCTCGACTCCTTGCTCACTCACTCGAGGTCCGACTTGCTCAGGCCATCGCCAATCATCCCTATAACACAAACGTGGTTTCAGTTTTCATATAATGATTATAGGTTCATTTTCTCCTATAAAGCTTATTGTTATATTTTCTTTAGGGTTTAATATACCTAATTATCTAGGTCTTAAGTCTTTTACAATTATTCTAGGTTTAGGGTTAGGTTCGGGTTTGGTTTCCGCATCAATTTTTAAATTAGGTTCTAATTCGATTTCTAAGTCTTAAATATACTCGAATCCTAATGTGAAATTAATCACATTAAGCTCGAGTATTCGAATATCCTATTGGGTCTTAATTTAGTATTCTGAACTATTTGGTACACGCTATTCCTAATTGGGGTATCGAATTTATCCTCGATGTGAGAAAATCTTACATTTTTATACAATTACCTAAAATTAAATCTTAATTCAGATTTAGTATGATTTTGATTTTTATTCTAATATTATTTAGATAACCCTAATTTTTTTAGATTTATTAATTTCAATTTCACATATTACTAATTTCTTACATTAACTACCTAATTTCCTATATTAACCATACTTAATACTCCAAAGGCTAGGATTAGGTTTCCACATCAGAGATTAGCATCCCTAAATATCTAAGTACTATCTAAATCAGTAATTAGTATCTTAGTCACCTAATTAACCCAAAATCACCCAATTTTTCCATCATTTTAGGGCTAAAAATTAACTTAAAAATTTCGAAAATTAATTTTAAAAAAATGGCTTCATAGCACTGTTCTATATCACATGAGCATCCTATAGAAAAAAATTGAGCTCCAAACTACACTCCTAATCCTATTTATTTCTAGTTCTAATCATGCTCAGTTTTGTTCAATTTGTTAAGAACCCTATATTTTCAGACTTGATTAAACTAAATCACTATTTTTTCCTAAATCTACATACAATAAAATCTCGGAATAATAAGTTTCATAATTTTCTAGGCAAAATAACTATTTTTACGAAATTATATAAAATCAGGATAATTTTGGGATTCACCCGGTTCGATGCTTTCTGGCCGTCCAAACCCGATCCAAGGTTTTTGGCCAGCCCAGACGGTGGGTCTAGAGTAGGGTGGTGGTGGTGGCTTGGTCAATGGTGGTCGTGACTTGGTCCCAGGTGGTGGTGAGGTATGAGTTTGGCTCACTTGCCCAATCTGCACAGTTTTCTTTTCTTTTTTGGTTTTCTGAATTTTCTCTCAAATTTTTGAGTCTGTCGATTTTTCTCAGATTCTTCACTGCCCAAATGAGTTCTGAAAAATTTTCCCCTATTTATAGACGATTTTGGTAATTATTATGCATTAATTAGACATGACTTTGCCCAATTTCCTTGATTTTTGGCTTTTACGTTGCCTAATTCTAATTGGTGGATCTTTATTTTGCAGATCTTGACATGCCACAACCTGATGTGGATCATCTTATCCTCTTCTGATTTTTTTCTGATTTTTCCATAATTAATTTATAATTTTCTTTAATTATTTACTTAGTTTTTGGCCAATTTAGGTAATTTTGTGTATTTTTATCTACACGTAAATACATGTGGGGTACACGTGAACATTCCTAATTCTTATTTAGGTCATTCTAAAATTTTTAGTATACATATAATCTATTTTAGTGATTTATAAGTTATTAGATTACACTTTTCGCCTTTTCAATAATTAGCAATTATTATGCTTAAAATTTGAAAATTTTATAGTCTCTTATTTTACTACTTATTTTCTTAAATTCATATTTATGGGGTCATTTTTACTAATATTTCTAACTTTACTTATAATTTAGGCTTGATCGGATCTTTTAACCGATCAAAACTTTAAGTGACTGGTTATGGGGCTTACAATTGATGTGCCAAATATTATGTTAGAGGATGTTGAATCATTACTAGCATTTGATGGCTAAAGAAAGTTTTAGGATTGGGTATAAGACTCTAATGTCACCTTTGGTATGTAGGAATAAGCTAAAATGGAAGTGTGATTCTGACTTTTATTCTCTTTCCCATATTTGGAAGCATATTTAGAAGGTGAAATCGCGATTTCATATCGTTGATGCTTTAGCTTTAAGGGAGAATTCAATTTTACATCTAAGAAGATGCAATCACAATTCCAATACTCTTTCATTAATTAAAATTTAACATTCAAACAAATTATGGTATGTAATAATTAATGATATTTTTGATAAATAATAATATAACTATCTATTTATTGTAATTCTACTCCATTCCATTCTATTCCATGAGCATTTCCAAACAAGAGATAGAATTTCTCACTCTAGTCCATTTCGTTTCAAATAATTTCTAATATCATGTTTGGTATACACAAATGATCTGAAATGGAACAAATTAGAATAAAATGAAATGGAATAAGGATCGGAATGATAAATCATTTCTTATATTTGGAAATTGATATTAGGCAAGTACAACAAACAAATTTGTAGTATAGTGTACTGAATATAGATGTCATTTCTACAAAAATTGTAATTACTAATACTTACTATTTCTCTATTATCTAATTAGCAAATTTTAATACAAGAACTAAACTTAAATCTATACTACTAATTAACTACTAATCAAGACTTAATTTAAAGATTAAAAGAGCAATTGAATTAAAGATTTACTTCAAGAATACAAGAACGTATTTAGATCTTATTTTCCCTAGAATTAAACATGTAACTTTAATAAAAATTGCCTAATTGCATCTTAAAATTATTGATCGAGAGAGTTCTTTAATAAAGTTAATAATTGTCTTAAATCTATTAACCCTAATCTCTAAATTAATTATTAGAATCTCTTATCAATATCATAATTTAAGATTGCTTTAAAGATCAACAAATTCTCTTAAAGAAAACAACTAAGATTAAGAAGAATAATGCAATTTATCTCAAAGATTACATAAATTCTTATCAATTATGTATAGATCTAATTATACAATCACTTGATTATAATGCATAATATCAAGTATTTAGATTAATACTTTAAAAATATTAATCTAAAACAAATAAATAACACATAATTGAATCAATAAATTCAAAGATTTCATTAGAATTAAAAAATAAAATGTATATCATGATAATCTTAGGTTCCACAAAATCTAGACACAAGAAATCTATACTCTAATCATGGCAAAAAACAAAAGATAGCATGAAAAACAAAGCCAAGAATCTCGAATTATTCTCTCGAATCTTAAATTAATCTCCAAAATCTTGAAGTTTAGGTTGTGTGCTCGCTTGTGCTTTTTTAGCCCATTAAGTCTCCAAAAGTTTGTGGTAAAAAGTGTAGCTCAAAATCCTTAAAAAGCCTTTTATAACAAAATAATAAAAATCCTAATGCATTAGATGACATAGTCTATGACACAATTGTATTGTTTGGCTATATCATTTAAATCACTTAGAAAGATTCGAATCTATTAAAAATTCTTGAAATCTAGTGGGATACGGCTTATAACATGATTGTGTCATTCTAATCGTGTCAAATTCTATAAATTAGCCTCTTTATGTCTTCAAATACACCCTTGTTTCAATACGATCATATTGCTACCTATATTACTTCTGAGCGTCATAACTTCTTCATTTTAATTTCAAATTAGTAAAACTTGGTTCTTTTTTTTTGGTTTTTACTCTAAGAATGCATTAAAAACCTTGAAATCAAAATTTTACTCAATCACATATCAAATTCTTCAAAAATAAGCCAAAATCATAAGGAAATACTATAAAATCACTATAATAGACATATCTAATTGAATGCTTATAAGAAATTCTTATATGATGGAATTGCATTGAATATATAAATAATATTAATTGTTAAAAATGCCCTTAATTGTTAAAAATGCCCTTAATTGTTGTATGTCATAAAACATTTTTATGTCAAATAAATAATTTTAAATCAATGTAATTAATGAAGGTTGAATGGAATTGTGATTTTACCTCTTAAAGGCGAAATCACAATTCTACCCCATTAAACGCGGAATTGAATTCCTTATCGAAGTTGGAATCAACGATTTCATGAAATTGCGATACAACCTTCAAATTGTACTTCCAAACATGGAAAAAGGGAATGGAACTCGAAAACTAATTCCATTCTAATCTATTCCTTTGTACCAAATGTGACATAGGAGTGTTCTCTACATGTATTACGTGTGATTTTTAAAAATATACAAATAACTTCCAAATCATTATTAGAACCTTAAAATTGTTGCTAAAGGAAGGTGTAGTCATACCTTTTGAAGTTTAGGATTTACATTATTATCTAAACACCTTCCTTTACTTGTGCTTTGACCAATCCACTAAAAACCTCTATTCCTATAATAAATAGTTAAGGGGAGATTGGATCCCCTTACTTGATCCCATAACCTGGCTAAAATTCCTCAAGAGGATATTCATTCATTAGAATTTCAATTATGGTAGTGGTCAAACAAGTCCTAACAAGCTTTATCCATGTTGATGGAAAATTTAAGCTATGAAAAGACCAATTGACATAATACCATTCTATAGTATCAAAAGCCTTTTCTAAGACATTGCCTCTTATTCTTTTTTTAGAAAAAATTTAACAACTCATTTACGAAAATAATATTATTAGCGGCTTTCATCCCTTAATAAAACTAGCTGGTGTTGGATGAATAATACTATCCTAATACGGCCTTAACCTATAAACCAAAAGCTTATTAATTATCTTATAAACTGTACTACATAAACCTATTGGCCTAAATTCCTTAGCAGAGCTTGCTCCCAATCTTTTTGGTATTAGACACAATTGTGTTTGATTGAGAGATTTTAGGAATACTCCCCATTAAATAACATTGTTTGATGAATTGGTGCAATTCTTACCCAATCAATGATCAACATTTTTTGTAAAAGAAATCATGGAACCTATCTTTTTTTGGAGTTTTCCAAGAATTGATTTGCATCAAGGTTTTACGTACTTCTTCCAATGTGATTGGATGATCTAAATCACTCTTTTAGGTTTTAACAAGACCATAATGCAAACCCTCTTCAAAAGGGTTATTTTGTGAGGCCTTAATTTTTGAATTGCTATAAATTTTTTAAAAATAATAAGTAAGCATAGCTGAAATTTGTTCATGATCTTGAATCTAATTGCTTATTTCATCTTGAAGTCATGTAATTTGATTTTTTGCTCTTCCTCTTTAGAAGCGTATGATAATACTTAGTATTTTGTCGTCCATCCTTAATCCATCTCGTTTAGGCTTTCATCTTCCATATCTACTCTTTCTATCTAATAGGGTATTTAAGTCTTGCTTTAGTTTCTTTTTGAGTTGTACAAGATACTTTGAGGGACATTGAGAGATTGCCTTATCAATACTTTCTAATCTTCTTAACAACTTGCTTTTTTGCTTATGCACAATACCAAATGTTCTTCTATTCCAATCTCTAAGGAAATTTGGTAGAACTCTAATTAGACATTCTACATTATGTTGCAACACTTCCCAAACTTCCTTAACTGATGTGAAACATGAAGCATTCGTAAACCAAACCGGTTGAAACATTAAAATTGACTTGGATTTGTCAACTACAAATATTTATGAGGGCAAAATAAATAAATAAATAAAATAAATAAATAAAAATTAGCTAACTTATTTGTACATGTCAATTAGATTTTATATGAACTAATCTATATAGTAAAAAATCATAGATAAAGTTATGTATATACCACATACAATATATTGTACTTATAATTTGCAATATCTTACACCTATACCATAATTAATGATATGTATTACATGAAATGCTTTAACTATTATAAATTATATAAGCTATAACATGATATGTGTTGTTTATTGTATTATTATTATTATTAAGGCACCAAGTAAATAAAAATATCAGTTGGTTTCAATAAATTTTTTGTTTATTTTTGTAGAAATTTTATAATTTAACTTTAGTTTTTAGAAAAATAGTTACAAATAATTCATTTTTTGAGCTAAAAAGGATAGAAGATTTGGATCCCTCACAGCTTACAACAATTATAGAAAATAAAGAACTTCGATAATTTCTTTTGAAAATTGACATTTTGAGGTTTTAATTTTTCTTTTGTATAATAACATGAAAGTAATTTTGATGATATCAATGATAGCCCCCTAATCTTATAATCTTGTATTCATCCTTGCACAAATACATACATACACACAAAAACACATTCATGAATGTGTGTACACACACACCCACACATACATACATACATACATGTGCATACACACATGCAAGCATACATAAACATGCATGCTCATACACATAAACATATAGAATCTTCACATTAGTTTCAAACTAGGATATAAGGCCTTCAACAACCAAGTAGGCTCAGAAGCGCTAACCAATAATCCATATTTGGTTCTAAACAACATAAGTTAAAGTTAGGGGATTTAGTGGCTTATTAATTATAGGCAAAAAGCTTTTAAATTTCAAAAAGAAAAGTAACTTAGTTGCCCTCTAACAACAAAACATAAAGTAAGTCTCTTGAGTATCTAAGTACTCTCTATATAGTCAACTTGCTCCTCCTCTAAGTTAACACTATTGTCAAACCCTTATCATGCTGATTCATAGGTATCATTGATAAAGGGATCCTTACCTTAAAAAGGTAAAGAGTAAGCTTCACCAGGACTAATACTTTATTGTAGGCATAGCATAGCAAGAGGCCCTTTAGTACATGGATGGTAGTGAGTTATTCTTTAGTTTTGATGGCTTGGATAATTTAGGTCAAGTTAAAGAATAGTTAAGTGCCTTAAATTATTATGACCCAACTTGAATTATAATGGACCATGTTTTCTAAAGAGCTTGACCTAAAAGGAAACTTTTTCAAAGGTCTATGGTGGGAGCAAAGGGTAGGGGCCAATCACCTTTGATATGGGCTAATCACATGTCTATGAGTTATATAGATAAATGGTTCAAGAGTTTTACCATGTACATTGTATTAATTATTCTCAAGGAATAAAAAATCTCTTATTGCGCATGGTGTAGGCCACTTTAATCAATGGTAAATTATTTCTTTCTTTATTTTTCTTACAAATTTCTTGATAAAATATTTGTTATTCCCACAATAAGTTGTAAGAGAGAAACTCGCAACAAGAAATTTGATTCAATACAATAAATGGTCTATGATGTTCTAATATAGCCATAAAGCCTTTATATAAGCTAAGAAAATTAAACTTAATTGCTACAAAAGAAAAAATACATAAAAATAGGAAAACATGAACCAATAAAAGATAAAAGAAAAACATCACATACTGCTCCTCTGGGGCCACCATCCATTTCACCCTTCGGTTGATGTCTTGTCCTCTTCAACACTCTAGAACCCTTGTCGATCTCTTGTTGAATTGTCTTGCTTTTGAGTCCTTAGACTTGGTTCTCATCAATTATGTAAATTCAAAAATTAAAGAATAAAAAAGGAAGAGATGTAAGACACCAAAATGCATGTATAACTTTAACATCATCGTTAAATAGATATAAAAAACAGTGCCTTTGTGGATTTCCAATCCATATATATTTTAAAATTTTCACTTTTATGCTATAAATTCTTTTGCAATCCCTTAAAGCAGCATGCATGTTTTTTGCTTTTGAGGACTACGGTTCGACATTTTCATTGCAAATACAGTTGAAAATGGATAGTTTCAGTTGAAATAGATGCACATAAAGGACAATGTAAAAAATATGTAAAGAAACAAATTACCATGTTCTAACCCCTGTAATCAAATCGTTGATGTGTTGATCATAATCTTTTAGGCAATGAGTACATTCTAATTGACAAGCACATTATATTGCCTCTTTCCTATGTCAAAGAAACTAACAATTTTAAGTTTAAGGTGGAACAAGTTTTAAAGTAACCTTACGTTTGGTTGAAACTTAAACGGATTGAGTTCGACTTTGGTATGGGATTTCCTGGAAGAAATATCAATGATTTCGAGTTCTACTTATTTAGGGTTTTTTTTTTTACCATTTTAAATGTGCTTTACCTCAATTGGGAGTAATATCGAAGCACTAACTTGATTTAAATTTAATTAAGCTAATTTAAATGTAATAATTTAAACTCAAGCTTTCTGGATACGTAAATATCAAGTTGGGTATTTAAGAGGCTTGAGTTTGGCATTCCAGTTAATATGAATAGTTTGAGCTCCTAAACTTCGATTATTGGGCTTTTGGCTGAAGCTAATGACATGGGCTAGTGACAACATCAGGAAATCAAATCCAATCAAGGATATTTTTCAGAAATTTAGCTTGGAAAATTGGGAACATGGAACGTTTGACCAATTTCTCTAGTTTTATTCTTATCCAATTGTCTTCAGCATGAAGAATAGACTCGAAAAGGTCTTCAGTTTGAATTATCGAGATCAAGGGTCAAACTATTGACCAGATGAACCGGCTTTCTTCAGGAGTGGATCAAACGGCTTTCATCTGGTTTGTCTATCTAATATTTGTCAAAGTTGCGAGTTTAGGGATCAAATTTTATATATATAGAAGAATTTTTCTCCACCTCATTTGCATCATTATTATTGACGAGTTTTGAATAAATACCATAACTCTATCTAATGACTCCGTAAAAGATCAAATATTAAATACATTAAGAACAAATCAAAAGCACGTCATGAACTATACATTTAATGTACTATTATACACACACTCTAAGAATTTGAACTTACTAATTTCTTCTACTATGCCTCTCTGTATGATATTTCTCCATATGTCATTAAATCAAGCCTCTCTTAGGCAAACCTTTAAGGCCCGAGATAGGTTCTATGAATTATTTTCAATAATTTGAGCTTGACCCGTTGGATTTTTAAGTAATTATTTGCTTGAAGTGCAGCTAACACGATGAGTTAATGTCCGAACAAAATAGAATTACGTAATGTTGTCGGCTTTCGTTTTCCCTTTCGATTTCCAAATCCCCATGGATCCATTGTCTCTCCCTCACTCACTCGAAGATGGACCAGGACTACACTCCGACATCCCTTCCGAATGTCAACCTATGTCTTCTGAGAGGACCATAGTGGGCCAAAAGGCCTGAAATAATGGCGTTTATGGAGTTCCTATTTGCGACAAAGACGGGCTCACTTTCTTTATCGTGGATGTAGTCCGACATTTATTTGGGCCCAATACAAACAATAGATTTCTTATTGTACTCCATTTTTCTACGTTTCTTTTTCCTCGTCTTGTCAACATCTCTCATTGTGCATGACATTACGATGATTCGGATGTCCGGTAAGGGCTGGGAACGATATGATTTTGAGAATTTTCTAAGATAAATTAAAATTGTCAGTTTAGGGTTTTGGTTTGAAACCATCATAAAAATTCTCCAAAAAAAATAAATAAATAAGTCTTGTCTTTAATAGACAATAAGAGCACATATTTAATATGTACAAATGGCCCAATGATGGAATCGATTTTTATTCTTTCTCTTGGATACGATTTTGAAAACTAAAAATGCAATTCTCTAAAATTAGTCGATTCAACTTTAAGTAGATATTTGAAGTATAGGTTTTTAGAGAGGGAATCGCAATTCTAACGATCTTTAAAAAAGAAAGGATTACACTCTTAACTAAGATTTTAAGCTAAAACTCAAATTAAATATATATATATATATATATATATATATATGCATACTTGTACATATGTAGGCACGTCTAATCAATTTGTATTTGCAACGAATAATTATAATCTATCATATATATGATGTATTAGATTTTTAATTGCATGTGAAGTAGTTAAATATATCATAAGTCATATGTCATATACGTTTCCTAAAACCTACCATATATTATTTGTTTATGCCATAATAAAACATAGTATATTACATAATATATATAAACAAATACTAGTATACCAAGCACCTACGTTTCGTGTGAAAAAGTTGTTTTTGTTAAATGTAAAGAATGCTATTACTGATTGTGTAATTACACTCCCAAAAATTTTCAACTTTACTTGCTTTCTAAAGTCTATAATTTATTATCATAAAATTATTAAGTTGTATACGAAAAACCTAACTTTCAAACCCTAAATGACTTGCCCTTCAAATAAAAAGAAAAATTTTATAAATGCTCAATTAATGAAAGCTATTATTGATTTACCATGCATGCGGCAAGTGACAAACTTAATAGCTAATTAATGGAGTTTGTTGAAAATATGGAGTGAGCATAGGGACTTGATAGTTAATTATTGCTCCGCTCTAAAAAAACACGTAGTAGCATATAAATATATGTTACACTCTTCTACATCTTTCATTTAGAATGTCTTATGTAGACATATTAGAAGCCAATGCATCAACGAACAGATCCTTACTATTGTTTGAACAACAATATATGTTAACCTCAGTTTCTTGCGGCACTGTACCTACATTTCAACTCAAAAATCTATCATATGCGTTTATCTTTTAATGTGAATCGTCAACTTCTTCACTTCGACAACCATTCCCTTGCTCCTTTGTCAAATTTTCTATTAAGGTCACTTTACAACTGCTAAACCTAGCACATGATCCCTATCCACCCAAATTTCCTGCACAACATTAGTTTTTTATTTAGCAAACTACAACACTTCCATTTGCAATAAACCAACTCTTAAGACATGCCTTACTTACTTGCTTAATTCCTTGAACTGTATAGTGACCCAAGTTTCTGGCTGTTTGGAGATATTACTTCCATAGGTCTAGCATTAGCATTGACTTTTGCTTCAACAACATGAATCATGTTTTTAAGGCCCACAATTCTATCGGTATCCGTTTCTCTATGGAAGTCAGAATTTATGCATCCATCCTAGTGATAAAGCTCGAGAGAATGATTTTCAATCACATGTAGAGAGAATGAAGAATAATTAGAAAGTGTTAATGGAGTAGTTATAATATGGAAAGAGTACATGCATTAAAAAGTAAATGACATTTTGAGAGATAAGATTGATAGAACTTATTTATTGAATGAAGTTATGAACATAATCTTATTAAATACAGCTGGTAAAATAACAAATAAAAATAATCAAAAGACCTAATACAACTAAGGATGCCATTCTCTTTAATTGTATAGAAGACATAGATATGGTAACACAAATTAAAATAATAAAGTAATTGAGTGGATAAAAAAATCAATTTCTATGGAAAAGTTAGGACTTGGAATGAGAAAGTAATATGGAGTGGAATTGGAAGAGCAAACAAACCTTCAAAATAAAAGAATAAGACAGTTGTTATGTTGGTGCTATAAGTGTTTTTTTAACTTTATATTTAGAGATGAAGGATCCTTTATATGTAATCCCTTCTTTGCCAATACAATATGTCGAGCTTGATTTTTGATTTTTAATTTCTTTAATTCAACCTATATTGAATCTTATATCTATTTAATATAGACCATAGATTAGAAATTAAGGAAATATGGTTTTCTTTTTAATTTTGAAAAAAAAAATTGGAATTGCCATCTGACTAGGGTTAAGAAAAGGGTTGAGTTATAACTAATTGAATATATTTGTTGTAATTTAGCTACTAGACTATAAGAAATCCGATTTTTGAAAAAATAACTTTGAAAATTAGAGATTTTGGATCTAAAGATAACCTATTAAATCTTAAGCAAGTACCACTTTCTCCTTTTGAATTTAAATTTATTTTTCAAAATATCATTCTAAAAATGGTTCTCATTTACAAGTAAATAAATAAAATCGTGTTTATTTACAAGAAATTGAAAAAATATTTATAAAAGGAGAAAAATAAATTTCTCCATATTTTAAGTCGTCCCGTAATTATTTATAGATGCCTACATACTTACTATTTAAGATCAAATTTTCCTAGTTCATTTTAGAAACTTTAGGTGTGTGGGGTTTTTTTTTTTTTTTTTTAATTTGAAAAAACAATCAGGTTTACATTTTTACCCATTTGATTTGAAGAAAATCCTGAAATGGGTCTTAATTTTATTCTTGAACATTTCTAAAATCTTAATTTTGGAAAAATAAATTTTTTCTAAGTACCAAAAATATATATTTTTCTTATTTTTTTTGTTTATATTTTTATACAAAGGAAACAAAAAAAAAATGAAAGCTTTATAAAAACTTGATGTGAAAAGTTTTTAAATAATTATTTTTTGTTTTTAGTTTTTAAATATAAAATGAAAGAAAAGGAAAAACAAAACAAAATTAAAGAAAGAGAGTCAGACTTGGTTTGACCTAGCTCGTGGGTTAGAGGAGCAAGTAGAGCACAAATTTAGGCTCAAGTTTAGTAAGTTCAAATCAGGTTGAAGGAAGGAATCCGAGTAGCCAAGAAGAAGAAGGAAGAGTGGTTGATGAGGGATGTTTTAGGTGGTGTTAGTAACTATTTTGAAGGGGAAAATGTATTTGGTGGTGGTGGATTACAAAAGTGGTTGCCTGAGGAGGTGGTCAATGAAGCTAGGAGACATGGTGATGGCTATAAAAGGTTAAGAGCAAGATCTCAAGCAATTCTTAGAGATAGAGAAAGTTGTGCATTCACTAAAGAGAGAGAGGATAGAATATTTGTTTTAGTATGTGTTTGAATGCTTGCTTTAGGTTCAAGAAGCTTGCTAGAGGTCTTATTTATACTGCACAAGCAACAATTGAAGATGGAAAGTCAAAAAGGGCCATGAATTTGAGAATGAAAGCATATGGTTTTAACCCACTTGATTGCAAGAATTGGAATGGAAAAGCTTATCATTTCTGGTCAAATTCGTGTTATTACATCTTCTCTTTGCCAAAAAAAACCCCTTAGAAGCTTTGAAATGTGATGGAAAAGTTGGAAGTGTGCTAAGATTAAAATCAGCAATTAAGTTTTTTTTTTTCCAATTTTTCAATTGATTTTTTACCCAAATAATGAATGTATCAAAGTCTATTTTTTAGGTTCAATGTGTAGCACTCCGAGTTTACTTTTGATTTTACTGTTAATTTGGTGAAATCACAAGAAAAAAGGGAATAAAAATGGTCTTGAAGTGGGCTGTGTAGGCATATTTTGCACGAGAAAGTATGGGAAGGTGATAGAAAATTTTGTGTCAACTAATTAGAAACCGACACATGTTATCTAAAATCAAAAAGAAGAAAAAGCTCTTAGCGCTTTGAGTGAGAGTCGTTCCCATTTCCTTCGCCATGTACTTATGTGTTCTTTCCATCAAACTATTGGGCTATGCCTTGCTTATGTGTGCAAGCAAATTGCATGCATAGACAACAGGCAAAACTTAAATTTAAATTTAGTGTGGGCCTAATCTAATCCTTTGTGCTCAATGTCATGCTTAAAAAAGGTAGAGTTATAACAACCCTATTTTATGAACTATTTTAGGATAGAAGTTAGCTTTACAATTGTTATTGTAGACTTACTTACTTCCATTTTAGACCTAATCTATACTAGCCATACTTGACTCAACCTCCTTGAAGCATCTAATTCAATACCTCTTTAATATAAACTCATGATGTAATATTTCAAAATAACTATTAAAACACACCTGTAGTCAAATCTTTCAGAAGAATTGAATTTGATATACGATATGTAGTATAATACCTTAAATTCAATAAATATTTACAAGATTGTGATTGCATGAAAAGTTAATATTTCCAAAATAGAGTTTGTGAAAAAATCTATAAGTTTGTGATACTTAATGTATAGACTAGAAGTTGAAAACTATTAGGCCACCTAAGGAGACCCGAGTAGTTTTCCTAAAAAGATAATAAAGTCAATAATAAAAATAAGAGTACAACTAATTCTTCTTGATCCTTACTCCCTGATCCCGATCCTATTCCCTAATAACTAAAAGTGGATGATGTACTTGTAAATCTATTTTGAATTTTCAAAAGAATTTATAGAGAAATGAATGATAACTTGCTTAGTAAGTGAAACAGAGATAGAAGCACGTATCTTACATAGAGTAACTAAGGTTTTTTAAAAATTTAGTTAGATGTAGTGCATGTTCAAGTAAGTCTCATCGCATGATGTTGTTCGATCTATTATAAGATTAAAGAAATTGCGCTTACTCTAATTCGAGGCTTATACAATGGAGAATACTTTGCTCCTAAGACTACCTTTGAGTTATGGTCTCTAACCTTACTACGACCTCTTCTTTTATCGCTTAGTTTGAGTAAGGGTAAAGAAAGAACTATTTTAGCTATCCTTATCAAAGGGTTTGTATTTGGCCTGAAAATCTTAGTCGTTTCCCTTAATGAGTTGCAGTGTAAGTCAGGTTGAAAATTAGGTTAAGTTTAAGTTAGATTGTTTTCGGGGTGATCAATCAATTTCGATCAACAATCACAAAACAAACAACATATAAAGCTCAGCTCATACAACAACAAAACAATATCTAACCACATGCATTGCACACACATGGTCAACTAATTTACAACCATAAACAAATACATATGAAGGTCTCCAAGTATTCTGATATAATACTTCAAAAATGTGATGAAGCCTTAATACCACTTACCTTAACACTTGATGCTCATTAGTCTTGCATGTCAGTCTTGTCTACTTCCATTTATTTGTATATGTTCAATACAATTACTTTAGTCTTTATTAAATATGAAGCATATGAGTTCATTTTAAAGATTTAAGCATGGTTATGATTTGATTCAAGAAAGTTTATTAGGCTATTTATTAAGTCTTATCTTACTATTGAAATCTCTGAATAAGGTTCTAAAGGTACATGCAATATTAAGTTTTTGTCTAAGAACTCTCTAATGAAGTATCTAACATAAGTTTTTTTAATTTGGTAGCTCTTTAATCAAGTCTTTGATACTGTTTTAGCTAAGCTTCTTACACGGCTAACCTTCTGAACTAGTTTTTGATGTTGTTATAGTTAAGCTCCTTTTATTGGCTAACCTTTTGAACAAGCCCTTGACCTAATAGGTAACCCTCTTCTTCCAAGCTTACTCTTTGGTGAACCCTCTAGCAAGGTCTAAATTGATATTTTTAACACTAAATTATTCATTTGTTCACTTCCTCTAGTTCAAAACTCAATATAATATCTAAACTCAACCCATCATCAATCTTATTGCACATCAATACCTTAGCTCTTCTACTCTTATACCCTTTATGTTTAGAAATTGAAGTCTACCATCACTACTTATAATACACCTACCACTACATTCATATCCTTTCAACTCCATGTCAATAAAGTCAATAAGATATGCCACATGTTAGTTCCAAATTGGTGCAAATTAATTTTTCTTAAAAATAACAAAATGAAACTTTAGAAGATACCATTTTTTCAAGATTAAATAGCTTGAAAATTTACAAAAATAATAGAAAATGCTTTTGGACAAAATCTCTTCATTGTAATCTTTGTTATAATATAGTGATATTCCATAAAAATTTTAATCTCAAAACTACATCAGTAAGGGCATTTAAAATAACTTTGAAATTAACGTATGTTTTAGTGATTTTTTAGAGATAGCATATATTACTTTAAATTTTAACAAACCAACATTATTCTCAAATTGTACATACAAAAGTATTTTAGAATAAATTTCTTCATAATTTCTAGACTAAATTTAATATATATTTTTTAAATTAGGAGAAAATTGGATGATTTTTGTCATTCATTAGAAACTTGGTCGTTCGACCACCAACATCTACCGCCACTGTATCGATAGCCTAAGGTGCCACACCAACTGTTTCCTTACGCTAGTTGTTTGTACCCAGGTCTCTTATAAGTCCTTGCTTCGTCTCATTGCTCGATTTATGCTATTTTTTCCAAATTTTCATAACTTCCTCCTTATCAACTTCCTTCCACTTCCAAAATTTTTCCCAACTTCTTAATGCCTTAATCTAACTTTAAGAGAGTGATTCTTGATTTTACTAAATTTAGAGGAGGGAAAATGGTGCTTTCTCTCCCTTTAAGGCTTAAATCCCTCTGAAAATGGCTTTGTTAGGCATCTTTAAGTCAACATACTTGTTTAATAGCTACCTATAAACTTGCCATACCATTGTACACTTATCCTCCTATTCTTAGAAATTTTTTTATGATTTTTACTTCTTTTTCTTGATTCTTTCTAGCTAATTTTATCTAATTTTAGGTGTTTAAGTAATTATGAATTTATATATACTCATCAATAGTAATTATACTTGAAGTTAATAGATTGCTTTTACATTTCATTCTATGTCATTCAAAAATTTGTAGTTCGAATAATTTATCTCTAAATTTTAATTAATTTTTAATACCTAAATCGTATGTTTCTAATACATATAATATAATTTAATAAAATTAATTATTTTATCTATAACATTATTAATTTATTATATTTGTTATTCCGGATCTACACAATGTTTTTTACTAACTCTTAAAACTTACTCGTGAGGTATCAATTTAATTTGATTACTTTCATGAACACTTTAAATTGATTGCTTGAAACAATTATGTAAAAGTACAAGTCTTACACTCAAAAAATAGATCTTAATGAATTAAATTATCTAGCTTAGAACTTATTATTTCTAAAACCTAGCCCAATTTAATTGCTTTATTCTAAGGTTATTATGTTTCTAATTCTCTTAATGTTTTATTTTGATTATTATTCCTATTTTTCTAATATTCTTCTCATCTTATAGTTTTTAGTTTTTTTTTTTTATATTTTTCCAAATTTTCTAATTTTTGTATTATTATTTTTTCAATTTTTAATTTTTTTCACATTTTATTATTTTATGTATTTTCTAATTTTTAATTTTCTTTTTGTATTTTTACAATTTTGTAACCTTTTTTTGTATTTTTGAATTAGGAACCTTTTCTTTATTTAAAAAAAAAAAATACAAGGCCGCATGCATGGGAATGCAAAGGTAAAAATGAGTTATCTACACAATATTCTAGATAAAACTGTTAGAAAAATAAGGGTAGTTAGAGACTTTCACATAAACATAATAAATGAAAATGAGAAAAATAGGATGATAAACAAAATAGATCACTCTTTCCTACTTAACATTGAGTGAAGCATATACCCGTTTTCTTCTTTTATGTCTAAAAAGGCATATTTAACATACCAAGAGTGGTTTGTTATAATTTATTTCCTTAAGCAAAAGTATATGAATAATCAAATAGAGACTACAATCCAATATCATAAATCGTATATAATAATTTTGTTTCCTCATGAAAAAGAAAAAAAGCAAAACTCAAAATAACACATTTTACATTTATTAACAATCATAAAAACATCGTGTTTTCATTGGTGTGTACAAGGTAATATAAAAGTTAAAATTTGTATTCTCATCAACCTTAAGCATTCATTAAACAACAAAGAATATATTAAAAGAAGAAGAAAGATTAGATTTTCATATTTTTTTGCCTAGTTAAAGTACACATGGGTTAGTGAGAGATGATTGTGAAAGTATAGTCTAAGAGGGAGAGTTGAATGATATTTTATTCATTTAAGCTCTTCAATTTATTTTGTTTGATTAATAAACTTCATCCAAACTTTCAACAATTATGGGAAGTTGTTAAGTTATATTGATTGTTGATAGAGAAGCCCTAACAGAACTTAACCTATTAGTAATCACAATTTAACAACTAATAAACCCTAACAAAAATCCCTAAAATCTATTAAATTTACCATTTTTTTCTCAAATTCTCAGTCTTATAAGTTCAAACATCAATAATTCATACAAACATATAATAAGTTAAAATAAAAAAGGAACAGAATCATTTACTCCAAAATACACAAAGAGAGAAACTAAGGATAAAAAAAGAGACAATTTTAACAAAATGAAACTTAATTGCAAAAATGGGTTATACATAGAGATGTAGTAATAAAAAAATCCAAATCATTAAACTTTAGGTCAAAAAATGAATGAGAAAATCAAAGCATTACGAATATAAGATAAACCACATACCATAGACCAAAAAATCAAGAGAAAAATTAGAGCATTCATTAAGATTATAAGACAAACCACATGGGAGGATTGCTATTGGAAATACATATTTGGTCAAATAGGTACATCTATGTCCAGCACGTCCCACCAATAGACATGTATTTGCAATTAAAACTTAATAAAATAAAAAACAAAGAAATTACGAAATAAAATAATTTGGAAAATGGTTAGATTTACTTGAATAAAATCTAAAGCATAAGTAAACCTAATGATAAATTACCATAAGTTTTTAGAGGTTTGAATGATATGACATTAAAGAGAACTTAGAAAAGATGGAGATTGAAGATAGATTTCAAAGTTTTCTTTTTTTCACTTATCCAAAATGTGTGTGTGTGTGTATGAGAGAGAGAGAAAGAGAGAGAGAATCATTTTAAGGTTTTAAGGAAGATGAATCATATTTCTTTTCTTTATGGAATGACACATGGGAAATTTGCATACGTAGTTATTAAGTGCAAACATGCAAAATAATTGGTAAAAGACTCTTTTTTGGAGACTTGTGGCATAGCTCAAGAAAGTAGGGTAATTTTCACAAGATATGCAAACAATTGATAAAACTATGTATTAATACTAGTAGCACAAAATAAATTTTTTAAGATATAATCTATAAAATTTGAGTCAAATATTAGTTATCCAATCATTTTTTTACTTAAATAATATAGACAGAGATATTTATGTGCATATAAATAGACTAGTGGTCAATGCACTTGTGTTGCATGTGCAAAAAATACAAAATGAGGAGAGAGAGAGAGAGAGAGAGAGAGAGAGAGAGATGTAGGTGCAGTTAGTGAGAGAGTGAGGAAAAGTAGGAGAGAGAAAAAATAGATATAGGTACAGTTAGTGAGAGAGTGGAAAAAGTAAGAGAGAGTAAAGAAATGAAGAGAGAGAAAAAGAAATAAGTAGACATATTTATTCATTAGTTATAATTTTAATAGTTTATTTTATTATTAGTTTTTTTGTTAAATGATAGTAAATAAAGGCTAAATATGTAATTTTAAAAGAAGTGATTACTTAAGGTCCCATTTATTTTAATAATATAGATAGATAGATGTATTATGGCATATGTTCATATTTATCATGTTCTTATTATTTAAAGCATATATACTAATAGTGAGGATAGAGTAATCTTTAAGGTTATCCACAAGCAACCATCTCTTTGTACCTCTCTCCCTTTATTAACTCCATAACTAAGCCATGACTATAACTACTATATTCTTCCCTAAACTCTTTACTTTATTTCCCTAAAAGAGGTATAGAAATCTATTCTTCAAAACACTTTCCCTTTCATCAACATTGTGACATGTGAGAAAAAGGACACAAACTCATAATTCTATGAGGATGCAAAAGTCAAAGTGTACTATAATAGAAAGCTTATCATGACCACCAATGGGACAAAGAAAGAGTATGCCGTTGATGTTTGGTCAAGCAACTACACTTTTCACCTTTGTCACAGGTCGACTGTTTTGTTCAAAGACAATAGGATATGTTTATGCTATTTAAGGTTTTGTGGTTTCAATTGGCTACGATGAATGATTTGGGAAAGTCAGTTTGATTTTGAAAAAAGGTTGTGTTAAGTTAGTAAATTGACTATTGGTTAAGGTTAGGTTAGTTTACTTGCTTTTTCATTTTCTGAAATGTCTTTTTTTCTCTCTCTTTTTCTTTTTAAATTTTAGTCAAGGTAGAGTCTATGTGGATGTACTATATTTAAAACAATGTCAGTCGCCACATGTGTAGCCATTATTGGTCGAAATAACCAAGTTTGCAAATAGCAACTAACATAGTTATGCCAGAATAAATGAATAGGAAAACTTCAATTGGGTAGTAAATTACAATTTTCGACAAAGGTTTGGTAATAAATGCGACACTAACCCTATTGTGATTTTACATATACGTGAATTACACAATCATAATAAAGTTTAAATTTTTTTATCTTTTTTGTAGATTAAGGTTTTACTTAATTAAATAATCTAGGGTAAATTATCATATTTAATACATGAACTTTACCTATTTTTGTAATAAATTATTTAAAATTTAAAAGTTCAATTTTATACTTAAAATTTTCCATTTTTTCCTATTAACTATTTGAACTTTGCACATTTTCTGCAATTAACTACCTATATTTTATACATTTCTACAGTTAACTACTTAATTCATGTACTATTGATGATCTTGAAAAGTTTATAGGTAATTAATTGACACTTCTAAATTTCAAATACATAATTGTAAAAATGGGTAAAGTTTAAGTACTAAATGTAACATGTACCTAGTAAACTTTTTATGGGAAATTCAAATGAGAAACTTTGAATTTCAATATGATTGATATTAGGATTCATTCTTTTCAAGAGTTGTGTTGCAGAGGAATCAAAGTAATGGGTTTTATTTATTAACCAAATCAAATTTATATTGTTATTGTTTAGTTTTGAATACATTGGTTTTCTTCAAATTTAATTATATTATCTAGAACTCTTAATATGATTTTCTATATGCCTTGAATTTAATTATAAGTTTTGGTTGTCCTCTAAAAGAGGAAAAAGTAGCATGACTGTGAACATCTACATGAATGACACTCTTAATTTTGAAAGCCCTTCAAAGGTTGTCATATTCTTTTTAGTGTCCTAATTTATACATAATATGTAACAAACCAGTGAATATAAATAGAAGTTTGAGCTTTACTTTTAAATAAAATTTAAGCTTGACTCGTTTATAAATTGAGCTTTAGCTCAAGCTAAACTTGAGCAATTCATGGTCAACTTGGCTTGTTTGCTACTCTAATTCTTTATTGGTCTTTACAATTTTGGAAGAATATCATAATGTATCATCTTCTATTTCTAGATCAAAATCATTGTTATTATAATTTTCTAGCCCTTGTTCTAGTAAAATATTAGTTGGTTTAAACATCATTATATGCTCATAATGCAGTAGCTAACTCACTCTCCATAACCATTTAGAATTTGGAGCAAAGAAGAAACAATATGGTTGTAATGGAATTGGTGTTATTTTGCAGCATCAATCAATCAATTATTACAACTAAGCATTTAAGGATGTACAAGTTCAAAGTTCAATAAATACCAAAAACCTTATTACCAAGAAATTTTCTAAGGGAATCAAGTTATTGAGTAGAGGCATATTCTTTAAGTATATATTTAGATTTTACGCAAATGGAAGGTAGAATTATCTTAAGAATCTAATATATGCTAAAAATGGAGAACAACAAATTATTCTTGTCTTATTCACCATCTTGATTAGTTATAGATTATTGAAAACGAGTAGATTCTTATGATCCATCGCATAAAGGTGATTGATATTTTGGTTATTTTTTTTATCTTTTTCTGACTTTGCGAAACGAGGATATTCTTATGATTAATCGCATAAAGTTGTGTTTTCTTTGTGACAATTATGATAAAATGTTAGTAAGTACCAACTTTTTTACATGTATTTTTATTTGTGGTATTGTGATAAAAAATTAACTCCTATTAATTGTTTTTTATAGTTTTTTGATAACAATATATTTTCTAAACGCATTTTTATAAGTAAAAAATCAATGCACATTATATAACCAACCAAAAGTATAAACGGCTCATGATAGAGTGACTAGAAAACCGTTTGATTTATAGTTAAAAATTTAACCAAAAGTCAATATCAAAAATTGTCAAAGCTTAAAAAGAGATTTATAATCTTATATTATATGAATAATTGTTGGTAATGTCTAATGTATCCAACATGATACAAGATCAAATATTTGAACGTACTACAAAATAAAAGGCCAGTTACGAATGTATTAAACTTTGAAGAAGATTAATAGATATGATTTTTGTGCTTTCTGTTTTAATCG
This sequence comes from Lumnitzera littorea, assembly GCA_024138015.1. Taxonomy (NCBI): domain Eukaryota; kingdom Viridiplantae; phylum Streptophyta; class Magnoliopsida; order Myrtales; family Combretaceae; genus Lumnitzera; species Lumnitzera littorea. The sequence continues at coordinate 79,651,935 of JAMXBB010000001.1, forward strand.
AGGTTGAATCTAAACGCTCTTTAAGACTTTTAGGATTTTCATTAATTTTGTAAAATTTGTTGATTATTTAGTAATGAAAGTGATCAAAATCTATTTCTAGGTTTATATAAAGTTACAAGAGTTTGTAAAAAAGTAATTGAAGTTACAAGACTTTGCAAGAGAGAGCACACTATAAATAAGTATTAAGCAAAATAAAACATAGATGAAGTAAAATGAGAGAGAGAGTAAGAAGATTAAGCACCAATGCATAAAGCTTCCTCCTTATGAATTAATCCTCTCTTCTAACTCCATATTAGGGAAATGGTCATCTACATTGGCATGTACCATCATTTGAGAATAATGAACTTTGATTTGTACAAATTTCTCATTATCAATTGCAACTGTACTCTATTTCATACTCCTCAATCCTTAGGAGCAACATAGAGCTACAAAATTTGCCTAAACATCTAAGTAGTCTCATAAGCATTCATAAAAGAGTAGAGCATAACAGTTGAGGAATATTCCTCTAAAGAATAAGCCTAAAAGTAAAGATGCTTTGTTACTGTGAGAATATTTGTTCTCTTATTAATGTTTCATAATCATATCTTTTTATTATTGTTCTCTATCTTGAATTGGTTCTCTTTGTATAGTATTTTTCTATAATGGTTTGAGTTGCTTCAAAAAGGAACTAGTTATTGTCTTCAACCTTGAAATAATGACTATTAGTTGCTTTTCCTTATTCTTCGGTGATGATTTATGATGATTAGTTGTCTTTCTTAGATTCTTTCATCCTTGAAATTTCTCCTTATGCTTGATAGATGTCCTAAGCTTGACTTCCACATTTACTTCCTTAAATCTCATCAATAATCTCTTGGAATCTTTGATTTTTCTTCAACCATCATAGAGCATTCCACATGTAATAATCTTTTCTTAAAATTGATGACTTGCCCAATTATATTTGGAGTTATGTCTTCAATTTTATTCCATGTAAAAATCTTCTTTTATTGGAACTTCTCTTTTAGCTTCTATCAAGCTTTTACTTCCACTTATCTTTTACTTAGCTTTTGCTTCTACTTAGTGTCTACTTCTATCAAGCTTTTGCTTCCACTTGACTTATACTTTTACTTAGTTTATACCTCTATCTTTGCTTGTCTTTTGCTCCTATCTTTTATTATATTTAATTTTTTGCTTATGCTTTTCTTCTAAGCTTCTATTTTACAACTTCTGATTAGCTTCTGCTTGATAGTCATCTTCGTACTTTTACTATAGCTTAGCTTTTGCTATACTTAGCTTCTAATACATCTTTTTGTGCAAGCTTCTACTACTTATCATCTTAGCTTNGAATTTAAAATTATATATATATATATATATATGAAAAAATGCATGTAATTAAAAGATGATCATAATTAAGACATCAATAACGTACGTTCATAAATTGTTTTAAATATGGTATATTATCACTATCATTTAATATAAATAATTGGTTTTAAATGATCATTGATGATTTTTTTCCATCTTTTATTTTGATGGGATTGTTGTAGCCTTCTATCTCACCACTAATTTATATTCCTTTACATCTAAACTATTGAATTCACAATTAGTTTAATGGTCTAGATTGAAAGAAATATAAATTAAGTATGGAATGGAGGGCAAGATAGGTCCCTAAAAAATGAGGATGAAATTGTAAAAAAATCTATATATTTAGAAAGATTTTATGGTCCTATTTGCTATTTTGACAAAACCGGTGCTATCTTCTGTTCCACCGTTTATTTCTATTTTTTAAAATCTAAACTATTAAATTTATAGTTTATTTAATGGTTCAGATTTAAATAAGCACAAATCAAGAGTGAAATGGATGATAAGATCGATCCCCTAAAAAATAAGGATATAAATGTATAAAAATTCATATATTTAATATTTTATATCATTTGGAAGAGTTATAACTTTTTAAAAATATCTATAATTATATTATTTTTGTATTAAGACATGTAAGGTTGCAATTATTATCGTTATTTACTCATATGACATGTCTCTTGGTTATATAGGTGATAAAAAAGAATTACCAAAAGATACAAACATTAAAAAGGTGTGAGTAATTAGAAATAGCTAAAAAGTATTACAAAAATTATAGAAAAGTTACAATTTTAAAAATTATAAAATTATATATAGATATATATAAGATATGCCTTAAACAAATAGTTACAACCCTCTAAATTATGGAAGTGTAATTATGTATCATGAGCTATATTACTATGAGAAGAACATGCCTATAAAAAAAGATATTAATCATTAAAATGTCTTAATATTGAAAAGCTATATGTAATAAAAATTAAAAAATTTACAAATTGCTAAAAGATAATGTTAAATAAAAGATATAACCTTCAAAATCTACAAAAAGTCATAAGAGATAAATGATTTTTCACCTATAAATACAAGATATATTTGCAAATAATGGTGGATATAGGATTTTGGTAAGGGGTTGGGTTAGGAATCTTAATTTTTAAATGTGGTGTAATTTTAATTGTAATTAGTAAATACTATTATTAAGGAAATTTTATTTTTCTAGATTAATGAAAAATACATATTAAAAGTTAGGGTGGTTATAAAAACTAATCTTCTTTTATCCACCTTTGGTGCAATATATACATGTATAGGCGAGTAATTTATTGCATTTATAATTTTCTATAAATAGAAAGAAGGGGAAAAAATTATGTAAATGAATGCTTATATAAAATATGATAAGTGTATATTTAGATGGTTAAAGTCTTGAATATTGATATTTCAACATAATTGACAAAGTTTGTTTTTCCCCTCCTCAAATAGTTGAAATATATATTATAGTTAAGAAAAAAACAAAAGCTTTAGAACATGAAAATTCTTCAACATGAAAATAATGATTTGACCTCACTCTCATAGATTTATGTCTTCAAAATCTAATATCTTACATTCATGTAACTTTACATATCCAATGATTCCTTTTTAATTGGTACTATAAAACTTGAACAAAGGAAAAATAAAAAGAAAATAATGAAATAAGGTTTCTACACATTAAAGGTATGTTCGATATTGGTATCTTTTGACAGGGGCGGTTTGGGCATATTGTTTTTTAGCAAACCTTAGATATATATAGCCATCTAACACTTACAGAAACCCTTTTTGCTCCTTTTCCTGCATGTATAGCTCCACAACGTAGAGTTTCGTGCAAATCTTTGAGTAAGGAAGAGAAAACGACACATTAGTGAGATCACATAGGGAGAAGTTAAGGTAAGGCTAAGGAATACTGTTTTACTGTAGAAAATTTGTAGATTTTCATTAGAAACTCATTTTTCTACGTAAGGTAGTAACCAAAACAAGATTAGGGTGATTATTTGGGAGTTCTTTGGCAGATCTTGGGTGGTATGATTAAGTTTAAGGTGGAGCATTTGAGGTAAGGTTGTAAATAACCTCTTTATTTGAAGGTTTTTGAACAAAATCACACCAAATTCGTTGGTGGATTAAACAAATTTCAAACCTTGTTTTGGAATTTGCATGTCATGTTCTTAGTGGTGGATGTGATATTAATAGATCGTTATAGGTAAGAATTTGGTCTTACATATTGTCTGTGTTGTTTCTTTGAGTAATGAATTGAATGGTTGAGTTGGGTTGAGGTTTTGGTTAGAGACGTTTGATTTGTGTGTTTAAGTGGCAAAGAGATATATTTTAATGGAATAACGCTTTGGGATTGGTGGTTTCAAAAACAGCAAAGAGTGAGATGTACACAGGGGGATGAATGTATCACTACAATTTGCAGAATTCTACAAATTGAAGCAGGCATCTGTATACCATCTCCCATAGCATATAGACACTAGATGAACTAGCATCCGAATGCCTTGACCCTTGTTTCTTGCAGTGGTAACCCTTTGAGTTTTTTGGGGTTTTTCGAAGCTGTTACCTTACCTTATAACCTTTTTTGAACCTTTCCAACCAAGAATCTTCACTTGAATCAATTTACAAGTCAATTTAACTACTTTGTGATCCTAAATTACTTATGTGATTCTTATGAAAACTTAAGATGGTTGAGTTGTTGTGTTGAGAGCATTGTTATTTTAGCTTTGAAACTAAGCAAGTGTGTTGTTTCTAATATGAATAGGTTGTGAGGAATTTGATTTAGTTTTGAGTAGACATTACAATTAGGTATGAGGTTTCTGTTGTTTGTGCGTAGTGGTTTCGATAAGGCAGTAGCCGGAGGCCAATTTTTTCGGTATGTCTAATTTCTATTCTATTTTAGTTAAATTAATAAAAATATCAAATTAATTCAAAAAATTACAGAAAAATTTATTTGTATATATTTTTATGTATAATTTTATGGAAAAATATTAAATTGAAGAATTTTCAAGTGAATATAGTATTTCCTTAAGAAATCGAGTAAAATCGATCAATTTTTGGAATCGATTTGAATAACCTTATTGACATAGTTTCTAAGTCGAACACTTTCTAGAGAATGCTTATATTGCATGTGAATATTGTATGAAGAGATTTCTAACAAAAATAATTTCCATAATTTTTAAGGATTTTTGAGCCTATAAATTAGATAAAAATGCTATTTTCTTAAGGATTTGGTCTATGGAATTTAATTGAACCCTTGGTATCAGGTTCTAAAGTATACTTTGATCATATCTTACCATGAAGATCAATTTGGAGTTGTGTGCTTTGAGTTAGAGGTGAAATTTGGACAAATTAGTGGATATGAGATTAATACATTAATTGGTAAGTATGTGAATTTGAAGAATTGGTAATAAGGTGTTACTTAGTATAATAATCCTAATTTATGAATATGATATAACATGTCTGTAATTGGAATATGATGTTAGATGGGTTATTTTGAGTTTACTTATAAAATAACCCTAGTTAGATAGTTCTTCAAAAGGTTGTTCTACTAGAAAAGTTAGTTAATTTATGGTTTAGAGACTTAATAAAAAAGTTATGTGATATGAGATACTTAGCTGGTATGGTATCCACAGGTTAATTAGAAAGTTCTTAAGTTAGTAAGATTGTTTTCGACTACTTCTTTGGAGAGCTCTTAATTAATAAGGATATTTTTAGATACTTCTTTAGAGAGTTCCTAATTAATGAAATTGTTTATAGATACTTTCATAGAAAGTTCTAAAATAAAAAAAAAATTGTATTAATGCTATTTATTAGATGCTTGTTCAGAAGGTTTGTAGATCAAAAACTTGGTATTAGGTAACCTTTCATAACCTTGTTCAAAGACGTCAACGGTAAGTTAGAACTCAATACAAAGTTTACACCCCTCATTAGAGATAAGTTATATTCACACTTAAATTATTGAAATGAATTTATTTAACTCTATATTTACTAAAAATAAAATCCTTATATTGATTATTTAGGAAACAATTGAAGCGGATAAGATCAACCATTAAGATTGTTGAGTGTCACATGTCTATGTGAATTAGTGAAATAGGAAGCATAGGTTCATAAGTAAGATTAGGAATGTATCACAAGCCAGGTAAATGGACATTTATATGTACTTGACAAGACTTATGTCCACTGCTAACTTTGTATACTTTATGATGTTTTGGCTTGACTGAACATTAATTGCAAATTGATGTGCTATTTGATGGCTTAGCTAAAATTGGCTACAAATTGATGTATTGCTTGGTGAGTTATGTTACCTATTATATTTGTTATTAATTTAATTGTAGCATAATATTAAACTTAGTTGTTATGTTAGAGTTGATGAATCCATATGTGACATTTGCTAAGATCTGTGTTATCTTGAAAAAGAATATAAGGATTAACTTTATCTCTTAAGGTGTTCGCCTAAGTGAACTCGATATTGAGATCTTAGAACCGATTAAATTACAAAGTAAAGGATGAATAAAAAGTGATGAATAAGTCTACTTAGATTTGTTAGGTTTTGCTTGGTATGCAATATAATGCTTTTATGGTATGGCATGAAAAAAACATATGGGTCAAGTTTTCTGAAAACTAAGATATTACTAGGTCTATTTTCATATGAAAAGTTGGGTTTTTGAGTATATGAGACTACATTATACCTGTTGGGTTAGCTATATGTTGGATTTCCCAACCATTCTATGTGGTTGTTACTAGGTAAAAATGTTTGCTAAGTTCTTGGGTTTATTCCAAATGCTTGATTTGAGTCGACTGAGCTAGATGAGTTTTTAAGCTAGGTTAGGTATCAGTACCAATGCATAACATGTGCATAAGCATGGCATATGCTTGACACATTTGCATTACTTGGCTAGGAAACTATAAGATAACGTAATTGAACTAACTACTTAAATGATGTGCTTATTTTGTTGTGCTTATTGTTGTATGTTTCTCCATTCTTACTTAGCTCATAGTAGCTAAGGGGATAAGTGTCTCTTATCCTTAGGTTACAGATAAATAGACAAAAGTGGCAAGAAGACTTCAAAAACTATAGCTAAAGATGAGATCTGGAGGGAACTCGTTGACTACATGGTTTGGCTTAAGTACTTGAAGAAAACTGTTCAAGAAAGCTGTGGTTGTTATTTCACCAAAGGTTTAGTAAAGTAGTGATAGTCCAAGAATATGTATTTGTAAAATAGATTCTATGTTGTATAAGAAGTGGAGATAATTGTGATACTCTGTGTACAGCTCACTAATATGAAACCTTTCGTTGTTGTTGGTCATATTGAATGAGAATTGATTTGAAAATAGTTGTTTATAGAACAAAAGAGTAAACTGAATATAAGTTCTGCCTTATCCTTAACTCAAGGATGGTAGTAACAAACTGTTTTTAGGTATTAAGAGTTTAAGAAAAATTTTTAAGTAGACACCTAGAAAGCGGAGCATAACAATTAGTTGTATTGGCAGAAACACTTTTGGTTGGTTTGTGAAGATCACTCACGATTTCCAACCCAAACCAAATGATCTAGTGAAAGCTAAGGAATGGACCATTGAGGTACCGGATAACAGAAAGGTGACTAATGCTACCTTCTTTCTAAAAGGTCTTATAACCTAGTGGTAGGAGAATGTTCCTAAGACTCAGAAATGCAACCGATCCTATCACTTATGATGGGAATCAAGCTATTAGACCATTGACTCGCAGACGAGCCTGAGCACTAGAGGGACTAGCAAGGTGAATCCTCCTGCTCCAGTCAACTCCTATCGAGGTCGAGTATCTCCTTGTTGATCCATTCTTCATGAGAAGCCGAATGATTGCCTATTTCTTGGAGATTGTATGCTGAGAAGCAGTATATCGAGACAACAGCCGATCTTCACTCTCTCACACTCATGCCTGAGTCAATCACTTACCTAGCTTCACTCTTACCTAAAGGCCAAGAGAATGTCGCTGGACTAATCTTCTATTACCTTACTCGGACAAGCAATCTAGCCGTACTCTTTTGTTTGCATCCTCTAACAGCATCGTCAATGTATTACTACTATGTATACAAGACCACATGAAGGATCTACTATACTAATCATTACTTCTCTTAAATATTCATTTTTACCCTTTTGTATTCTTATGCATTACTTCTTTAGGATAATACCCTTTTTTTCTTTTCCCTTTTAAGCAAATTACCCTAACTTATTGGATATAAATACCCTTTGTATTTGGAGTCGTAATCATTGGATTAACATCAATACACTTGACATTTTTCCTCTCTTGTAAACATTGCTTGTTTACATTCATTTTACTCTTATCATAATCTTTAAGTAAGGCTAAATAGTGAGTAATCGTATTGGATCAATTTGTACATCATATCGAGTTGTGTTGTGAGTCTTCGAAAGTTCCATCGGTGTATCATATCCTTTGGAGCTATTCATGGGTTTTTGCTTATCCTTTTATTCACTCTTTTGTGCATTCCCCATAACTCTTTTCAAGCTTTTGGTAAGCTTAGACCCATCCAGCAACTGAACTTATCTGTTCTTGACTGCAGTTTGCATCATCTTAGTATTAAAGTGGAGGTTTCATTTAAGTTGTAGTTTGTTTTAAAGTTCTGTCTATACCTTATTTTGCATGTGTGAAACAGAGTAAGTTATTATATTCATTTAATTATTGTGCTTACTAGCTATTAATTTTCTAGTTTATGAAAGTATTTGCTGAAACACCTAATTGAAGAGTTTGAGCTTTGAATCTACAAAGAAAATGACGAACCCAAGTGTAAACGTTTGTGTTGAAGATGACAACAGTAGAGTTGTCCTCTATGGCCGACAGTCTCAAGGAACTCTTAGGTGCATTGACAAGAGACTTGATGAGGTAGGTAATCTCTTAGTAGATTTAACTCAAGCTGTTCATGTGTTGGCTTGTTGACCAGTTGAAGCCATGCATAACAACCCATAAGCTACTCAACCTACGAGAGGTCAGAATCCAGTTTGATAAGTTCGAGGTAGAGGAGTAAGCGGATGAGTAAGAAGAAATATTGACTCAAGAAATTTGGAAGAAGAGGATGAAGAAGAGTATTATGAAGAAGAAGAGCGAGTGTGAGCGAGAGCACCTAGAGCCTTTGACCATGTGAAACTTTGATTCCAAGTTTTAATGGGTTTGGAAGTATGGATGAATACTTAGAGTGAGAAGAGAAGGTGGAGTATGTGCTTGACTATTATCAATATGAGGATTACGAGAAAGGGAAAAACTACTGCTATTGAGTTCTCTAAATATGCCGCCATGTAGTAGAAGAATTTTTAGACTATAAGGAGACGAGAAGGCTACAAAGAGATTAATACTTGACCCAAGATGAAGAGAATACTCAGAAATAGGTTTGTGTCGAATACTTATTTGCAAGATATTTTTACTTAACTTTAGGTGCTAAGACAAACAGGTCGGTTTGTTGATGAGTATGTCCAAGAGTTTTTAATGCTTATGATCTGCTGTGAAGTGGAGGAACCACCCGCATGAACAATCTTTAGGTTCATCATTAGATTGAGAGGTGATATTTGATACGTTATAAAACTCCAATGATTCATAATAATGGATGAAGCCATCTGAATAGCTCAATGATTGGAGAAGCAAAAAAGAAGCTAAGTACAAACAAGACTGCCGAATAGGTGAACTAGACAAGAAAGTCATTGAGCTCAGTCAAGTATCGAGTAGATCCGAAAGGTGGATGTCTGAATAGAACATAAGGGCGGACCTGATAGTGCTGTATCAACCCGTACTTATGAGAAAGGGTAAGGATTTGGTAGGAAGACGAGCTAGATTAAGTACTTTAAGTGTTAAGGGCTTGGACATATGGCTGCTCAATATTTGAACCGAAACACTATGGTCATCAAGGGAGATGTCTTAAAGTTAGAAGTAGAAAGTACTGATGAGGAACTTGAGGAGGAGAACCCAATGGAGAAAGAAATTTCTCATGATGATGAGCTAATTAAGAAGGATGTATTCATTGAGGACTTGGATCAGTTGGTCTTAGTTGTCTAATGTACAATAAACTTAGAACTCTCACGGGAAGAGGAGCAAAGGGAGAACTTGTTTCATACCACTTGTATGGTGGATGATTAGGTAAGTACGCTAATTGTTGATAGTGGAAGTTGCACCAATGTTGCATCAACTAATTTAATCACAAAGTTAAAATTGTCAACTATTGTACACACGATTCGTACAAATTGCATTGGACGAGTGAGAAAAGAGCACTACATATCACTCGGTAAGTATTACTGTTGATTACTATTGGAAATTATTTTGATGAAATTTTCTGCGACTTACTACCCATGTGTGCTTCACACGTGTTATTGGGTCGACCAAAGCTGTTTGATAGAAGAGTTATCCATGACGGATATAGGAACACCTATGTGTTTGAGAAGAATGGCTAGAAGATTACACTAAACCTAATGCCATCGAGTGAAGTTAACAAACTGCAAAAAAAAAACTTACTTGTAGATTGAAGAAGACTTTGTGATTAGTAAAGCCAAGCTCTGAGAGGCCATCGACCTTGATGAGCAGACCCTCATATTAGTTAGGCGCTTGCTAAAAATGAAGGACTAGGGTAAACTACCTTAGGAAGTGAGACCACTGTTGGATGAATATGCCGATCTATTCCTAGAATAGTTACCTGAGGGGTTGCCCCCACTCTAAGGCATAGAACACTGCATTGATTTAATATCCGGTGCTGCCTTACCGAATAAGCTAACCTATTGGATGATTCTCGAATAGGCTTTTGAGCTCCAATGTCAAGTCCATGATTTACTGGAGAAAGGGTATGTTAGGGAAAGCCTCAGCCTTTGTACTATGCTGACGCTTTTAGTGCCAAAAAAGAATGGAACCTAGTGGATGTGTGTAGAAGTTGAGTCGTAAACAAGATTACAATCAAATACACGTATCTTCTTTAGAGATTGGAAGACATGCTGGATGAATTAAGTGGGGCTAAGATCTTTAGCAAGACTGATTTGAAGTTTGGCCACTATCAAATTCGCATGAGGTTGGGAGATGAGTGGAAAACAACATTCAAAACTCGGCGTGAACTTTATGAGTAAATGTTCATGCCATTTGGCTTATCGAATGCTCCAAGCATTTTCATGAGATTGATGAACCATGTATTGAAACATCTAATAAGGAGTGTATCGTAGTGTGCTTTGACGATATCCTAGTATATAGTATCAACATACCGGGTGACTATGAACATCTCCAAGCAGTACCAAATATTCTCTATGCCAAGAGATTATTCGGCAACCTTAAGAAATGTTGCTTTTGCTAGGAGGAATTGGTATTCTTGGGTTATGTAGTTAGTGGAGGAGGCTTGCAAGTGGACAACGAGAAGATCTGAGCAATCGTCGATTAGTCGACCCCTATTACTTGTGTCAAGGTGAGAAGTTTTCATGGATTGGCTTCCTTCTATAGAAGATTCATTAGGAATTTTAGTACCCTCACTGCACCCCTTACTGAGCTGACAAAGAAGAACATCGACTTCTGATGGGGAGAAAAGGAAGAATAAAGTTTTGCTAAGGTGAACGAAAGATTGACCTCCACCCCTGTACTAGTTTTACTTGACTTTAAGAAAATATTTGAGTTGAAGTGTGACGTGTTAGGCATTGGGATAGGTACTGTCTTAATGTAGGAAGACTAACCAATTGCCTACCATAGTGAGAAGCTCAGGAGACTTCAACTAAACTACTCCATATATGATAAAGAACTCTTAGCACTAATTTGAGAACTGCAAGTATGGTGGCATTACTTATTGCTGAGAGAATTTGTCATTTGGATTAACCATGAGTCTTTGAGGTATCTTTGAAGTTAGATGAAGTTGTCGAAGCATTAGATGAGGTGGGTTGAATTCCTTGAAAGATTTAACTTTGTAATAAAGTACAAATAACAGAAGAGTAACGTAGTTGTAGATGCTCTTTTGAAAAGGCATGCATTCCTAACTGAATTGTAGATCACATTGTTTGGGTTTACAAGTATTAAAGTGTAGTACTCCAAGGATCTATACTTTGGACCCATATTTATGCAATGTGTCGACGAAAGGACAATGAATAAGTACCATGTGGAGGATAGGTGCTTGTTCCAAGGGGGAAAATTGTGCATATTGACCTATTCTCTATAAGAATTATTTATCAAGGAAGCCCACAGTGGAGGACTCTCCAGGCATTTTAGGAAGAGAAGGACCTGTGAACTATTGAATAGCCATTTCTTTTGGCCGAGAATGAGACGAAATGTGCACCGAGTTGTAGAAGGCTGTAATGTGTGCAAAAGGGCTAAATGCCAAGCCGAGCATGGGAAAGCAATGCCTTTGCCTGTTCTAATGAAACCATGGACTAAATTGAGCATGAACTTTGTTCTTGGACTACCATGAACTATCCAGGGCAAAGATTCTGTAATGGTCATCATGGATAGATTTAGCAAGATGGCATACTTTGTGCCATACTCCAAAACTAATAATGCTTCAGCTATTACTTCTCTTTTCTTATAGGAAATTGTTAAGCTATATGGCATGCCGAGAAGTGCAGTTTTAGATAGAAACCCAAAGTTCTTAAGCCATTTTTAGGGAACTCTATGGCGATGGATGGGTACCAAACTACTATTTAGTACTTCCTGTCACCTTCAAATGGATGGCCAAATAGATGTAGTCAATTGCACTTTAGGATCACTTCTCTAAGCTATAATAGGTAAGAACTTTTGATTGAGATGTCTACTTACTAGTGGTTAAATTCGCTTACAACCGAACAGTACATGAGACTACTAAGCAAACCCCCTTTGAGGTTGTCTATGGTTTCAATTCTAAGCTGCCCCTCGACCACACCTTTGTACCTGAATCCAAGCGAGAAGACCCTAACGTGAGAGCCTAATACAGTCCCTTCAGCACATCTACAACAATGTCACTCAGCATATTGACCAGGCTGCCAGAAGATTATGAGAGAAGGCTAAAGGTAGAATGGCTAAACAAACGGTTTTCGAGTAAGAGGAGCAATAAACTATCTACAAGAGCTGAAGGACCCTTCAGGATCCTCAAGAAGATCAATGACAATGCCTATAGGTTAGAGTTGCTAGAAGATTATGGGGTATTTGACACCTTTAACATTGTCGACCTTAGTCCATATCACCCTGATAGAGAGCTAATCGAAGACCATATGGATTTGATCCTAAATCCAAATCAACTTGGAGGGAATGATGGGAATCAAGCTACTGGACCATTGACCCACAGCCAAGCACGAAGACTAGAGGGACTGGCAAGGTAGATCCTTCTGCTCTAGTCGACTTCTACTGAGGTCGAGTATCTCCTTATTGACCCATTTTGCATGCCGAGCTAAATGACTGCCTATTTCTTAGAGATTGTGTGCCAAAATGTAGAAGGCTAAGACAACAACTAATCCTTACTCTCTCACTCACTCATGTTCAAGCTGACCACTTATTCGGCTACACTCTTGCTGAGAGGTTGAGATGATGACACTGAATTAATCTTTAGTCACTCCTACTTAGACACGCAATTTGCTCGTACTCTTTTGTTTGCATCCTCTAACATCATCACCAATGTATCATCGCCATGTGTACAGGACTACGTGAAGGATCTACTATACTGATAATTGCTTTTCTTAAATATTTATTTTTACCCTTTTGTATTCTTGTACATCACTTCTTTAGATTAATACCCTTTTTGTATTTTCCCTTTTAAGCAAATTATCCTAACTTATTAGATATAAATACCCTTTGTATTTGTAGTTGTAATCATCGGATTAACATGAACACACTTGACATTTTTCCTCTTTCATAAACACTGTTTGTTTACATTCATTTCACTCTTATCCTAACCCTTGAGCAAGGCTAGGTGGCGAGCAACCTCACCAGACTAATTCGTGCATTATATCGAGTTGTGTTGTGAGTCCTTAGAAGTTCCATCAGTGCGTCATATGCTTAGGAGCTGTTCGTAGGTTTTTGCCTCACCTTTTATTCACTCTTTTGCACATTCCCCACCACTCTTTCAAGCTTGGACCCATTTAGTGACCAACTTTATCTGTTCTTAGCTACGGTCCACATCAACTTGGGATGATTCAAGTAGCTGTTCTTTGATAAGTTCTTCCTTGACAACACCAGAGAATAGATCAAGCTAGCCTACTAGACAATGCAACGGAGTAGTCATTTAGTGTCAGAATATGAGGTGGAGTTGAATTGCCTAGCCTTTTTCCTACTAAAGTTGATCAAAAGAGATGAAAGGTCATGCACCAGATGGTTCATCTTTAGGTTAGAGCTTGAGTTGTAGGAAAGTATGGTAAGGTTTGAGGGCACTTATGTTAAGACAGTTAAATAAGCTAGAATGTAAGGTAAGGTATGAGAAGAAAGGAGGAGTTGGTAGCCTGCAGAGAGAAGAAGGCCTTAGGTAAGAGGCCTATGTTGAGTTATGGACTACTAAAGTGGTTCAAGAGGCCTACAGCAGGCATCATGATTAGAGAGAGCGGTGGACCACCTTTTGTACCTCTTAAGCTGATGATGTAGCTAGCCTTAACACTGGTCAAACTACCCGTGCCAATGCCTACTAGGTACACCCGCTACTATGGACCACATAACATTTCTTAATGCAAGTGGACTCCAAACGCTTGTTTCCTTTATTGTATGATGGGACATGTTAGCAAGGACTGTAAGGAGCCAACTTTAATGCACTATGGTTTCTGCTTTTGTTGTAATCAAAGAGGTCACTTGGTAATAGATTGTAGAGAGGTAAGGAAACAACCTGTGTAGACTACCCAGCTTGCTACTACTCAAAACATAGCTAGAGTGGCTTAACCTTAGCCAAGACTTTGTTAGAGAGCACCAACTTGGGTCTTTACATTTCAACAATAGAGTTAGAGTTAAGAGACTTTTGAGGTAGACACTCTTGTTGGTATGTTCACTATCCTTAATCAGAGCGTATATGTTTTATTTGATATTAGAGCTTCTCGTTCTTGCATTACTAAATCTTTGGTGAATGCTTATATGTTATTTGCTGTGGTTATGGACTTCCCCTTGATTGTGAATACACCTTTGGGGAGTGAAATTATGTTGAATAGAATGTGTCAAGATGTAGAGATTGTTGTAAAAGGAAGGATTTTATCAATTGATTTGTTAGTACTAAATATGTTAGCCTTTGATGTAATCTTGGTATAAACTGGTTAGCGAGACACCATACAACTATTGACTATCACAACATGGTGATCACGTTCGAGCCTCTAAGAGAAGTACTTTTCTAGTATTAGGTAGAAGGTTAGAGGCTAATGAGTTGCATTAGTTACAAGTTATGGGAAAGGCTTACCTTAGCAGCCGTAAGTACAAGGATTGGTGAGAAGTTAAAACTGGAACAAGTACTAGTGGTATAGGAATTCTTAGATGTCTTTCCAAATGATCTACTTGGTTTACCACTTGATAGAGAGGTAGAGTTTAAGATAGACCTATTGCCAAACATCAAGCCCATCTTAAAACCGGCATAGAGAATGGCACCTACAGAACTTGTTGAGTTAAAGAAACAGTTGTAAGAGCTACAAGACAAGGGTTTCAAAAGACCGAATTCATCTTCTTGGGAAGCTACAATTCTTTTCATGAAGGAAAAAGATGAGAGCATCAAAATGTGTGTGTAGATTATAGAGATCAGAATCAGGTGACAGTCAATAATAAGTATTCGTTCCCTTGTATTGATGACCTATTCAATTAGTTGCAAGAGGCATGAGTTTTCTCAAAGATAAATATGAGGTTGGGCTATTATCAGCTAAAGGTGAAGGCAGAGAATGTTACGAAAATAACTTTTCAAACTGGATACAGGTTATACAAGTTCTTAGTCATGCCATTTGGGCTTACTAATTTACCTACGATATTTATGGACCTCATGAACCGTATATTATGAGAGTTTCTAGACATATTCGTGGTGGTCTTCATTGATGATATTCTCATATACTTTAAAAGTAGGGAAGAGCATGAGTAGCATTTGAGGATTATACTAAGTAAACTTAAGGTAGAGAGGTTGTATGCTAAGTTTAGCAAGTGTAAGTTTTGGTTGGATCAAGTAGCTTTCCTGGGTCACATAGTAAACAATGAAGGTAAATCAATGGATATAGAAAAGAGAAAGGTAGTTGTGGAATGGCCAACACTGAAAATGGTAATCGAGACCAAAAGCTTTCGAGGACTTACGGGGTACTACAGGAAGTTTATAGAAGGATTTTTGAGATTGGCAGCACCTTGACTCAATTAACGAAGAAAGGGGTTAAGTTCGATTGGGATGATAGATTTGAGTAAAGTTTTCAACAATTGAAAGAGAGACTTATGATTGCTCCAGTGTTGTCCTTACTACACAGTGGTGAGGAATTCATCATTTATAGTGATCCTTCAATCCAAGGGTTTGGATGTGTGCTAATGTAGAACAATTGGATAATAGTTATGAGTCATAACTACTCAAATCGTATGAGAAAAACTATCCATTCTACGACTTAGAGTTGGTAGCAGTAGTCCATGCCTTGAAGTTGTGGAGACATTACTTAATAGGGGAAAGGTGTAGAGTGTTTATCAATTGCAAGAGTCTGAATTACTTCTTTACCCTTTAGGATCTAAACATGAGACAACAAAGGTGACTAGAATCGGTAAAGGACTATGACCTGGACATACAATATAACCTAAGGAAAGTTAATGTGGTGGCTAATGCTTTAAGTAAAAAGTGACATGGGAATCAGGCTAGTTTAATAATGATGCAGAAGCCGTTGCTCGAAGTTATTAGAAGAGTAGATTTGGAAATTCTAACTAGAGAAGTAGGTGTTAGGGTGGCAAATATGCGGATTTAGCCCTTGTTGATAGACAAAATTAAGATGGCCTAAGTTAAAGATGAGGGTATATAAGTGATAAAAAGAAAGATGGAAGTGAGAAAGGTAATAGAATTTACAGTGGATGATAATAGAGTACTAAGGTATGGAGGTCAGTTATGTGTGCTAGCGAGACTAAAGTTGAGAAGTAAACTATTGAAAGAGGCACATTACTCGGGATACACCATATACCTGGGTGACATGAAGATGTATTGAGACCTTAAGGCACATTATTGGTAGAATAACATGAATAAGGAGATCATAGAATATGTATTGAGGTACCAAACTCGCCAGCATATTCGAATCGAGCATCAGAGACAAGCAGGTGAGTTGTAGCTATTATTGGTTTCAAAGTGGAAGCAGGAGCAAGTCACCATGGACTTTGTGATAGCACTACCAAAGACTTTGAGTAAGCATGATGCAATTTGGGTGATTGTAGACTAGCGAACAAGTCAACTCACTTCATTCCCATTAATACCGGTGACTCGTTAGATAAGATAGCTAAGCTATATATTAAGGAAGTAGTGAGGTTGTATAGAGTATCGGTAAAGATTACATTAAATAGGGACACTCGTTTTATAGGTAGGTTTTGGAGGAGCCTACACAAGGCCTTGGGTATAAAGTTACAATTTAATATCGCCTTTTACCCTTAGACTGATGGGTAGCTAGAGAGAACTATATAAATCCTTAAGGATTTGCTACGGGCTTATGTATTGGATTTTGGTGGCCATTGGGACATGCACTTACCCCTAATTGAGTTCGCTTATAATAACAGCTATTAGGCGACTATTCAAATGGCCACTTACGAAGCTCTATGTGGAAGAAAGTGTAGATCACCCATACACTAAGATGAGGTTGGAGAAAGATAAGTTTTGGGTCTAGAGTTAGTGTAGGAGGTAGTGGATAAGGTGAGGTCTATCAAACAAAAAATGCAAACAGTACAGAGCCATAAAAAGAATTACTTTGATAAGAGGAGATGCCCGTTAGAGTTTCAAGTAAGAGATGAGGTTTTATTGAAAGTCTCTTTGTCTAAAGAAATTTTTAGATTCGAGCTAAGAAGGAAGTTATCTCCAAGGTATATTGGACCCTTCAAAGTTATAGAAAGAATTGGAAGTGTGACATATAGATTGGAGCTTCCTTCTAGGATAAAGGGTGTTCATAACATCTTTCATATGTCTTTGTTGAGAAAGTTTAAACCCAACTTAGAGTAGGAGACAAAACAACACTGGGTACAAGAAGTCGACATGGAGACCTTAGAGTTGTAGCTAGACTTGTCGGCTATGGAGCAGCCCATAAAGATTATGAGCACAAAGGTTTGAGAACTAAAAGGAAGAACTATACCCTATGTTAAGGTTCAGTGGGAAGGTTGCTCAAAAAGGGAAGCCAAATGGGAGTTAGAAGAGGAGATGAGGAAGAAATACTCAGAATTGTTTCCAAAGTAAGGTATGTAAATTCTTAATTTTCGAGGATGAAAGTTTTTGTATTGGGGTGGGATGGGGTAGAGTTGTAAGACTTGAATAGAGGACAAATAAAAAGAGGATAATGAAATAAGGTTTCTACACAATAAGGGTATGTTCAGTATTGGTATCTTTTCATAAGAGTAGTTTGTGCATATGGTTTTTCAATGAACTCTAGATATATAGAGCCATCTAATACTTACAAAAACCCTTTTTTCTCCTTTTCTTGCACATATAGTTCCATAGCTTAAGGTTTCGTGTAAATCTTCGAGCAAGAGAAAATGATAAGTGATAGTGAAATCAAATTAGGAGAAGCTAAGGTAAGGCTGAGGAAGGTCGTTTTATTGTAGAAATTTTGTGGATTTTCATTGGCAACTCATTTTTCTACATATGGTAGCAACCAAAATGAGATTGGGGTGATTATTTGGGAGTTCTTGGGTAGGTCTTGGGTTATACAATTAAGTTTGGAGGGGGTGGGGGTGTGGGGTGCCGCATTTGAGGTAAAGTTGTAAACAACCTCTTTATTTAAAGGTTTTTGAACAAAATCACTCTAAATTCATTTTTTTCTCCTTAAGGTGGTAGATTAAACAAATTTCAAACTATGTTAGAGTCTCCACATCATGTTCTCGATAGTGGACATAATATTAATGGATCCCTATAAGTAAGAATCTAATCATACATCTTGTGTGTGTTGTTTCTTCGTGTAATGAATTGAATGGCTAAGTTGGGTTGACGTTTTGGTTAGAGACATGTTTGATTTGTGTGTTTAAGTGGAAAGGAGATATATTTTGATGGAATAACATTTTAGGATTGGTGGTTTCAAAAATAGTGAAGAGTGGCATGTATGCGGGGGGATGAATGTATTATTTTGGAAAATTCTGTAGATTGTAGTAGGCATTCGAACGTCATCTCCCATAGTATCTGGATGTTAGGGTCTATCATACTACTTTCAAGCATGACGTTTAGATGCTAGATGAACTAGCATCCAAATGCTGCAATCCCTATTTCTTGCAATGGTGTTCCTTTAAGTTTTCCGTAGTTTTTCGAAGTTGTTTTCCTACCCTAAAACCTTTTCCAAACCTTTCTAATCAAGAATCTTCACCCAAATCAATTTACAAATCAATCTAACTACCTAGTGATCTTAGATTACTTATGTGATTCTTAAGTAAACCTAAGACAGTTGAGTTGTGGTGTTGAGAGCATCATTAGTTTAGCTTTGAAACTAAGCAAACGTGTCACTTCTCATATGAACAGGTTATAAGGCATTTGATTTAGTTTTTGAGTAGATGTTACAATCAGGCACAATGTATGTTATTTGTGCTTGTATAGGACTAGAAATGTTAAATGAACTTAATGAAAACTTGGCTTACATAAGTATGTTGCTTGTATTTAGTTGGGCCCAAGGGACTAAGAAGACTAGACCTTGTGGTGGTACCTAAATAATCCTTACGTGAATGATGTCTTGATTGGAGTCACGCTTGGAAATGATGTGGCTAGATTAAGGTTGATCCTTGGTTCTTAGGGAGTTGGAGAGAACCTAGCACCAATACCTATATGTATTATATATATTGTGTGCTGGAGTCATGAGTTACTTTAGGTTTTAAGACACCGAAACTGTGTTGTTTGTCAGACCTAAATAAAGATAATAAATTGTGGTTGTTGCATTTAGTTTTAATGTTTTAGTTGATGTGAATGTGTGCTTGAGCATTACTATGTACTCATGTGCCTGTGTTTGATGCCCTATATGGAGCTATCTCACCCCTTAAGGTTTTATTGGTTTTATATGTAGGTATAGGTCCTAGTGACTATGATGAGAACTACAGTGAAAATGGATATTATGGCGACAAAGTTGATCACTATGATGATTACTATGACTTTGGAGATGGTTTAGCATAGTTAGTTAAGGTTATGAGACTTATTGAATATAATTGTCAGACTTGTTTTTAATTTTGTTTTATTATTATAATTTGGGTTATGAGAAGTCACCTGAGACTTCTTGAGTTAGTGTTTTAATAGTAGTATGTTGTTAAGTTTTGAGGTTATGTTAAGGAGATGTTGAGATTTGCTATTTTGGTATTACGAGACAATTGTTAGCAATTTTTTTTTTTTGTTAAATTTCTTTCTTTGAAATAAAAGAGAGTGAGAAATTGATCTTTGTGCAATTATTAGTGAGTTGAGGATGTATTGAGACATCCCTAAGATTTTACGTTGAAGTTTTTACAGATGCTGGGTGATTAATGAAGCATGAGATGATGTTAGCAAGTGAGTTTAGATGCTTGACGTGTTAGTAGATTATAGGGATATATGGCAGGTTGAATTTTGCAAGTTCTCGAGTGTTGTAGCTACAATCTAGTGATAAAATAATCTTACCATATAAATTGAAAACAGACTATTTTTTACCATGAGAGAGAGAGAGAGAGAGAGAGAGAGAGAGAGAAACCTATATGAGAATACAAGAGTGTGGAAATCTCAAAAACTTGATCCACATGCTTTAAGTTCATACCTTTCACTTATGGGATTTGATTAATTATAAGAGAGAGAATGGATGTGATAGGCAATATCTATATGGAGACAAATTACAAAAAAAGCAATAACAATTTCTACATTATTAAATCCATATGTAAATAAATAAATTCCCACAAAACACAACTAATCCAACATAACAAATAAGTAAGAACACACATTAATGACTCTTACGATGTCTTTTGGACTCATACTTTGATGTGGTTAGTATGTTTGGTTATGGTAACATCTAAATCCTATATTTAACATACCTAAAAACAAAATTTTCATAAAATAAAAAAGTGTAGGTAACTTTATTAGAAAATGGAGCAAAACTATATAAAAATAATAGAACAGTGAAAAATAAATAAATAAATAATATTAATAAGTGATTAAAGATTGAAAAATCATTCTTGACATTAGTAAGGATAACTTTGGTTATGTTTATGAAAGTGACATACGTTTTTCTCCATATTTTGAGAGTACTCTCATTAATAAGAGACAGAAAGACAACATGAATTATCCTAATGATCCTCTCATTTTTTTTTTTGTGAGGGGAAAAAGAATCTCATTTTCTTATTCTCTTCAATAGATATATAAATATATTTATATATATATGTATATAGTACAGTATAAATTCAATAGTGCCTCTTAGGATTGTAATGACAAAAACTTAATATTGAAAAGATATTATTTTGAAAAAATCATCATGAAAAGACATATAAAAAAAAGCTTTTAAAATTATATATCATACATAGAATAGATTGTCATATGATGGGAACCAACCAATCGGCTCAATGGTAGAACTTATATAGACACCAAGGAATCAAGCTACACTCAAGATATGTTAATTCCTGTTTTTTTATCCTTTGATAGGCTCTATTAACTATGTTAGTGTTTGATCAAAACCTCATGCAAAAAATATATTATCTAGTCTACATTTTTTAATAGAGGAAAATGCTATTTAGGATAAATCGTGTGTAATGCTAAGAAAATTTAAGAGAAAATGTTTAAAAAATAAGGGTATTTTAAGGATTTCAAAAGTTTACTAAAACCCCACTCTTTAAAACTTACCTCATTTTTCTTACTAAAACCCTTATAGCTATCAAATAAAGCATAAACTCCTCTCTTATGGCAGCAAACCAAGGACTCCTTCCTAAATTCTTCCAGAAGAGAAAAGTAAAGGCGATTAAGGTAAGAACCTTGAAGGTTTAGCTCGAGTAAATTCGTATTTAGCTTTCTAGCACTCTAAACTCTCTTGTTCCTCGAAGATTTCAACTGGTTTCTAAGTGTTTCAAGTGAGGCTTATTGAGTTCTTCAAGTGGCAGCTTACTTAAAGTATTGAAGGTGAAAAAAACACCTTTTTTAATTCATTCCTAGTATATTTTCATCATTGTATTGAGGTTTTCTTAGGTTTTGGGGATAAAACGAATTTAAAAACTCCTTGTTGATAACCTTTTTTCATTTAGACCAATAGCATTTTAGATTTAAGGAGCATTTTCATTCATTTCAAGTAAGTTTTCTTACATCTCCCCTCTTGTTCTATAAGTTTATGAGGTGTTGTTGAGTTTAGAGTAGAAATGGAGTGATTTGAGGTGGTATTTAATCTAAACTTTGTAGTTTGAATGGTGTAAAAGTGTGCTATATTGATGGATTGATAAGTAATCGAAGTGTACTTGAAGTGGGATTGAAGAAAAGATTGGATTCGAGTTGGTTTGGGAAGTGATTTCGAATCTTCATTTGCTATTCTAGTCAAAATTGTGGGCTTGGTTCCAATGGAACCATAGGACTAGTTATAACCAGTCTGCTAGTTATAGAAGGTTGGTAAGGACTAATTGGCTAGTTCCCCTTGAACAGTGTAGTTGGTTTACATTAGAATCTCAAACTAAGTTTTCTTTCATTCCTTTTCCTTAAACCAATTTCCCTATGTTCTAACCTACCTCCCAAAACATATTATATTCTCTAAAACCATTTTTGAGCATCTTAAGTATCATAACTTATTTACAAACATGCTTCACAAAGAATCAAACTTTATTTTCAAACTTTCTTCCTTAAAACCTCTAAATCCTCATTCTAAGTATTTTAATCTTTCCTTTTTTAAGCCAAGGCCTAATCTTACCATCTTATTTATCCGTAGTTACCTTTAGAATCCTACAATAAGATAGGAGTTTTGGGAGCCTTTAGGGAGTGTTATATAAAGATAGGTTACGTTGCTTAAGATGTTCGAATTAGATTGATTTGAATGAAAGATCAAGATGAGTTCACTGTTACAACTATTAGGCTGTAAGATTTGAGTTTCATGATTGATTAAAACTTTGTAATTGGTTTAGATTCGGCTTTCTATATATGTGGTGCTTGTTAGGGTAGAAAATATCTAACCAGATTAATCTATATTTGACCTAAAAGAATGGTCTATTGATTGTGCTTGACTTACTAACTTTAAGGGCCTGTAGTGGTAGATCCTTAGAGGATCAATTGCTAATCTTATATGATGCTTCCTTAATAGACTTTCATATGAGACAACGCTGCTAAAATTTTAGGATTTATGGTTTTTAGACTCTATACTCTAAACTCAAGCTTAAAGAACTTAAAGGAAAATCTATATTTATATCCAACTATATACGTAAACAAAGATCAAGGTGTGGCAGGATTTGAGCATCCTTTTCTTGGTTGTTGACCTAAATTAAAGATAATTAAATTGTTGTTTGCTTTATACTTGGTGCAATTCCATTATATGCATGTATATGACTTTGCTTAGCATCCATGTGTGCTTGTGCATTATGTATTGAGCTTTGACTTACTTTTTCATTTTTACAACTGTTGATATAAGGTGACGTTGTTACTTACATTGTAATGGGGACTTCTACTAATAGGTCGAGTTTGAGGGGTGTTTATGATTCTGTATTAGTGACTTATGGATGAATGGTGGAGCTAAATGATAATATGTGGAGGCTTTATTTTTTATATAAGATGAGAATATTATTTTTAAGATATGATTATTATAAAGATGACTCGCCTATAAGTTATTTAAGTAGTTATAGTTTTGTTTAAATTGTAGAAGTTTGCTTTGATGTATTGATGGTAGTTATTAAAGATGATTATGGAGGTTATAGGTAATTTCAAAGCCTTAATGTGTCATTGGATGTAAGGGATACGTTTCGAGTTATAGCGCCTTAGGTTCCAGGGCGTTACAGTTTAAGTGGTATCAGAGCTTAGGTTGTTTAATTCCTAAGGAGCTTATGTTTGAGGACCTTAGATGAATTTTAGGCTTATGAATTGTAGAAGAGTTTAGGTTTGATGATCACTAGAGAGCTTAACTTAATGGATGCTTGAAAAGTTAAGTTGGTGGAACTTAGAAGCACTTAGGCTTAAAGATCATAGAATAGCTTAGGAGATAGATCATAGGAGGACTTACGTTGATGGATCACTAGCGACTTAAGACGACTGATCATAAATATGCTTAAGTTTATTTATGCTAGAAAAGCTTAGGCAATTTATTAGAGTGGTACGGTAGAAGCATGGTGAGAAATTAAAAGAAGAGGGTAAAACTTAGGTTCTATCCAAACTCAGACTAAGTAGTTACCTTAGCCCTTACACTTGTAGGTCTAATCTCTAGCTTTCCCTCTTACTTTCTACCTAACTTATCTTCTTGCTTTTCTTTGCTACCTTGATTTTGTTACTTATCTCTTCTAACTCTTGCTTCCTTTCAATACTTCTTATTCTATTGTATTGTAGCATGCTTAGGTGTAGATTTGTGAAGATGGGAGAAGAAGTAAGATAGAGGATGATAGAAGTACTAGTTAAGCTTGTCTCTTTTGACACAATTGAATTAAATTCATAAAAATCAAGAGTAGACATAAAATAACTAAGGAAACTTAACTAATAGAACTAACCCTAATTAGCAAAGAGACAAACTTGAGAAACAAATCACAAATAGTAATTTTAAACTCACTTAACTTTTGTAAATAGATGCAACTATTAGAGTAATAAACTAGACGCTCATGCACAAATTGTACAAACATGAGGTTACTCACTAAACTTTACACAGTGAGTATCAACATATAAGAATGGAATGTAGAATAGAAAATTAATTTAAGGAACTAGATTTAAAGGAATTGAGGAAGCTTAGTATGTGTATGCTTATTATGGGATGGATGGATGAATCCTTCTTTCATGTTGTGGCATGTTGTATTAACTTGTTTCTAATAGTAAGGGTCACGTCTGGTCAGTTATTCTAAGTCAAGTTGTCAATCAAGTCAGTGATGTATTGACATCCATTAGCCCTATTGTATGTATACTTATGTTAAGTTGCAAATAATATTAACATTTTAATAATAATTGAAGGATATAAGTGATAAAATGAGCATTAAAAAAAGAAGATCACATAGAACTAATAAATCAACTGAACTTCATTAAATAAGTTGAGAAACACACAAACTATCAACAATGAACATAATCAACTCTAAACCATTAAATTTGATCTAGGGACAAGTAAAGGAAGAAGTAGTAAGTAATCTAGAGGTAGAGTTTATTATTAGAGGGAAATAGTAGAACTTGAGAAACTTTGAAGTTAGGTGTGCTTAGAGATGATTGAAGAGTATAGGATGAAGTAAGTTTTGGTAAGAGCCAATATGCTAGATTGACATATGTTTTGGGAGTGACATCTGACTGGATTCTTGGAAGCCGGCGTCAAAAGTTCTTTGGTGATACATGGTTTTAGTCAAGCTAAGACATGTAGATGTTTTTTTTATTGTGTTTTGCTTTTATGTGTAGTTTTAACTTGAAGTTTCAATCTAATCTAAGAATTATTTTCTTTCAGGAGATGGAATTCTTTTGGTGAATAACGAGACAGAGGAATTTGTTAATTACCTTGGAGTTATAGACTCATTTAAGGGCTCATGAGATTTAGTAATCGATGTCTTTATTACTAGGAATGATTTTTATCTTTCAGTAGATGAGGTTTGTATTGGAGACATTAGATGACAATCGTATTGTTGCCATATATTATGATTCTTTGGCATGATGAAAAGGTGGAATTGATGTGTTGGAGTTAATGAGTTAATATTGTGGTTGCGAAAATTATGAATGAGAATATAAAGGTTGACATATCGGCAAATATGAAATGGATTGATTAGTCTAGTAACAAGGAGATGAGTACCTTGCCATTTTGAAGACAAGAGTAGAAGTATACAAATCAAAAGGACCATAAGGCAAATAAATGAAGAGCAGTTGGAAGTTGAAGACCTGGATTGGGAGTAGAAAGGCTTACTAAGAGTAGGAGTATCGAGGAAGAGTTCTCTAGGAGGTGAATCAACAGCTATATAAAGACCAACCAAGTGAGCAATCTTAAAGAGAACATGACTTAGGAGTTTAGGAAATAAATTAGAAGAAAATAATTGGTCACTTTAAGTATTGGGTGACTTTTGAGGATAAAAGTCTTTTTTATGGGGGTTGAATGTAATGCCTAAGAAAATTTAAGAGAAAATATTTAAAAAAAACAAGGGTATTTTGGGAATTTCAAAAGTTCACTAAAACCCGACTCTCTAAAACCTGCATCATTTTTCTTGCTAAAACCTTTATAGTTACCAAATAAAGCATAAACTCCTCTCTTATGGTAGCAAACTAAGGACTTCATCCTAAATTCTACCAAAAGAGGAAAGTAAAAGAGATTAAGATAAGAACCTTAAAGCTTAAGCTCAAGTAAATTCGTATTAAGCTTTCTAGCCCTCTAAACTCTCTTGTTCCTTATAGTTTTCAATTGGTGGTAGCTCACTTAAGGTATTGAAGGTGAAGGAAACACCTTTTCTAATTTGTTCTTTGTTGGTTTTCATCATTTTACTAAGGTTTTCTTGGGTTTTAGGGCTAAAACGAATTTAAAACTCCTTGTTGACAATTATTTTCATTTGGGTTAGTAGCATTTTGCATTCAAGGAGCATTCTCATTTATTTCAAGTAAGTTTTGTTGCAACCCCCCTCTTGTTTTATAAGTTTATGAGGTATTGTTGAGCTTAGAGTAAAAATGGAGTGACTTAAGTTGATGTTTAATCCAAAATTTGTAGTTTAGATGGTGTAAAAGTGTGTTATATTGATGGGTTGATAAGTAATCGAAGTGCATTTGAAGTGGGTTTAAAGAAAAGATTGGATTTGAGTTAGTTTGGAAAGTGATTTTGAATCTTCATTTGCGGTTCTAGTTGGAATGATGGGATTGGTTATAACCGGTCTTCTAGTAACGACTAGTTGGTTGGTTCCTCTTGAATTGTGTGATTGGTTCACACCAAAAGGTTGAACTAAATTTTTCTTTCATTCCTTTTCCTTAAACCAATTTCCTTGTGTTCTAACCTACTTCCCTTTGTTCTTTAAAGCCATTTTTGAGCATCTTGAGTATCATAACTTATTTACAAACATGCTTCACAAAGAATTAAACTTCATTTTCAAACTTTCTTCCTTAAAACCTCTAAATCATAGTTCCAATTATTTTAATCTTTTCTTTTGTAAGCTAAGGTCTAATCTTACCCTCTTATTGAGCTATAGTTATGCTTAAAATCTTAGAATAAAATAGAAATTTAGGGAGTGTTATCCCAAGATGGGTTAGGTTACTTAAAATGTTCCAATTTGATTGGTTTGAATGAAAGATTGAGATAAGTTTGCTATTACAACTGCCAGGCTATAAGATTCGAGGGTTTCATGGTTGACTTAGACTTTGTAATTGGTTCAAATTCAACTTTCCAAGTACGTGGCATTTATTTGTATGAGTATGCTTACTAGGGTAGAAAATATCTAATTAGATTAATCTATATTTAACCTAAAAGAATGGTTTGCTGATTGTACTTCACCTACTCTCTCTAGGGGCCTACAATGGTAGAGCTCTAAAGCAGTAATTGCTGATCATATGCAAGATTTCCTCAGTGGACTTTTACATGTAATGACATAGCTAAAATTGTAGGATTTATGGTCTTTAGACTTAGGTCTCAATCATAAAGGACTTAAAGAAAAACGTATATTTATATCTAGTTATGTATGTAGACAAAGATTAAAGTGTGGTGGGATCATAAGTATTCCTTTGTTGGTTACTGGCTGTTGGCTTAAATTAAAAATAATTAAATTGCTATTTGCTTCATACCCAACGTAATTACATTATATGCATGTGTATGACTTGACTTAGCATTTATGTGTACTTATGCATCACGTATTGGGTTTCAACTCATTCTTTCATTTTTAGAGTTGTAGGTATTAAGGTGAAGTTGTTACTTACATAGTGATTGGGACTTTTACTAGCAGGTCAAGTTTGAGAGGCGTTTATAATTCTATATTGGTGACTTATTTATGATTAATGGAGCTAAATGATAGTATGTGGAGGCTCTATTTCTTATATAAGATGATAGTATTGTTTTTAGGGTATGATTATTGTAAAGATGACTCACCTATGAGTTATTTAAGTAGTTATAATTTGTTTAAATTGTAAAAGTTTGCTTTGATGTACTGATGGTAGTTATTAAAGATAATTTTGGAGATTACATGTAGTTTTAGAGCCTTTATGTGTCATCGAATACTAGGGACATGTGACGAGTTATGGTACCCTTAAGTTCTAGGGTGTTACACCGTGAGTTTTACAAAATAAAACCATCAGAAAGATTTTTTTTTTTTATTTAAAAATAAAGTTTCGTAAAGCCCCAATAGCTTTATAAGTTTAAACATTTAAATTAGCTAGATATGGAGTTAAAGTTTAATCTAACATTAATGTGAGAAGTCTTGAGTTTAGAAATGATGGGTCGATGTTCAAAGTTTTGCATTTCTAATGGCCATTTTACCCTTGTTTAGTTAATAGACTTGAGCTAAAGTTTCATTCTATAGATGATAAAGAATATTACTAAAAGGCCTTATCATATCTACAGTCTTAACATTAGAAAGGGAAAATACTTAACATTTGATTGTTTTTCTATTTCAAACCTAAATATTTTTTTATTTTTTATTTTTTTCTCATTTAGGTTCTCAATGTTTACAAATGAGTCTATTTCTTGACCATATTAATTTTTCGATTAGCATAAAACACATGGCATTATCGCATTGATCCATGTAATTATGTTATACAAATAATATAATAAAATATAAAATAAATAAAATTATCAAAAATCAAATAACAGAAAAATTAACACTGTCAATAAAAAGAACTAATTTAAAAATTTTGCCAATATTGAAAACCCAATAGAAAAATAAAAAAAATTAAGGTTTAGGACTAGAATATAAAAAAAAAAGAAAAAAACTAAACTTAACAACTAAATTTGTACTTTTCCCTTAAAAAATTAATAAAATTTATACAAGCACCAGTTATATCTATACAAGTTCTCTGTATTTTCCTTTTTGATAAACAAATGAACTATATCCCATAACTATTTGTTAATATTAATTAAGGGCATATATCGGGTCTACAGTAACTAATTTAATAGAAAAATATTAATTACTACTTTTCATGCAACTTTAATATATATTTATACAATCCCTTGTTAAAAAAAAAAAAAAAAAAAAAAAAGGAAATTCCCGGACAAAAATTTCGGAGTTCTCCATGATCATGATTTTGTGGATGATTCAGAATCCAAGCAAGCTCATGCATCCCTTGTCTTGTATTCTTTATCTAAAAACAAGAAAGAAAGAACAAATTGATTCCATAGTTTTCCTTCTTCCATTTGTTGAGCAGTGGTTTTTCATAGTTGCCTCCAGCCACATTGTGCGTATCAAAACTTCATGTCATTGTTTACACCAAATGTATTGTTGGACGGAGTTCCAGAAGTTTAAACTGTCTTGTTCCTCTTGGCTTTGCACTCCTATTTCTCTCTCCATGCACTTCTCCGTACTACCATGCAACCTTTCTCTCTCTTTCTCCTTCTACAATGGAATATTACTTTGTTGGCACATGTATGTATATATAGCATCAAGTATTATGCTTGTCAAGCGCTAATAAAACTTGTTTCTTCTGCTTTGTTGCAAAAGACACTGATTTGGCTTTTGGTTTGGAAAAGTTGGCATTTGGTTGTAGCTTCGAGTTCATGCTACGGAGCTTGTTGCTTGCTATTCCATAGGTAAATCATACAACTTCTACGAAATTTATCATTTAGACTGAAAAATGGCATATGAAGTGCTGTAATGGAAATGTATGTGCTTTAAGATAATCTAGAGTCTTTTTACTTTCCTTTTGTTGTTTCCTTTACGGACTGCATGTTTCATTCCATCCTTATTATAGAATAGTATTCATGCCATATCGACCATGACAGCTTGGATTGCATTCCTATTCTAATATAGCAAGTTTATACCCTCTTTTCTAGACTGTGTATTCTCAGGATGTCAATTCCATGTTCTTGCTTCCGATTCTTTTCCCCTCTACATAACTGGCAATTGCAAATGACTTTAATTTTTATGAATATATATGTTAAATGTTGTTTTAATAGCTCTAAGATAACATATTCAAAAGGCCATGAGTA
Source organism: Lumnitzera littorea (assembly GCA_024138015.1). Classification (NCBI taxonomy): domain Eukaryota; kingdom Viridiplantae; phylum Streptophyta; class Magnoliopsida; order Myrtales; family Combretaceae; genus Lumnitzera; species Lumnitzera littorea. The sequence continues at coordinate 79,681,578 of JAMXBB010000001.1, forward strand.
GTTATTAAAACTTGATCAAGAAATAATGTGAAATAGTTTCATATGAAATGTGGATGAAAATTTGATCCTCTAGTCAAAACTATGAACTTTTTTAGATTTGAGTATGATGTCTTTTTTATTAGCAATGTTGTAGAATTAGGGGCCAAAAATTGTATTCTTGTTTGTGTCAACTTTGGATCTATCGGTCCCTTCTATTCAACAATATTTTATAAATGCAGACTCTATAGATCCAATCCTTTCATTATAAGATTCAACTAAGGAATGCATTGTCATGCTTAGGGAAATTCATAAGCAATCATGTCTGCAGATGAAGATGGCCTCGCAATGGCATTCATTGCTGAATATTATGTCTAGCTAATTTTGTGTAGGATTTCCATTACATACTCTTAGGAGAAATTTCTGCTCTTCAGGCTATCAACCTTTATCTGGTGCCCCAAAACAGAAGCAAAATGGACAACGCAGACAAAACAACGATCGCGCTTGAAGCTATTAGCAAAGAGACAGTTGATTTGGTATGTGCTCTGTAAATGATTGATTTTAGTATTCATCATAATGCGCTGTGCCATCAACAAAGAGTTTTAGTCCTTATCGTTCTTTCCTTGCTGAAAGTAAACATAAGGATATGGAAGCCTTCGTGTGAATTGGAACACATTTGGAGTCATCCATTTTCAGTTTTTACTTATATAGGGAAAACAAGTTTGTTTATGTTTTTAACTAAAATTGCCGTAATTTGTGACATGTTACTATTTTATCTGTCAAAGCATCACATATGACTACTTTTTATGCATATCATATGAACCTCTTTCCAGTTGAGCTGCTCCTAAGTCCCTATACATATACACATGAATTAATATGGTGAGGCTGCTAATGGCAGGAGAATATCCCTGTCGAAGAAGTGTTTGAGAAACTGAAGTGTACGAAAGACGGTCTTGACTCTAATGAAGTTAAAAGAAGGTTGGATGTGTTTGGCTACAATAAACTTGAAGAGAAAGAGGTCCTCCTCATACTCCTCTTGTTTTTTCGCATTCTCCGTTTTTCAAGAATTCATTTTACCGTGATCCGCTTAATAAATATAACCAATAATAGATTTGTCCATACAACAGGAAAGTAAAATACTCAAGTTTCTAGGCTTTATGTGGAACCCTCTCTCATGGGTCATGGAGGCTGCTGCACTCATGGCCCTAGCATTGACACAAGGAAGCAAGGTACATGAGACACAACTCAGATGCCTCAGAAAATTTTCCCTGACTATGATTGCTGCAAAACTGCATTGTTTCTCTTTCCTCATTTGATGTTGAAAATTATAGGATAAGGATTGGGATTACCCAGATTTTGTGGGGATTATAGCTTTACTTCTGGTGAACTCCACCATCAGCTTCATAGAGGAAAACAACGCTGGAAATGCTGCTGCTGCTTTGATGGCTCGGCTTGCTCCAAAAGCGAAGGTTTTTTTTTTTAATTAATTATTTTTTGTTTGGCCTAGATCACTCTGGAGACAGTTGTACCATTGTCTTCATTGCTCTTTCTTATTTGGTCACGTTGTGTAACATTCAAATTCAATTGACTTGATCAGGTTTTACGCGATGGGAAATGGAGTGAGGAAGAAGCTGCTTTGTTGGTTCCTGGAGATATCATTAGTATCAAGCTAGGAGATATCATCCCAGCTGATGCTCGGTTGCTGGAAGGAGATCCTTTGAAAATTGATCAGGTAAGTGCTATTTCAATACAGACATTTTATTAGAAAAAGCATTAGAAGACAAGGGGATTGAGAGTATTATGCTCTAATAGTCAATGATGAATTTCTTAAGTCATGGTGGTTTACATGGAAGTCTTGACAAAGAAACAAACAGAAAATTTTGATATCAACATCGAGATTGCCAGTTTGTATAGTTATGTTTTGGCTTATACTTTATATGATCTCTGCTCCAGTCTGCTCTTACTGGTGAATCGCTTCCAGTATCAAAGAACCCTGGTGACGGGGTATACTCTGGTTCAACCTGTAAACAAGGGGAAATCGAGGCAGTGGTTATCGCAACCGGTGTACATACATTCTTTGGAAAAGCAGCTCATCTTGTTGAAACAACGACACACGTTGGCCATTTCCAAAAGGTTCGAGAGGAAACTGTAGTCGTGTAGTCTCTTAGACTGTCAATAGATTGCTAGAAGTTTAGACTAGTATCTTTTCCTTTGGTGTCATGTTCCTTCTTTTGGGAAGTCAATGTTCATACTTATTTATGATGATATGTTTGATGTCAGGTTTTAACTGCAATCGGGAATTTCTGCATCTGTTCAATCGCGGTGGGAATGCTGGTTGAAATAATAGTAATATTCGGTCTTCAAGAAAGAGGATTTCGTGATGGTGTTGACAACCTCCTTGTTTTACTAATTGGTGGGATCCCCATTGCAATGCCAACGGTTCTTTCTGTTACAATGGCCATAGGCTCACATCGTCTATCACTGCAGGTCTTTCAATCATTGCCTCATATCTTTCACACGGCTCAGTGGTAACATAGAATGTGTGAGTTCATATCGGTGATTGATTTATTGCAGGGTGCCATAACCAAGAGAATGACAGCAATCGAGGAGATGGCTGGGATGGATGTGCTCTGCAGTGACAAGACCGGCACTCTTACTCTCAACAAACTTACAGTTGATAAAAGCTTAATTGAGGTTTCTGGAACAAGACAAGTTTTCATCCCGTACAATTGATCAACATGATTTTTTTTTATTGACTGATTACTGATTTGCAGGTTTTTGCCAGGGATGTTGACAAGGACATGGTTGTTTTAATGGCTGCAAGAGCTTCAAGGTTGGAAAATCAAGATGCCATCGATACAGCAATTGTTTCGATGCTGGCCGATCCAAAGGAGGTAGTGACTCTACTTTCTTCCTTCTGATAAATATTTGATTTCAGCCTGTTGTGCTTGATTGAATATTTTAAAGTTTGTTTTAACATATCGCGTGCATATTAATCTGACTTAGGCGCGAGCTGGGATAACTGAGGTTCACTTCCTTCCCTTCAATCCAACTGATAAAAGGACAGCACTAACGTACATTGATGAGGATGGTAAGATGCACAGGGTCAGCAAAGGAGCTCCTGAGCAGGTAAATTTTTCATGTCATTTATTTTTGCAGTTGTCATTGGGGAAGGTCCATGTGATTGGGATAAACACGTAATATATTTCCATTTGTAAATTCAGATCCTCAATCTAGCTGCAAACAAATCAGAAACAGCGGTCAAAGTGCATTCAATAATTGATAAATTTGCAGAGCGTGGGCTTCGATCCCTTGCTGTTGCTCGTCAGGTAATTAAATCAACATGATATCCTTGAAAGTCAGTGAATTTACTGCTTTATGCTGGATTAAGGATTAGTGCAGTTCTCATACGAATAGGAAGTACCTGCTGGAGCCAAAGACAGTCCGGGTGGTCCATGGGAGTTTGTAGGTCTTCTCCCTCTTTTCGATCCACCTCGTCATGACAGTGGTGAAACTATCCGAAGGGCACTAGATCTTGGTGTCAGTGTTAAGATGATTACCGGTGTGCACCGTGCTTAGAGTTTTCTTCTTTGTAGTGCTAGGCAATGTGTTGAAAGCAGGAGTTTTGATAGTCGTGATGAAATCTTCTTCCAGGTGACCAACTTGCTATAGCTAAGGAGACAGGTAGACGGCTAGGCATGGGTGTTAACATGTATCCATCATCATCCTTGCTTGGTGAAAGTAGAGAGGAAGCTTTTTCAGCTCATCCAATTGATGAGCTTATTGAGAAAGCTGATGGTTTTGCTGGTGTTTTCCCAGGTAAGTATAATTGAAAAGCTCCTGATTTTCTATTTGTTTCTATAAATCCTATCTGTATCTGCTTTTTATCCGATATGTAATGATTAACATCTGTTATGTGTTTTATTTGTGCTTGTATTACTTAATTTCTTTGGTATCTTATATGGCCAAACACCTTATTTCACAATATTTAACTGATACCAAAACGATGAGCCTGTATAGTGGTCTGAACCTTGGTTTTCACTTCTATGCAGAGCACAAGTATGAGATTGTGAAGCGGTTACAGGCTAGAAATCACATTGTTGGAATGACTGGTGATGGTGTCAATGATGCACCTGCATTAAAAATAGCAGATATTGGAATTGCTGTGGCTGATTCAACTGATGCTGCTCGAAGTGCATCTGATATAGTTCTAACTGAACCTGGGTTGAGTGTAATCATCAGCGCTGTTTTAACCAGCCGTGCCATCTTCCAGAGAATGAAGAATTATACGGTAACAACATAGAATAAACCTAAAACCATTGTTGCGCTGTCAAGTCACAACTTTGGATGGCTTGAATTACTATTTCCAACTAATTTTGTTGTATTTCCCTTTTTCTTCTATGTCAGATATATGCCGTGTCGATCACAATTCGTATAGTTGTAAGTCATGAGAATCTGATATTGATTCATTAAAACATTATCGAAAAAGCTTTTATGTTTTTTGTGCATAAGCTTCACATTGATCATTGGTTCTATATTGCAGCTCGGATTCATGTTGCTCAACGTTTTCTGGAGATTCAGCTTCCCTCCTTTCATGGTTCTCATCATTGCCATCCTTAATGACGGTAAGAACTTGTGTCATTTCCTTCACTATGTTAGTTTCATAAAGCAAGGTGGTCTTATCGCCTTTGACACTTCTTATATATGATGTACCTTCAATCACATCGCCTTTGTGCTTATTAAGGTACGATCATGACCATTTCCAAGGATAGAGTCAAGCCATCACCAATCCCAGACAGTTGGAAGTTGAGTGAAATTTTCGCCACAGGAATAGTTATTGGTGGTTACCTTGCTCTTATGACTGTAATATTCTTCTATATAGCCTATGAAACAAATTTCTTTAAGGTGGGTTTACTTTTCTCCGTGACTTTATTATTGAATTCATTGAGTAGCTGCAAAACTGATACCTATTCCTCAATAAGCACAATCTAAAACTTGATTATCTCAAAGTTATAATTTAGCTCATGTTGTCTCGCAGTCGGTCTTGTTCCTCACTCACATTCATATCTCTTACCTGCAGAAACATTTTAATGTCAAAAACTTCAACAAGCACCACTACAATTTGTCGGACCCTGATATCCAAAAGGAGCTAGATGAACATATGGCATCAGCTGTATATCTTCAAGTTAGCACTATCAGCCAGGCGCTAATCTTTGTCACTCGTTCCAGGGGATGGTCTTTTACTGAAAGACCTGGTTTTCTTCTTGTTTGTGCTTTCATCATTGCTCAACTGGTAAGAAGTTAATCTACTTATGGAGATCATCTTATAATGTTGTGGTATTGAAAGATATCGATCATGATTTGGGTTTCCCATTCCGCGTAACGTTCAGAAGATAGTGTTTGCTTTCCATCTTGATAGATACATAAAAAAGCATGATAACTAAGGTAAATGAAGTTGAAGTAGCTAATCCTTGGCATCTTAGGAGAATGAAGCCGTATAGAAGCTACAGATTTTGCGTAGACAGTAACCACAGATTGTTGTAGAAGTAATGGCAGTTCAACTGATTGATTTCAACATGCTAGTCAGTCAATCTGTTTAAGTGAAATAAGAGTGCAGGGTTTGAACTCAGGGTTTTCCACTTTGATATCATGTTGAACATAGAGCTATAATTAGTTAATTTGAAAGTTTAAACCCATTGAATCTTACGTGATTTTACATTTATTGGTTAACAGATTATGACTATTCATATCTCATGCATGTTAATTTTCTAATGACTCGTTCTTTTTTTTTTTTTTTGGGTTTACAGGTAGCAACAGCAGTGTCTGCTACTGCATCTTGGGGTTTTGCCGGAATAAAGAATATTGGCTGGGGATGGACTGGTGTGATTTGGCTATACAACACTGTGTGCTATTTGGTTCTTGATCCTATCAAATTCGCTGTACAATATGGACTTAGTGGGAGAGCTTGGACCTTGGTTTACAACAAGAGGGTGAGCGTGACTTATGTTTTCTGTCCTGTGATATTGTACTTCAGGCCAGAACTTCAATTGGAGTAGAACATTTAGTTCATTATTCTGAACTCCATGTATTTCTTGCTTTCTGACACAAATTTATTCATACCGTTAGACGGCCATGACTACACAAAAGGACTTTGGTAAGGAAGCACGCGAAGCTGCTTGGGCAGCTGAGCAGAGAACGAGGCATGGCCTCCAGTCTACAGAGGCTAAACAAATACTTGAGAAGCACACCTTTAGAGACATTAATATCATGGCTGAAGAAGCCCGAAGACGTGCTGAAATTGCAAGGTTAGTCTATTTTTCTGCTCCTTAGAAGTGCATCACAAGGCTGTGGGGACTGATTTCAATAAGTTGCTGATGCTTAAAGATTTGTTGGTTTGGATCTAAATATAGCATGGTATCGAAATGAAATAGTCCTTAATTCTAATCCCTGCATTGTCATTTAACCCCTCTTTTAAGCAATTATGCATAACAGGGCCTTGGTCTATAAGCTTTTTAAATTTATACCAGCTGGTTGGAAATCTAACTTTGGCAATCTATATAATCTTTCCATTGTAGGCTACGGGAGCTTCACACTCTGAAAGGAAAAGTTGAGTCGTTTGCAAAGCTGAGGGGTTTAGATATTGATGTCAACCCCCATTACACAGTCTGATGCTGCTGCGATACTGCTTTAATTTTATCTCTCTTGTGGTTTTTTTATGATTTTCCGATTTGTTTCTCTCATTGAGGATATAGTTTTCACTTGTATCTTAATTATCCTACAACAGGATTTGAGCCTTAAGTAATCACGTAGCAGAACCAATAAGGGCTATTACTGCCTATGATGATGTAGAGTTATACAACAGACTCGGATAATGAAAATTCTATTTCCATTGTTTTCATCACATCCTTGCACAAGATCCTACCATCTTAGTCATGATTCCCTCGTTTCCCATCTATGGCTGCTACTTGAATTTTTGTATGATACATTTGTTTCTTTTTGTTTCCATGTCTATGCTTCATCATGTCCATCTTAGCATCACAATCTCTATTACTACCATCTTCTACTTGTGTTTAAAGTTTACCTACTACCATTCATACCTACATAAGTTTCCATAGTGTTTCTGCTCAGTAGAACTTAAATAGACTTCACGAGCACCTTACAGCTGCACAGAATGTCTGAAGCACACCTCTCAACTTCATCCACTCTATTCAAAATCTATGTATCGCATCTTCCCTATCTTTTCGTAGGATAAATTTGAGATACTGATGTTGGAAACTCTCCAGATGACTAGGGAAATTCACGAAAAGTTAGGGGCACATAAACACTACCCTTAAGGAGTTTTATGTGTCTTACAAAGAGTTTTAAGGATAGGCGTATCTGTTCCAGTATTCAACTAAGTGATGTAAAAATAATAGTAGCAATTTCTTGTTCTTAATTAGCACTACTTGTAGGATATTTGGAATGTCTTCTTAAGTATTATATGAGACAAAAGATCAATGATCTATTTAAACTTCGTACTAAAATTGGTACACAGAGAGAGATAGCATAACCTCATTATTGTTTTCGGTGAACCTCTATGATCCCATCTTTCATTTTAACAGATTTGGTCTAACCTTTCATTCTACATTTGATTTTATATCTATTAAATTTAAACTGTTGAAAACATAATTAATTGAATGGTTCAGATCCCATAAGTATAAAATCAAAAATCAAAAGTATGATGGAGAGTTAGATTATTCAAATCAAAAGCACAAAAATTGGACTATGGGAAAAATCCTTGTTTCCAATAATAACAATGATTTATGACTCTTTCAAAAGGTTAGGAACATTAAACACTTTAGTCTTTTTAATGATTGGATTGACTTTAAATTAGTTATTAACTAATCTAAACCATCCCATATGAAAGATCACAACTTATATGACTGAAAGGACATAATAACTTAAGTAATGGGTGTAACTTCTCAAGAAGACATGAATCTATAGATGCTATAGAATTGTTGAGTCATCCAAATCCCTTGCAACACTAACCAAACGAAGTCTCATGGCGAGATACCTCTTCCTCTTAGCAAGACTTCGTTTGGTTTGAAACAATGTAAAAGTGTCTTTTCTTGATAGTAAAAATGATTGATATTAGAAGGAGCAATTCAATGATTATATAGGTTGTAATACAACCCTAATGACAAGTAGAAAGACTAAAGTACCCCTATGCAATGTACATAATGCATATATAAAAACATGCAATAAAAGAAGACAAAACATATATGACTATACATACAGAAAATTATGCCTTAACTATCTCATGGTGTGAGAGTTAATATGAGATTGGAGTAATGATCAATGAAAGCTAAGGTAGATGAATTCTTGGTGAGAATGTTCGCGCGCTAATAATGTGTAGGATTGTAACGAACCAAAACCTAACTAGTAGCAACCATCTCACAGACAAAATGATAGTTGATATTGACATGCTTTGTGCGATCATATTGTAATGGGTTTGTCAATAGATAGATTACACCAAGGTTGTCACATCAAAAGATGATAAGGTGCTGAATAGGGATGCTAAGTTCTAAAGCAAGATAGTAAATCTAAGTAGATCTAGCCATAGCATATGCAAGGGCTCCGTAGTCAATCTTGGTCAAACTAAGATACATCATGGGTTGTTTCTTAGAATGCCATAACATAAAATTACGACCTAGGTTGATAGCATAAGCTGTAATGGATCATCTTGTATTAGGATAGCTAGCCTAATCAATATCAACAAAGGTGGTTAAGGATGTCATAGATGTGCGAATAATTAGAAGGAGTATACCTTGAAGATAGTGAAGGACATGCTTTGCTGTCTACATATGATGGATGGTAGGTATATGTATGTGCTAACTTAACTAATTCACTGTAAAATTGATATTTAATCAGGTAATTATGAGGTATTGGAGTGCACCAATGATCTCATGAAAGGCAGTAAGATTGGATAGTAGAGGTGAACCATGAGCATTAAGATGACTTCGACGTAACAGATAAGTTTTGACTGGTTTAGAAAGATGCATGTGATGATGTTTAAGGAGATCATAAATAAATTGTGATTGAGACAAGTAGAGACCTTAATTGATACAACTAACTCTAATGCCAAGGAAGAAATGTAGGGGATTGAGATTTTTCATGGCAAAATGATGTGAGAGCACATCAATGTGGTAGTAAAGAAGTGAAGTGTTGCCACTAGTGAATATGATGTCATCAACATAGATGTATCAACTTTGCTTGGACAAAACCCCAATTGTAATAGTTAGCTACTAAAGCAATGCAACCAGGCACGAAGAACTTGTTTCAAACCATAAAGAGATTTCTTTAGTTGACAAACATGGTGTAGGTAGCATAAATGAATAAAACCTAGGGGTTGTTTCATGAAGATAGTTTTAGTGAGGTTACCATAGAGAAAGGCATTCTTGACATCAAGATGGCAAATATCCCAAGAGACAGTATTAGACAAAACAAAACGAATGGCAATGGGTGTAATATCCCATAAATCAGCAATCCAGATATAAACATCTAAGTATTAAAATAAAGTCCTGTCCTTGTACGATTAGGATCAATAGTTAATTTAGGGCTTTCAGGAAAGTAAACCAATTAAGCTAAAAATTTACGAGAAACATGATAACCTTAATCGAAGAGTTTTCATAAGTTTGAAAATCCATAATACAATAAGAATATTAAGAATATAATCAAAATACTGAAAATTTATTCTATATGAGCTCTAAAGTCAAATTTAGGGCAATCGTACCTAAATTTAAAACTTTTGGGAAAAATTATCCAATTGAACCCAAACTTTACGATTGAGATAGGAAAGTTAGTTAAAGTAACTTAGTGAAGTAAGATGTTGAAAATAATTATCCGAAATCCTAATTTTTCCTCTAGAAGTATGATTACTTAATATAGTCCAAAATTACTCGAAATCCCTAAAACTAAGCTCGAAATGCAATGAGCATTTAGAAATAAGATAATTAGGCAATAAAAAAAATAATATAGCATAATATATTATATGAGTATACATGTATTTTTATGAATATACCCGGTATATATAATAAATATACTCATAAATTAACCTAAAATAATATAATTATGCATAATGAGCGATAGAATTGCAAAATTAAATAGGGAAAAAGTATCTTAAAAATAAAAGATATGCTAGAAACATGATTACACGTATATAATTACTTATATACGTGTATGATGTATATAAGATATATACCCATATATTAACAAAAATCATTAAATACTAATATAAAATACTAAAATTCCCTAAAATATTATCTAAAAATTATAAAAAAATAAAAAAAGACCTGAAATATGATTGGATTAAATGTTGAGTAGCTTAAAAAGAATAAGTAGCTGCATCAAAAGCAAATTTATAAAAAATTGACACCTCTTACTATACGCTTTTCGAGGAAAATATTAAAATAAATTACTTAATAATTAAGAAAAAAATTCAACCAATCTAAACTACCATAAATAACATCCTAGGACTCAGATTTAACATTTTGGTAACCAAGAAAGCCTAAGAAAAATTTGAAAAAAAAAATAGGAAAATTTAACAAAAAATAGAAAAAAACAAAGCAAACCTAGCCTAACTAGTTCCCTGACTATTCAATGACCTGATGTGGAGCCTCGCCGCCACCTAGCAGGGCCACCACCGACTAGGCTCGTCGACAACCTCTCTTCAATCAACGGTGGTCAAAGCTCCAATGAACTCAAGTTTCGAGTTTTTACCCTATTTTTCTTTATTTTTGAAAAATTATTAAATTAATTATGAAAAATGTAAAAAAAAAATTAATTCCTAGGTTATTTTATATGTACTTTCATTTAGTAAATTTATTTTTACAAAATTAGGAGTATTTAATATACTTGCTTAATAAATGTATTATTTATCCGAAATTTGAAATTTAAAATAAATACAATAAATGATGTAGTTTTTAGCTCAAAATATTTGTGTAAGACACTTATGATATATAGATAATTTCTATGTAGCCCAATTTTTTATTTGAATATTTTTAATATTAATTGTATTTTTTGGCCTAAAAATAGCTCGAGAATAGGTTGAAATTTTGAAATAAATAGGAAATTATGAAATTAAATGATGAAATGGACATGTACTGATTTCTAGTGAATAATAATAATGTTGGGATAGGTTCAAATCAATTTGGTGCAAAAAGGATATTAATTAGGTAATTTAGGATAATTCAAGGGTAAAATTGTAAATACGAATATATAAGCAATAGATCGAAAACTTGAAACCAAGTACTAGCTGAATTCTACATATTTTTAGGAGTCTATAGAAATTTTTGGGGAATTATTTGGTAACCCGAGTTATTTATTATGAATTTACGTAATAAAATAATTTAAATAATGAACCAATACCCAATTCTAGTAATAATATGTTAAAATATGATAAATAGGTAAATAAAAACTATCTATTTGTATACTGGTCAGATTGGATAAAAATTATATTTTTTAATATATTTAATCATGTTTTAATAACCGAGATACGTTATAGAGGTATTAAGGTAGATAATACCTATATTATGGGTTATATTGACAAATTAGGTAAAATATGGTTTAATAACATAAATTACGTATAGAATAATAATATTTGATTAGATACGTATAACTGTATTAAAAACTCGAATTACTCGTTAAAAATCATCTCTAGAAATTGAGACTTGTAATACTTGTCATTAAGTCTTTATGAGTCTAACAACACTATTTTTACTAAAATCAGATAAACCTAGGTAATATAACTTATATCACTACAATATTATTGATTTACATACTATTATAACTCTATCGTAATTGAAACGTAATTTAATGGATTAAAAGTATGTTTTGATATAATCGAAATGATATATTACACATAATAGTATAATTCCGTATATTATTAATACTTAATAACTTAACTCGATTGATATAATGAAACTATATATTATTATATAATAAAAAATGATAAAATATTAAAAAAATAAATATATATAGATATATGGCTGCTTTAAATAAGATTTTAATGTTTTTATAACCATTACAAAAATTAAATTTAGTTTTTATATATATAGGGCCTCCCAATGATCAAACCGTTGATGACATGAGTTTTCTGAAGTGAGTGTTAGGACAAATAAGTGGGATCAATGCTTTATCGCAATTTTGGATATTATTTCAGAATATCTAGGAACTTTAGTATGTATTGGCTTGTGAATGTAGTTAGCTGTTTGTGCGTATGCAATACTTGTGGTTGGGTTTCAATTTGTTGTGATGGGAGTTGAGCTCTATGATATGATTGTTCTGTGAATATTATTATTGAATTGTTTAAGTTTGGTTGATCACCCTAAAAAGATAAACTAACTCAAACTTGGCTTAATATCTAATTTGATATGCATCACGACCCATTAGGGGTAATGACTAGAATTCTTAGGCCAAACACGGATTCCCTTTGATGAGGATAGCTGATATGGTCCATTCCTCACCCTTAGTTAAACTAAGTGACAAGAGAGGAGGTCGTGGCAAGATTAGGAGTCGTGCTTTGAAGGTGGTCATCGGAAGAAGGTGTTCTCCATTGCACAAGCCTTAGTTTAGTTTCGATATATGAGTGTGTGACGTTAATTTTCTTAACTCAGATTACAGTAGGTGAAATTTCTATGATCTTTCGACAGACTAGATAATGTCGTACGATGGTATTTGCTTGTACATATATTGCATCTAACCAACTTGATTGAAAACCCTAATTGTGATGTGCTGAATACATACTTCTGTCTCCAACCTTACTTACTAAGTAAGTTATCGCTCATTCCCTTATATTTTGTTTTGCAGGTTTCAAATGGCTTATAAGTGCCTACCTAACACCAGAACCCTAGTAAATTAGGATAGGGAGCGAATGGCTGGTTATTGCCCTTAATATTAACTTTTTATCTTTTAAAGAAAACTACATAAAACTCTTCAAAGGGCTTAGTAATTTTCAAGATTTTGGTTTGTATATAAAATAACAGGTACTTGTGAGATTTACTACTACTTTTTTTTATAAGGTTAAATGATAAGTTTATTATTACAAATTATGTCACATGATTACTCTATAAGTTTATATTAAATAAGTATCAAATTAAATGCTTCAAAGGGGTAGAGTCGAGTACGCCTTGTGTGAACTAGGTTTAAGATGGTAGGTGTGAGGACGGTTCCTATCTTAAGATGGTTCATAGGGTGGAACTATTATAACTTCACCTTTTTGAGGCGTGACGGTAGGTTTTATAATTGGGCTAAAGGTCTCTGTATAGTCTATGCTTTCTCATCGAGCGAACTCTTAGGTAACCAGTTGAGCTTTGTAGTGCTCAACTTACCCCTTAACATTATATTTTGTTTGGAATTTCTAAGTGCTGCCAAGAACATTTTGATTTGATTGAAGAGGTACTAAAACCCAATTTTTGTTCTTTAGAAGAGAGTTAAACTCTTCTCTCATAGCTGTTGCCTACTTAAGATCTCAAACGGCGATGTTGTAATGTTAGGGCTCAAAGGTAGAAGATTATGTGTGTAGTTTAAGGATGGTGCAAGGTCTTGTAATGCCGAATTTGGATTGAGTATGGATGTAACGTGGGTTAGGTGAAGGAAGTAATGGTAATGGAATTAGTAGTGGCAATCAAAGGGTGTAAGTTTATAGGGCGTTATGTGGAGCGTAGTAAGGTGGAGGGGTTAATAGAGAGGGAGGGGAATGGATTGAGAAGGGCTTGGAATGAGGAGGTAGAGGGAGTAGGCTAACAAGTAGTGTAAGAGAAATCAAAGTAAGAGGAATAGAGACATGGGCAGTAGAAGAATTGGAGTGACAATAAACATGGGTATATGGGATGAGTGTTGAAAGAGATGATAGGTAGACTTCCTAAGGCAACAAGAGTGATAAGGACCAATAAACATAGAGGAGGACTTCACTCGAATGACCTAATATTGGGCAACTGTTGTCATGACATAACTTGATAACTGATAGAAGATTATGTGTTAAGGAAGGAACATGAAGAACATTGTTCAGTTGTAAATTGTGACAATTTGTGTGAATGAGGAGCTTGTCAGTGTGGGATATGGGTAAGGATGTACCATTTCCAACTAGAACTTGATCAATAATGATATAGGGAGTTAAGTTAACGAGTATACTTGCATAGAAGGTTATGTGGGGCGTAGCGCCATAGTCTACATACCAAATCGCTTCTTGAGTATCTTTAATGGATGTCCTAGAGGGAGAGATTGTGATCTTAGAGCAAAGAGCAGTGCAGATGACATTGGTGTGGGAGTGTGCGGTGGCTTATGTATACTCTATGGTTATGTTCAACTACTCTAGTGGAAGAGAAAATGGATTAACAAAAGAGATCCGCTTTCCTTTTCTTCCTTTTTTTTTTTTTTTTAAAGCTAACTAGATTTGAGGGGAAAAAAATAAAGCTAAAAATGTGAGTAAGAAATCTTGCGTTGAGTGAGAAAGGAGGAGCGAGCCCTTACGCGATTGTGAAGTACATGGAAGATAAATCACAAGTCGGTTTTGCAATCTGTCCATGGCCAAAAAATAGAAAAGAAAAATTGAAGCCTCAATGCCGAAGAAATCAAAGAGGAGGCAGACAATGGTATAAAATAATAATAATAATAAAAAAAAAAAAAACACACACACACACACACGTAAGAAAAAAAGGCTGGACGATGGTAGAATAGTGTTTATGGTTGTCGGTTTTTCGGTGATTTGGGATTCTGGCCGGTGGTGATGTAGCAAGAGATGATTGACAAAGAAGATGATGAAATCGGAGATTACAAAAGCTAATAGTGAAGAAAAAAAATTAATTGTTAATTATGATTTTGTACTCAGTGCTTTGATACCATGAAACAATGTAAAAGTGTCTTTTATAGATAGTAAAAATGATAGATATTACAAGGAGTAATACAACATTATATAGGGTATGATACAACCCTAATGACATGTTGAAAGACTAAAGTACCGCTATGCAATATACATGACGTGTATATAAAAACATGTAATAAAAGAAGACAAAACATATATAACAATATATATACAATATTAAGTCCTAGTTGGCTTGACTTTAGCACAAAATTTAATCAATTATTAACCTCCCGATATTTTTAAGTTATTTTGAATGTGTTATTTAAAGTTCATTTTACATATTCGGGAATTTGTTGAACATTCCCCATTAGATGGCCAAATATGTGGAAATACCTTTCAAATTGCGAAAATGCATGAACAATAGTATTTAGTAGATTTGAAACATTTGTTAGTATAAGTTTCTTAAAATTGTAACAGGATGTTAGGTGCCTTCTTGCTCGAGCCCATACACCTTTAGTTATAACCAGAAAAACTACTCACATCTCAACTATCCCAGTGAATTGAATGAATCTTCTGTTAGTAGCACTTTTCATATGAATCAGGAAGCTCTCCAATGACAGACAATACGCCCAAAGTTGAAGCATTTTGGGACCTATGAAGATAAAAAAAGAAAACAATTAGAAGGTCAAAGGAATGAAGTGGAGGGTAAAAAATTCCTTTGGCCAGAGAAGCATTCGAATGCCATATTGAGCCGTCTGAACTGTGTGCTTCATTGTTCTATAATCAATGAAAACTGGCCTGTTGTTCAAATGCCAAATGGTGGCTGTTCCAACGGCATCATTTGCCATCCCATGGTGGATTTTAGCATCCGAATGACATTTCCTGTTCGGGAGTATTGTTTATTATCGAAGAGGTAAATGACTTTGGTTTTTCTTTGTAATTATCATGAAAGATCCATAAATTGACTCATTTTTACAAAAAAAAAAAAAAACACGTGTGTATGAGTGAGAGAGAGATCCTCTTGTCCTAATTTCAACCTGAAACACTTGTTTTATCATTGGTTTATCCACATGATATAACTATTAGATACTTTAACTAATGGTATTTACTTTATTATTATAATAACATATAGGCATATATTGATATATGTTGACTAAGATAATCTTTCAAGTAAGTGTATTGTTTTTAGTTATATGTATATTTTAATGGAAAAGATATTTGCTTATATTTAGAAAAAGGACTAAATAATATGCTAGTGATTATTTATCTTACAAATGGCTTAGCATACGTTTGGCACGTCTTCAATTACACGTCCTTATTTATGTCACATCAAGTTGGCCAGCCTTAGCTGCATAGAATGGAATTGAAAGTGTACACCATCTACTTCTTGGCAATATTATTATTATTATAAACTGAGTCGGAGGATAAGTTGAATAGGAATATATATATATATAAAGAGCCTTACCTAACTTCCCTCTCTATCTATCTTTAATTGTTGTGGTCGCTATCAATTCAATTCGAAGCCCACCCTAACATTTTGTACAACCTACTTTAACATCCTTGTTAAGGCCTTATCTGTTGTCACACAAAATTTCCCTATGAATATCTTCACAAATATCTTTGGGCAATGTAATTATCTCCAGATAGGCAACCTTTGGAAAAGAGATTGACTACAGAATAGATATTATATGTGATAGGGATGATATGTAAATATTGATGCATTATCCAACATTTTAGAAAAATTACCTTTAAATTATAAGCGTGCTTGTATTAACGGATGGCAAAAGTTTTATATGAGCAAAGTTTACCTTAGGATTGGTCCTATCAAGCGAGACGCCTATTTTTCCATATTATAGTGTCTTTATGGAGGTAATCAAGAAGAATAGAATATTGTTTGAACTTATTGCCTTGATACCACTTTATTAAGTGGCTCGACCTGGTTTTACTGTCTTAAATAATCATAAAACACATATACAAGAAGTAAATAAATAGAAAAGAGAGAAAGATACAGATGAAATCTGACATGGAAAAACCCAAAGGAAACCATCTTATAAAATCATGGCAAGTTTGCAAAAGATTCACTAATTTAATAGTATCATACAAAATTCTTGTAAGTTCTTCAAAGTGATGCTTCAGAATTGAGTCCTCTAAGATTTACATAACTTTATCTCATTTTTAGCTTCATCCAATAAAGATGATAATATACATATGTGCATATATATATATATATATATATATAAATAGTTATACAAGGTCCCAAAACCCTAAGATGGTTAAGAAATTAATATGGAGAATAAGATAACATAAAATAATAAATTTGGCAAAATGTCCATGCTGGCCCTTGGAAAACCAACGTAACCCTTGCGATGGACTCCCTATGTAAGTGGTCCACTGTCCCTTGTAGCAATCAATTGCCTATGCACGTTTTCCCTCGTAACTCCGTCCTTTTGCGCATTCTTTACCTATTTATACTCCAAAACTCATGTCTTGTATAATTTAAGACTTAAGCTGAATTGAGTCTCCACCTTGGATTAAATTTGCATAATTAATCTATGTAGATAATCTCGAGCTTATCCTATAATTAGGTCATTCATTTTAGTCTACCAATCTGCTAGTCTACAACAACCTAATGCACCACACTAGCTAATAAGTCCCCATCACCCTCTATCTAGATGATAATATCTATTTGCTCAATCAATACATGTGAACATTTTCACCCCAAAAAAAAAAATGTGTGTCTAGCTATGAACCTTAGCACCAACACTTAGATTGTTAATCTATGTGTTTAGTGGATACCAAGTTCATAGCTACTTCTATGTTTCTTTGGTATATGTTTAGCTCTCTATTTTTAAATTTAAACATTTAGACCTGGTAAATCTTTAAAAAGTAATCTTAGATCTCCACATAACCATTTTACAATAATAAAAATGCTTTCTAAAATTAAAAGCAAAATTACATAAAATCCAAAATCAAGATCGAGAGAGAGAGAGAGGTCCTATTTCTACGTTATAGTTATTAAATATTTTATTATACTTAATCTTCTATTATTTTTATCAACGGAAAATGGTTATATAGGGGTTTGACAGTATGTTGTTTTAATATTTGGTTGCAAAAATGCACTTCTTATTAAAAGGGAAAAAAAGAAAAAAAATTGAAGGAAAAGTAACTAACCCGCATATATAGCAAATGTAACAACTTGGAATTGCAATTACCCTTGCATAATCTGCCGACATATATATACACACGTTCTTGTTCTATTGGAAGACATATGGATTGGTAGACCAACAATTGGCATACATACATCAAGAATGGCCCCATTTTCTGTTGGCTAATTTGGCAGTGGGACAGTGTGACCAAAACCCTAGAGGGCCACCACCAGGTCCATTGATAGCAACATCATGCTCTCACCTTTCACCAGCCGCACGTGAATCATGGGCGGATCACCTGGCTTCTCTTAAATAGTCACATTGTTATTATCCACCACATATTAAATCCCAGAATTCCTCAAATATTTGATTTTTAAGAATAACTCACGATATTTATTAGTCCCCTCCCGCAGCCTGCGAAGGAAGTATATTTCAGGTAAGAAATTGCGGAAAAAATTGTACAAATTTGGGGTCCCATATGATTAAGTCCTTAGAATTGGCCGTATAAAGTACAATTTACTATCATTTTCAGAAAGAGTTTGGTCATTTGGGGCAGGTGCGAAAATCAGAAGATATGTGCTCTTAACTTCTGTTCTTTTATATACCAACAAGCTCATGTACTTTCGAATTAATTGAAAACAACAAGCTCATGTACTTTCTAAATCACTCTTACCATATGATCAAGCTCTCATCCAAAATAATAATAAATTGGATTCCACAGTGATCCATTCCATACAAAAAATCAAACAAGGCGTTATGAATATTTCAATCTAAGTCTTGAGTTTTTCGATTTGAGCAAATCCTGTCATAAAACTTTTAAAATCATGGAAATGAGTACCGTGGAGTACAACATTACCACGTGATGTATAGAAAATTATATTAAAGAGGATCAACCTTTAGAGGTAGCTTCAAATATAAAATTCAATTTTCAATTAGTTAAAATAAATGATTAATATTTTATAAAATGGTCATTAGTCTACCATCATACCACCATTAAGTTGATTTGATGTGATGGTTATTTATCATGTAGCGCTTGTGTGATGCTTACATGATTGTTTAAATGTAAATAAAAAATATAAAAAAGCGTAGAAAATAAAAAAAAAAACGTTTGAAAAATAATAATAAATGAATTATACCCCAAAAAATATTTGTAAAAAGTAAATAATATAATGTAATAATTAAAATATGGAGAAATTGACAAAAAAAAGTTAAAAAATAAAAAATATAGAACAGATCATGCCAATGACAGTGGATGGTCGGCAACAATAAGGAAAGGCTTATATGAACCCCCTCATGTGGTTATTACCATCGCTGGTCTAGAAGTGGTCAAATCAACCAAAACATAAAAAATAAAAAACTAATAAGTTACAACTCATCAAGAGGCCATGGGTGATTGCTCACCACGTAAGGGGGTTGCACAACCTCTCTCCCCTAGTGGGGGACAACTACACGTGTAGATTATTTTAGGAAAAGAAAATCGAGGTGAATTATGATATAATAAGTTTTTCATAATCAATCCAACCATCGTAGTTGTTTCTATTTTTTTTCTTTTTGTTTTGAATATTTTTATTTTTGTAAAAATTTTCCTAATTTTTATTTTTTAATTAATTACATTATTTTATATATTATGTGTAATTATATTACTCTGTTTTTACAAATAATTCCTAGAACATCCCTTTTTTATTATTTTCCAAACATTTTTTCTTTTTTATTTGCATTTAAATAGCCATATAAGCACAAACAAGTACCACACAATCACTATGTGGCAAATAACATCTACATCTACATCAAATTAATAGTGTTATAATAGTGAGTTAATAGAATCCCTTCTTTGAATCACTTTGCAAAATATTAATAATTTATTTTACCTTGTTAAAAATTTGAGTTATTATTTGGATTTTTCATCAAATATTGTTTCCCTCCAATATAATTTTGCCCAATGTCACATATATGATTAATTTCTTGCTAGGTTGATCAAGAAGCCTAACAACTGCAATAGAATGGTGAATGGCGAATCAACATTAGAGGTGAGGTGAGCACAAATGAAGGTCGGTCACAGCTCAATATTAACCGTTAGATATCCACCAAATTAATGCCTTCTTGCAACCCGTTCGACTCTAGATTTGAATGATATTGAAAAACCTTTTTTTTTTTTTTTTAAACTAATAATTAAAGGACATCAACAAAATCTTCTCCTTGGAGATTGTATCAATACGAAGAATTTGGGGGAAAAAAAAAAAAGAAGAAAAAGAATAGATGAGAAAAGGCCATGGAAGTAGAATACATACCTATTAACATACATACAATCTAAGGCAGAAAACAGGAAGAAGAAGAAATAGGCCCTCGCCTCATCGCTAATTTTCACGTTCCCAAATGAATAAGATTAGGGATTACGGTTCATAGTAATGGAAATTTTGGCTTTAGGATATTTAATTAAAAGTTTTAGTCTTTCTTTACAATTTTTTATTATAACTCTCATCTCAAAGTGTCATCCTGAAAAAAAAAAAAAAAAAAAGAACTAAAAATCCTGCTAGCCATTGGGGGTAAACTATGGGTGGATAATCTTACCAATACTCGAAACTTACTCTAGCATATTTGGTCAAGTAGCTTTTAAAGGAGTATTAGATGCTACTAAATTCCCATTTGATGCAGTATCCACTCATATAGACTGAAGTATAGGTACAACATTTCTATATCCTAAAATATGTATTTCTAATACTATGTTTGGGATGAGAGAAAATGGAAGGGTAAAGTATAGGTACAACATTTCTATATCCTAAAACACGTACTCTAACACTATGTTTGGGATGAGAGAAAATGAAAGGAAAGAATAGAGTGGAAGGAGAGAAAATAGTACAGCTCCATTCCACTGTTTGGCTTAGGGAGAGAGAGGGAGAAGAAGAGATCTATTTCCATGGGCCTCATTAATTTCTTTTCTTCATAAAGAATGGAGAGAAAGAGGGGGAAAGGAAGACATCATTAATTTCTTTTCTTCATAAAGAATGGAGAGAAAGAGGGGGAAAGGAAGACAATTTTTGTCATTGATGATCTAACTGTCATTTTTACTTCTTTTTTTTTTTTAATGAGTATACTACTAATTTTAAGTTGTAGCTCATTTTGTCTTTAATAATAATTAAAATTCCTTCCATTTTTCTTTCATTCGTTATCTAAATACATTGTAAAGAGTCAAATACTGTGAGAATTCCTTCCCTCCTTATTTTTTCTTCCCATATTCTTTAATTTCATATTCCTTCCCTCATGTCAAATAAAGTATAAGGTACATAGTACACAAGTTCCAAGATACATTGTAACCTCCTTAAAATTTTCTTAATTAGTAATACTAAACCTAATAAAATATAATATGTTTAACTTAAAACATATTCAAGACTTGAGTCTATTTTCCTATTGCACAAAGCTAAAATACTAAGCTATATTACATCTTTTGTTCCTTTGTTGACTCCTTTTTCCCTTACTGTATTCCTCTCGGCTCAAGTAATATTGACTTAATTTTTTCCATATTTCTTCTTATTATTTATAGCTACCATCTTTTCTTTCATTATTAGTTAAGGATATGATAATTGGGAGTTATGTCCAAGGTTCATGATATATACCTTCAAAAGAAACATGTGGCCAAAAAATACATGTCCAAATTGCTAGTGATCATAAAATTAATAAATGTACTAATTAAAATACATGGAAAAATTAATTATTTATAGGACAAATTACGTTAAAAGTTTCATATTGTAAAAATGTAATAAAAAATTTCACATATTTCATAATGCACCTAGTACACCCTAAATGTTATAAGGTAGATTCCTATTATTTTGAAAATCAATTTATATAGGCTAGGATAAGAGTATAACCTCATGCTCTTTTAACCATGTTGCCACTCACCACTACTTATGGCATGTTATCAAATATTGAAGTCACTATCACTAACATGTTACTTGATTAAATGTCATATTTGATTTAATGACACAAATTTAAAGGGACTTGATTATTTACTTAAAGGATTTCAATTAAATTTTCTCTCGAAAAAATAAATCTTTTTTTTTAATTCTTCTTTATGTGTTGTTGCCACTTAAATACCATGTTTTGCTATCATAAAACACGTAAGTTTAACAAAGTCATCCTTGGTTCAATATTCATTTAAAAAATCATGTCACATTAGGTATAAAAAAATGGTTCAAAATGTTATACTCCATATAAAGTACCATAGTTGTGATAACTTGCCATGAATTCTTGGGGATAGAGAATTCATCAAGGTGTTCTAGATCCCATTGATTATTCATAAAGTGTCTAAGAAAACACTAACAATAAAATCAATTTACTCAAAAATATATCGTCTTAGTTTTCTACATATTTTGACATGATATAAGTTCTTAATGAGTACAATCATAGCATAAATAGTAGTATGACAGTGGATTATAGATTAACATAAGATGAATCTTCAATCTATTAGTTATTTCTTACTTTGAAGCCCAATCCCAAAAGAAGAGTTTAGATGAGTCGTAGATGGTAGCCTCCTCACAATATTATAATACCTCAAACTTAACATTCAGATAAATCTATAAAGGTACAACAAAGCCATAGTTAGTGAAGTGAAATACACTCTTAAACACTACAAGTACAAATAAGTTACTAAGGTATGCTATGTATGAACAACCATATGATGAATACAAGCATCACATGCGATCTTCTTATAACCAGTGTATAGTTTTAGATAACTATCCCTTACCCTAACCTCTCCTAATGACCATCATTGCGTTAGTTCTTACATTGCACATACCTAAACAGTGCATAGAAAGCCTTTAAACATTCTAACTCCCCTTAAAGTCAAACGATTCAACCTAAATGGCCACAAGGTCTAAACGAGACTACAAACATCTCTTTTTAAGGACTAAGCGATAAGCTCAACTTGATCTTTCGAAGGAGATCGCAAAAAACTAACTTCAACATTTACCTTGAGTGTGCTATAGTAGCTTCAAGGGCTTCAACTTAAGCTTTTCTTTACTTGCTCAATATTTTTGGGGCATGACTTCTACACTACCCTCCATGGGTATGGAAGTTTTTGATTTAGGATGCCAATAATAGACATCTCTTCAACTACTTTAAGTACTTCTTTAGATCTTCTTGCTCCATCGGATAAGTTGTAGAAGTCATTATAGACTTAGCTGTAATTTAGAGCCTAGGAAAGATGTCATGCAGTCACTCATGCCAATCATAAGCATTCACTTGTTAACTCTAGAATGGAGACACTTTGCTACTGTAGGCATAGGAGCTAGAGGCAACAAATGGCTGCATTCTCTTCTCCTACTGTTCCCTTTCATCTTCTACAAGGACCTAGTATATGGTAATAGTAATAGTAGTCACTATTCTAAGGAAGCAATATAGGAATGCACAAAATTGAGAACTCAAGTGCTCTCTTACAGAGTGCAAATTACAATCAAAATGTTGGTAGAAGCATTAATTTATGAAGTCATAGATGTGGTATTCTCCTCTCCACTTGGTTTCGCTTGACTATGTTATGGTAGACAATGCAATAAGGCTGAGGTTGTTTCCCTTTTCACTGTAAGGAAAAGTAAAATAGTGGTTAGCTTCTCTTTAGAAGGACTCTATTATGTCATAGGAAAAGCTAATGGATAAGTCTCTAAGAAAGTAATTTCCTCCAGTTAGGACTATTAAGCTTCACAGTGACATCTCGTCATTTGCTCAATCTAATTTTAAAACTTTATATAATGCTTAGGAACATTTTAAGGAGTTGCTAAAAAAATGCCTACACCATATCCTTCCACTTTAGATGCAGGTACAAACCTTCTATAGTGGTTTAAACTTTTCTACTAATCAATCTATTATTTCAGCTACAGGTGGAACATTAAACATGAAAACACTCGAAGAAGCTCAAATTCTAATTGAAAGATTGGTAATGAATAGTACAATTAGGAAAACACTAGATCCAATAAAAAGAGTTTAGGTATGCTAGATATAGGCACCACTACAACTTTAACAACTAACGTTAAGGTATTAAGCCAAAACCTAGAAAAATTTTTCATGCCACCATAATATCCAATGATGATGCCAAACTTAATCAATTTAGAAGGGTACATTGAACAACATCACCTAAGGCCAATTGATAATTTTGTGAATTAATAGGGATTTCAATATATACCCTATAATGACCGTAAAGAGCAATGTGAGGACCAGTTCACCTATTAAGGGGATTATCCATATGTGACTCAACTAAGGAATTTGAATATTTCCTAAGGATTTCAAGGCTTTCCACAATGAGAAGAGAAGTCAAGATTGGAAGACATTTTAACTAGGTGCATAAAGAGTAGTGATGCCAAATTGACAAGTATTGAAAAACAAATTCAATAGCTTGCAAAAATTGAGATTGGAAAGCAACAAGAGCCTCCTTCATGAGCATAAGCAAAAGCTATAACTCTTCAAAGTGATAAAGAATTGCAAGCTAGTAAGCAACCTAAAAAGAATAAAGTCAATCCAGAACCAATTTTAAAAAATCCAAAGAATAAGGTCACAAAAATTCCAGAATCACTAAAGGGAGAATCAAAACCTTAGAAAGTGAAATAATATAGACCACCAATTCTCTATCCCTAGAGGATAAGGAAGGAATGCTCAAATGAGCAATACGGTAAGTTCTTAGACCTTTTTAAGCAATTGTGTATCAATTTAACTTTTATGGAAGCATTGTCATAGATTCCTAAGTATGCGAAATTCTTAAAAGATTCGCTCTCTAATAAGAAAATATTAAAGGAGCTATCAACAGTTACACTAAGTGAACAATGTACAACAATCCTTTAGAACAAGCTTTTCACAAAGTTGAAGGATCCAAGGAGTTTTATTATCTCTTGTTTGATTGGTGATTTATCTATCAAGAAAGCATTAGCTGATCTAGGAGCTAATATAAATTTAGTGATATATAAATTATTTAAATAGTTAGGCTTAGGAGAACCAAAATTGACAAGAATGAGTTTGCAATTAGCTAATGGATCTATGACATACTCTAGGGTTATAATTGAAGATGTACCGATTAAGGTAGATAAATTTATTTTTCTTATAGACTTCTTAATTTTAGACATTGACGAAGATATTGAAGTACCACTCATCTTAAGGAAACCCTTTTTAGCTATAGTTAGAGCTATTATTGATGTCAATAATGGAATGCTTATATTGAAGAGAAGAGGAGATGGTGTTTAAAATAAAAGAGGCAATGAAAAAATATACTGAACAAGATGATACTTGCTTTTATCTTGATGTTGTTAATGCCTCAATGACTAGTGTCTTATAAGAATTACTAACTAAGGATCCTATAGAATATTCTGAAATCATAATCGATTAGCGATAATTGATCCCAACCCTTAGAAACCCTAAATTAATTAGATAAAATGATCCAATAGGCTTGATTAACTTAATTAAATATGGAAAACCCTAAACTATATCTATCCATGGTCATCTACGTTAGTAATTAGAGTAGTAAGCTTAAATTGCATTTTAATCATCTACCTATCATCTACTTGCATTCATGCATCATGATTAGCTAAAGATAATCACAATCAACTATATAGGACAAGATAATTAGTTGGAAAAACAAGGGATTACTCATCTTTAGTAGACAAATCATTCCTTCCATTGGAAAAAAATAATAAAAAGCAAATTAGTCGCCACTTGTGCTTGTACCATGCAATCAAGAATGGAAGGGATTTGTTCCCTACTACATTCACTCATAATCAACTCTTTTTTTACCCCTCCATCTGTATTTTACTCCATCTTCTTCCTTAAAATAAACCTTAGAAATGCTCTCTCAATACACAATTCAAAAACAAAAGAAAAACAAGAAGGAAGGAAATAAGAGTAAGCATCTCGGACTTGGTTGCGCACTCGATCGCCCTAAGCTATAATTCTCCACCACCACCTCTAAACGACATAAAACCACTTGCATTTTAACCTTCTTTCATTTCCCTTTCTTGTCGACAAATATGTTCCACCAAAGGAGTTTGTTTCGTTTTCCAAAAATGAAATGAGACCCTTTGAATTTCTACCAAAGGAAACTTGCACCTTTTCAACTTTCTTTTTAATTTAAGTTTATGAGCGTAGTTCCTAGGCTTAAAAACTAAGGAAAAAAATTATTAAAATGCTACCTTTGTATAGCAAATTGAGGCTGTTCAAGCAATTTACTAAATTATTAGTAATTACTTAATAATGTGTCTATATAATTAGAGTTTATTAATTAAATTCGAACTTTTGACACTAAATTATAGTTTCTAATTCATTTTAGGGTTTTATGAGGGTTTGGGGGCTTTGAAGGTACACTTACAATTTTAGTGTTACTTTTGGAGAAAATATATCATTTGGGGTAAATTAGTAATCCCATTGATTTATTACCTTAATTGACTTAATTTGATTGATCATTATCATTTGTAGATATTTCCTACCATTTATTATTGAGTTTATACGATTTACATAATTTAAATGAAATATTTCAATTTGGGGTTTTCATTATGTTTGAAGTTTAATCTAAGGTTTTATGACTCCTGAGTTTGGGGTTTTGAGTTTTTATTCAATTAATATTTTTAATTTATGGTCATCCATACTTGGGTTTAGAGTCTTTGTACACTATTAGGTTTCATAGAACTTTATCTCTAAGGTTTTTCAAGTTCATTTTTAAAGTTCTGATTTAAAATTTCCTCAGTTTTATTTTTTCAATCTGATTAAGCCTAAGGAATACCATTGATTGTTTGAATTCAATTCTAAGTCTAAAATGTAAAATTTGCGGGGTTTATATTGTGTGTTAATGGAGTAGGGTAAAAAAAAAAAAGAAAAAAGGGGGATGGCCCAATGGGCCTCTTAGAGGGTTCTTAAATTATGATGTATGTTTAGATGCAATCAAATCGGGACCATCCTAAGACCCTAAATGGTGAAGGCAGTTGTGTAAATCTTAGATGCTGTGGTGTAACCTTCACTTGGTGTCAATTAGGCCAACCCCACTCAAGTTGTGATGTGGCCCATCGACCACTAAACTTGAGAACCCTTAGAACCCATTCAATTGCATTCATGATCATAATTTGGAAAATGAAAAATGGTGTAGTACTTTGTAAATAAATAAAAGTTGTAACTTTATTAATATTCAAGTATTTTCTAAATCATTTTCTTTTTGTAAAAAAAGAAAAAAGAAAAAGAAAAAAGGGTCACAAGACCATCAAGGGTTCAACCCTTTTTTTTTATTATTATTAATGAATTTACAACTTATTATAAGTGCCACAATATAATTCAATGCCAACTATTGCATTTATGTGCTGATCATCCATTTTGTAATTTACTTGTTTATTCCTTGTTTATGTGTACCCATGTCATGCTTTCAAAAAAAAAAAATAAAAAAACAAAGCAAAGTTGCAAATAAATTATTATCTCCCTTGTAAAATAATTCTTAACCTATGTTCCCACCTCGTAAATTTTCCTAACCCATCTTATAAATGTTTGTAATTCTTAATTGGTAACAATAACTTATCAACTTGTTACCTTTATAGTTAAACTTTTCCAAGAGTCCTTTTTAATAGTTTTTTTTTTTTTTGAAAAAATAAGATTATCCCTTAAATCCATCCTACTATAAAATAGTTCTTAACTACTTTTAACCTAATAGTCGCCCTTATAATAAGATCTACACCCACTTAGTAACAAAATCTTTTTAAGGTTCCTATAAACTAAAACTATAAAGAAAAAGGAAGAAAAAAAGAGGTTGTAAATAAATTATAGAAGAATCACCAGCTTAATGTTCTCAAGGTTCTCAAGTTGATAATCTGTAACATATCACATACATATTTGTAACCCTTAAATAAATTTTTTTTCTACTAAATAATTATTTCATTGTCATTGTCTTAAAAAATTTAAAAAGAGAGAGAGAGAGAAAAAAAAAAGAAAACAAATGAAAGTAAAAAGGCACCGAATGGAAGGGCAGGGGGTAGGGGTAGTAGGGTGGTGGTGGTTTATGGTTGAGGCACTTTTATCCCTTTCCTAAATTATGAATAATAATTTTCTCTTAGATATTGGATAGCTGTTTTAGTCACATAGTGTTGAAAGTTGTCCATCATGTAAATGGTGTCTATCCTTTCAAAACTTTCTCCCCTTCAATAAGATTACTATATTTTAGTTTGCCAACTTTGTAACAAAATTTACCACTAATAAATTTCTCCATTAGGTGTCCCTATAAATAAATTTTCTATAAAATAAAGGGTCTCGTAAATGTTGTCCTCTTGCTATCTTAAACTAAAAATTAATATATATATATGAAATTAAAAAACAAAAACCTTTTCATCCAAATTACTATAAGGATTGTCTAAGACAAAAAAGAGAAAAGAATGAAAATCTAAATTTTTACTGCCAATATTTAACACCTTTGTGTTTTTGTTAACTTTAAGAAGAAAATTTTCAAGAGAGTAAAGAGAAAATAAAAAACATAAAATAAAAAAATTGCAAACAAGTAAGGTTCTTATAGGGCTTTGGAAAAAGAGTATAAGTGACTTAATCCAATATGATGCCTAACATCCAATCATCCTAAGATAGTAGAAGTCATCAAGATCGCCTCCTAAGAACAAGCTATCTATCAAATTAAAAAGCAAGTCTAAGCTCTTATTACAAGTATGGCATGGCAACCTAACTGACACGATATTCAACTTGAAGATGGGCTAGAAACATGATAGCCTAAAAGATCTTGCAATAGAAGCTTAGAGATTGATACTAAATTCCTAAAGAAAGAACTTGAGAAAAGTATAGATGAAAAGCTCATGAAGGAATATGGGGATAGATTCAAAACCCTAGAGGCCATTAATTAATCAGAAATGATGGGCCTTCTATAATTACCCAGCTATTCTAAAGAAGATTTTCTTGAAAAATTCAAAGCCCCTAACTTTGAGAAGTATGGTAAAACCAAGTGCCCATTTCTTAAAATAAGACTCTATGTCTGAAAGATGGCCCATTTCACTAACAACAATCAGTTTATGATCAATATTTTTCAAATAGCCTTGCTCGCTTGGCCTTAATTTGGTAAGCCAAATTAGATATAGTCAAGTTTGATAATTGAGGGAAATTAGTCTAAGCCTTCTACATGCAGTATGAGTTCAATGTAGTAATGGCCCCTTCCTTAATGAACCTATGTCAAATGTCTATGAAGCCAATGAAGTCCTTCAAGGAATATGCCTAAAGGTGGAGAGTTACAACAATTAGGCTCACAACACCATTATTCGAGAAGGATCTACTTGACATGTTTATTAACACATTGGGTGAGCTCTATTATGAGCTTCTTTTAGGTCATATAACTCCTCTTTTTTAGATGTAGGTATGGTCAGAAGTTGTATTGAAGAGGCCATAAAAATAAGGAAACCGATAGTAACAAAGACAATACCATTGAGGCCTAGGGGCAATCATAAATCCAATGAACCCTAATTGCTTATCTATAAGCCCCATGCAAGAGCCTACACATAATAGACAACACGTGAAAAAACCTAGAAGGAAGCTTGCCCACATCCCAATCCCAATGTCTCAAGTTTACAAGCTGTTAAGGGAAGTGAATCTTCTACCTCCTAAGTCTTCAATGCCTAGGTATAGG
This sequence comes from Lumnitzera littorea, assembly GCA_024138015.1. Lineage (NCBI taxonomy): Eukaryota > Viridiplantae > Streptophyta > Magnoliopsida > Myrtales > Combretaceae > Lumnitzera > Lumnitzera littorea. The sequence goes on from JAMXBB010000001.1 coordinate 79,711,159, forward strand.
CTACAAAAGTATGTCACCGACACATAATGCAAATACCTTATGGGTTAGTAAAGACATAACACTAATAATTGCTAGGAGCTAAAGAATAGGGTCCAAGATTTGACTAATGAAAAATTGATCTACTTGGACTTCATTGGGCCCAAAGCCAATCATAAGTGGTATACAATCAATATGTTGGAGATAGAAGGAACCATATCTCATCAATTAGAGCAAGCAGGCCATTTATAGGGGGTTGATTCAATCAACTTAGCCCAAGTTGGAGCAGAGATAAAGAAATTGATAATAATGGACTAATTAAAGAGTGGATAGAGGAAAAGCTTAGCAATTAATAAAACTAAGTAGGCTTGAAAGAAAGAGTTACAGCCCTTGAAACAGCCATGGATTTTGTACTTAAGAATCTCCAAGAGATCGGTTCCATTTGCAATAAGGCACTGCCCCATGAGGTCTAAAAGCAATTATCATGTCTTGACAATGAGACTGGGCTAAATATTAAAAGTCTAAGAGAAAGCTCACTAGACCTAACAATAGAAAATTGAGAGAAACTTGCTCATCAGAATTGAAGGAGATAATTCACCCAATTTAAAATTCCAATGGTTCAAGTTTTCAAGCAATTAAGGTAGGTAGGTATGATAGCATTTGAAGTCCCCATGAAAGGATACAAGCTAAGAGATTATAATCCTAAAGTCCTATGCAAGTATCATATGGGTCAAGATGGCCATTATACAAAAAATTGTCGGAAGTTAAAGAACAAAGCTTCAAGATTTATTGATGCAATGCTCATTCAGTTAGAACTCTTAATGGAACCTTTGGTAGCAATAACTCTCACTTAAGTGACAAGGGGACCTTAAGCAAACCAATCACAAACATTGAGAGCTTATTATCACCATCCGAGAAGTTAGCTCATCATTTGAAACAGTTAGGCTTATCTTCATATAAGTGACCTAACTAACTAAAGTAGGGTCGAGAAGACCAATTTAACCAAAGCAAGAGTAGTTAAGAGAATCTTAGCTTAGCAAATGACCTTTTGATATATGTAACTCATTTTGAACAAATGTAATCTTGGATCATTTTAGTAAGAAATTCATTCCTTGAGTTTTTTGTTTTTTTTATTGCCATGAGCTTGTTTTGAAGAATTGAACTTGATGGCATCCGGGTTAATTGCAAGATATGACTAATAAGAGGCAATATTTTCAAGATAAAAGAATTAGGCCAACATAGGAAAGAAAAAAAAAATCGACCTTATCCAATAAAGTTTGGAGCAAGCAAGGGCAATTGAAGTTTTACACTTAAGTAAAGGCATCCTTGATAGGAATCAACTCCCCAAACGAGTCACATGTCGCTAAGCTAAAGGATTGCAAGGACTTGCACAAAGAATACTAACTCAAAATCCCTTTCAAGATGAGGATTCCTATTCTAACCTCAATCTTTTATATTATTGTTGACCCGAGCACCGAACTCTCATAAGTTCCAACATAGTCTTCAACCTACTAAGCAACCATGCCTATTATAAAGCTCTTACCATGATCTAAACAACGTCTGAGCTGATAACCCTAGATGTCTAACCAAGTTGAGCTACCAAAATGCTTGACTTGTAGAGGATCAGAATGTTTTCCAGTACCTGAGCTTTAACTTAAAGATAGCTAGGTTAACTTCGACCAACAACCTCCTTCTTAACTTGTTCAAATAGGATCGACACTCATTTTAGCTTAACCAATCACACAATCAACCTCCAATTGGGCTTATAGCACATTAGTCTAAACTGATTTTTTACTTTTTTGTACAATATATTATTTACCCCTCTTACCCTTTTAATAATGTTTTAGGAATCTTTTTATACATTGTCCATTTTGTCTTTTCCTTATTTAGTATAACCTTAGTGAAGCCTATCAAGCCCTATTTCGGTTTTTCTTAATTTAACCTATATTAAGCTCAGCCAGTTTAGTATAGGTTACTCGACATAAAATTAAGGAAATATTTTTCTTTAAAAAATTAAAAAAATATATTTAGAAAAATTAGAGTCACTAACCAATTAAACTGTTAAAAAATGAAATTAGGGTTTTTAAGTAGGAAAACCCTAATTTAGCCACTAATCTATAGATTTTCTTAAGAAATAATTTTAGAAAATTAACAAAAAAAAAAAATTAAATTCAAGGGCTAACTTATTAAGATTAAGTTACCATAAAAAAAAAAATTAATGAGCTTTATGTTTATATTTTTCTAAAAATACTAAGATATGTACAGATATGTAAAAATATAACTAAAATAAATTTTTTATTATTTTTTTATTACGAATTTTTCAAGAAGAAAGGAGAAAAAGCTTTTACTTTTTTATGTAGTTATCTCAAAAGTACCTACATACCCGCTAGTCGAGATCAACCTAATGTAATTCTATTTTTAGAATAATTTTAGTGGGTGGATTTTTTTATTTGAAAATTGAGCCAATTTTACATTTTTAACCATTTATTATTTTTTTAAAAAACCTAAAAAATCTAATTTCACGAATATATTTTAAAATAAAAAACCTAACTAACTAAATCTTAAAAAAAAAAAGCTCCGCTTTAGATATTTTATTTATTTATTTTTCAAAAGATCTATGTATCAAAATCGATCCTTCTACATCCTATATGTAAGATATATTAAGATACAATTCTTCTCCTAAGATACATATCTCGAAGAAAATATATGCAATTTTTTTTTAAATATGCAATTTTCAGCTAAAAATTCAACTTAACTAAATTACTAAAAAAAATTATCTAAAATATATCAAAAAATATGATGATTATTTAAAAATATTAAAAAATACTTGTAATAAAGGAAAAAAATTAGTAAAAATAATTAAATTAACTAATAAAATAAAATAATTAAATAATAATAATTTTTAACTAAATAAGTCAAGTCATGCGTGATCATTGTGTTCATATTAATCATATCGTAATCGTCTAGACTACGTTCATGTGCTCGATGTGTATATTGGTCATGTACATGTGTAGCAGTGTTGATCATACACGTAACAATGTTGATTATGAGCTTCAAGTTGGGCTAGATCACTTAAAAAACAATCTTTCAAAACCTGCAAGAATCAGTTTTTATTAGCAACACTACATCGAGTTCTTAGTTTTCAACACCATTCTTTCTTCTTCATTATTTTTGTTTTTTGGAAACTTTCATTGAAAAATCAAAGCTTATTTTATGTTACAAACAACCTAATACTGACATCGACAACTCTAACTTCATTAAATAGACAAAAGGCTAAAAAAAAAAAAACATTTAGACTAATGACTAAGGACATATGATGATGATTATATTGCAAAAATAATATAGAGAAACTGAAATTATCTTACAATGAGAAACTTATTAAATGGATAACACAAAAGTGACGACTCATGGAGAAAGGTCCATCAAGACCGTAATAACTTAATGGATAAACACAAAGAACGAGAATTTAAACATTTACAAGATAAATGACCTTAAGATAGAAAATAATTTACAATAAAAATCTAATAGTTAAATTTTTTTTATTTTGTTAGTTTCTAATAGTATGGTACATGTAGGGTATTACAATAAAAATTAACTAAGTAAAGAAAAATTATCTTGAAATTGGTTTTTTATCATAAAATATCTTTTTGAAATTTCCTTTTTAAAAAAAAAATTGTTAGAAAGCCTTTAAAAATAATGATAGTTCCATAATAATCTTTATTATAGTTAATTTCCATAATTACATATTAACAAAAATTTACAAGTTGATACCGAGTTTCTTTTTTCTTTTTTTTTTTAACATTGGCACATTATGATACAAGGAGAATATTAATGATTTTGTGCTTTCCATGTTAAATCTTATATTACACAACCTATTACTCACAAAATAAAACAAAATTTACAAAACTCACATAAATTGCACAAGATAACACATACAGACAAATGCGCAAATTAAAAATATAAAATAAATGTAATGCAATATGTTACATATGCATGCAATGCAACAGGGTTGATCATTAATAAATTATAGAAATAAGATTATTATAAACCCGTGGTCAATATTCATGTAAACTTACATATATAAGTGTGTGAATTTCTAAATTTTTTTTTTAAAATAACACCCATGTACACTTATATATATAAGTACATTAAATTTTGAAAATAAGGTCCAATTAGTCATAGGTTATAATAATTCTTTTCTAGCTCATATAACTTGAAAATTATTAACCCATTTTTATTTTACTATGATGTAAGAGGATAAGATCTATGAGTTTTAAGCTTTTTAGCCTTTGGTATTCTTAAGGAAATGCTTAGTAAACTACATCGAAATATGAGTAGGCTCACTTGTCACCGTTAGGCAAGGGTAAAGACCCCCACAACTCGAGGGTTACATAATAGCGACTCGTCTTAAGTTACTCAGGTGACCTAGGTCCAACCACATCTAAGCATGTACAGGATAAATAATAAAAGTTCTCCATAAATTCCCCAAGATAGGCCTAATGGGCTAAGCTTTTCCTAGCAGGACTGCATCACTAAAACCTAGTTAATACAATTATATCACAACATTAAATAAAAGAAAAATAAGCCCATTAATTAATTTTTACGTAGCTAGCCTATTAGCGATCCCTAGTGGAATCGACAAACTATCGTGTCCTATTTTAGTTTTACTGAATTTAACATATATTAAATCCAACCCGCTTAATATAGGTTATTTGACATAAAATTAAAGAAACATTTTTCTTTAAAAAATGTTTTAAAAAAATATTTAGAAAAATTAGAGTCGTTAATTAATTAAACTAGAAAAAAATAGAATTAGAGTTTTCATGTGGAAAAACCTTAATTTGGCTACTAATCTACAAATTTTCTTAAAAAATTAACCAGAAAAAAAAATTAAGATAGGAGACTAACCTACCCTATTAAGACTAAGTCATTATGTAAAACAAAATTTTAAAAATTAATGGGCTTTATTTTAATATATTTTTTAAAATACTAAGATATGTATACATATACAAAAATATAACTAAAATGAATTTTTTTATTATTTTTTCATTACGAATTTTTCAAGAAAAAAGAGAAATTTTTTTTTTTATATAATTGCCTCGAATGTGCCTACATATCTATCAGTTGAGATCACACCAACATAGTTTTATTTTTAGAAAAATTTTAATAGGTGGATTTTTTTATTTGAAAATTGAGCCAGGGTTTTTTAACCATTTATTATTATTTAAAAAAAAACCTAAAAAATCTAATTTCACAAATCTATTTGAAGAAAACCTAACTAACCAAATTTTTTTAAAAAATCAATTACGATTATTTATTTATTATTATTTTTAAATCTACATGTCAAAATCGATCTTTGATATATTAAGATACTTATCTTTTCCAAAGGTACAAATCTTAGAGAAAAAATATGCAATTTTTCCAAAAAATACAATTTTTAGATAAAAATGCAACTTAACTAAATTAATAAAAAAATTATCTAAAATATAGCAAACAACATGATGATTATTTAAAAATATTAAAAAAAAACCTACACTAAAGGAAACAAATTAGTAAAAATAATTAAAATAACTAATAAAATAAAATAATTATATAATAATAATTTTTACCTAAACAAGTTGAGTTGTGCATAATTGGCGTACTTATATTAATTGTATCGTGATCGTCTACACTATATTCATGTACTCAATGTATATATTGGTCTTGCATATATGCAACAACGCTAATCATGCATGTGGCTATGTGATCGAGTGACGTACGTATATGGCTGTATTTGTGATCGGCAACATGCGTGTACGGCTGTGTTTGTGAAGTATAGGTGCTACATGCATGGCTGTATGAGGGACAGCACAACGTACCAGGCAATGTATACGTACAACTGTATTTATGTATTTGTTAAGTATGTGTGGTTTATGTGTCAAGTGTGTACGGTCTATATAAGGGAGTGAACAATTAGGTGCTTGTGTGCTGTATGAGGACATGTAGTGTGCCCGTGTACGAACTATATGAAGACGTGTAGTGTGTTAGTGTGTGAGCTTGTGTCCATGTGTAAGGGAACGGAGTGTCATTGCAGATTGTGTTGACTGTGTGCATGATTAGGGGATGGGGCTTATGAGTGATTAGGGGAGTATAATGGAATGTGTACTGTAATGTATCGATGCAGTGTGGACAAGTGTAACATCAGGTCAAGCGATGGTGTGTGTATTGTGTCCATGCGTCGATGAGATCAGTGGAGTATGTGAATTGTGTGTTGAGTGTCAGTAGCTATGAAGTATGCAGATTGTGATGAGTATGTATGGTGTCAGGGAGTGAGTGATGGCAATGCTCAATATGTACATAGGTGTAGTATGGTGTTAGGCAACAAGTGATGAGTATGTGAGGTTGTGTATCATATGACATGATCAAGCAAAGAGTGATGGCAATGCTCGGTGTATGTGTAGGCATGGCGTAAGAGAGTATAAAGGATGGTGGATGCGTGTATTTGTTTTTTAAGGTTAATCATGAGTAAGGGACGATAGATGCGTAGTAATATTGTGTTATGCTTTGGAGTTTATGAAAAACGTTTCCAAACTCTACCGTCGACTTACTATTTATAAATCATATAATCAAATCTTTTTGGAAACTCTACCGTCAACTTACTATTTATAAATCATACAATCAAATTTTTTAAATCTTTTTAGATATAAATTTAATCTCAACCAATTCCAAATATGAAATATACAATAATAAATCTTAGGTACGAAAGATATAATTTAAATTCTTTAAAGATTCAACTTGATTTCTTGAAATCCTATATTGATCTAGGCTTTCTATTTTTCGAGCCTGACTCAGTCCAATTTGATTTAGCCCAATAACTTAATAAATCCTAAATCTATTTTAGCCTAATATAAGTTAGATAAAAATCCACTTTATATTGAACTAGACTAAAATATTTTAGTGTTGCCCAATCTTTTAACGACTTTAGAATTTATTAAATTGAATGTGTTCCATTATTTGATTTGACCCTAAACAACTTGACTCGACCTAACATGACTCGACTTGACTTAACATAACTTGACATTTTTATTTTTATTATTTTTTCAATTTTCAATTTTCATTACTTTTTTATTTTATTTTTTATTTCTTTTAACCTTAGCCCAATAAAAATACTAAAATAAAACAAAAAAAATAAGGTGTCTACAAGGCCATATAGATACCTTACTACCTTTGTACATAGACAATAGCATATTATATCAAACCTAATGTTCTCATTATCCCTTAACTCTTATCCATTCCCTTTAGTAAGCAATAATAGTGAGTGACCTCATAGTTTGAACCAATCAGTCATATTCGACGAACTATAGGCCGAGTAAGATTGATTAGTGCATCATATTCAATTGGTCACTGCTCGAATTTTCCTAATCTTCTTTTATTTTCTTTTAACTCCTTTTGTTACGGTGTTTCTCCGTATATTCGACCCCAAAGACACATCAATCTTACTAATTGAGAAATTTAGGATGAAAAGAGGCAAACCAAATCCCAAACACTAATCTTAAAACATGCTTGAGAGTTGAAGACATCAATGTAAGGAATTGAGACTCGTTCCTTAAAAGAGATCTATCTTGAACTTGATATGTAGGTCGAAATGATAGTAAGCATTCTTTTTATTACCCTAATCATAAAATATCCTTTGTAACCTTATTTGAGCCTTTTAAGAAAGTATCTCTCAAAATTAACCATGTTAAGAACCATCCCACATTAGGGGCAGTTAGAAAGCTAGGGTCATTAATTAATAAGGAGAAAAGGATAAATTAATTTGGGTTTGCCTTAGCTGAATCAATTCATGAGTAATCATTACTATTAATAATTCATTCTCTTTGAAAGGAAGAAAAATCTCAAGTCAAAAAGTCATACAAATTCTAAGCTGTAAGTTGTCCAAGAATAGAAAAGAAGTAAGCACCTCCACTCCATTAGAAGCTCACAGAAGAAGTCCATAAGGAAAAGGGGGAAATTAAGAGAAAATGGTCATTAATGATAGAAAGCCAAAGAAGACATTAAGAAGAAGAAGAAATAAGAGAAAAGAAAAAAAGGAAGAAAAAGAGAGAGAGAGAGAGAGGAAAAGAATAAGAGAAAAGAAAACAAAAAGGAAAAAAAGAAAAAGAAAAATGGGGCATCAATGATGTATTTCCTATGCCAAAGAAGGAAAAAGAGACAAGCCTAAAAGAAGTATGAGTCTCAGAAGTTTAAGCACATCATGAATCAATGTTAAAACCCAAAACTTACAACTTAAAGCCTAAGGGCTGTCTCATACTCATGTTGTGGGCCCTCCTACAACACCACCCTCAATAGGTTTTGCCAATTAAATGGTATGGATAATCTTAGGTTAAAGATTACTCATAACACTAGGGCATGCCCTCTTTAGTTTTTCCTAAGTTCGTGACTTGTAAACTCAAGATAAATGAAGACGAGTTCTCTTACAATTAGTGTATATGCATCATGTCCTTTTCAATACAAGCTGATGACCAAAAGCCTACATTATAACATGAAAAAGACCTAGTTGATTGACCAAGCCGTATCACCTACATGACATACCATAATTTCTAGAATTTGATGTCAAGAGAAAAATTTAAACCAAGAGAATGGGGAAACCCTCTTAGACTAAATAATTTTAGAAGTAGGATACTTATTCTAAGGAAGCTTTGAAGATTTGAAGAATTAAGTTGTCCCCATGATGTTGGAAGCCCAATCAAAGTGACACATAGAAAGGTCGCAACAAGTAAAAGATTCAGAAATACAAGAAGATTCCCAAATATTCAAAGAGAAAGACCTAAGAGGCTAGGTTAGTCCAATTACACAATTGTTAAGCTTAAGACTTGGAAAATACTTACAAAGAGCAAATGATTGGAATGAAACAATGCAAGCCTACTATTTACATGCAATTTCCAAAACCCAATAGATCCTCTTACTTGTTAGTAATAAAAGAAAGTTGTTTTTTAATAAGGCCTCAATCTAGCTTTTCACAAAAAAGAGCTTTTTTAAAGGCCCTTAACTCAAAGAAAAGTGAGAAGTTATTAAAAAAAAAAAATGAAACAAAACAAGAGAGAGAGAGAAAGAGAGAGAGAGAACTACTTATAGATAAAAGAAAATTCATTTAAAATCCCATCTTCCAAAAAGAAATTTATACAAGAAAAAAAAAAAAGAAAAATAATCCTTTAAGCTCCAGTCAAGGTTTAGACATCTCTCTTAGCATCTCCATAGAATTTAAGCTTACTTTAATTTTCTAAGTCAACATTTTGAGAAATTCAAGACCACTGGCTTAAGTAGGGTATCATCCACCTTTTGAAAATTTTAGGATCATTGGTTTAGTATAACATTATCCATAGCCTTATCATAGGGCACTATCTTATGAGAAGAAGAAGAAGAAGAAAAGGAAAATCTAGATGGTTTGCTCATAGGGTGCTCTCCATTATTGAAAGAAATCTTGGGTGGCTTACTCATAGGGTGTTATCCCTTTTAAAAGAAATATTGGGTGGCTTACTTATAGGGCACTATCCCTTCTAAAAGAAAATCTCCAATAACAAATGATAGGAATCAAGGGCCAATAACTCACTCTCAAGTATGAGGACTTACCACTTTAATACGCTAAGAAGCTTAGAAGGATCTCACCCTAAAAGAAGAAGAACTCCTTCGAGTTGACCTGATATGTGTCTTGAGCTCTTTTAACCTATTTACCACCTCTCAAAAGGGGGAAGTTCCCGTAGAAGCTGACAACTCCCATTAATGCCTAGGTTTGAGCTTTGGCAAACCTAATCAATCAAATGTTTGAGCCTACATTAGTCCAACGTTGAGCTGACATACCAAAGCTTAGCTCCTAAATTCCAATAATCCAAGTGCCTTTTATTTTAGTTTCCCAAGTTGTCGATATGATGCCAACTTGGTTAGCTTAGTTTTGCTCTACACCTAACACTTGTTAAGATCACCAAAATGAGAAACAGATATTTATCCTATCCTTCGACAACTGTACTGTCCCTATCAAAATATTCCATTTCCTATTGTTATTATTTTACCCTGACATTGTAGTTGTTTTCTAATTCTAGAGTAAAATCTTTTTCACAATTCAAAGTAACTTAAGACTTACCTAAATTGAGGCATATAAAAACCCTACAAATGTAATAGCTACATCATCAATTATCCTCATTTTTTGTAAATTTTCCTTTTTGAGCTACTGTTTTTCTTATTCTTCTTTACTCTTATCTAGCCCATTATGAGCATAAACTGGTGACAATTGACCTCATGTTGCATTTGTGCATCATATCAAGTGAATCTTAAGCTTATGTAAGGCGTTGGTGCATTATATCTATTGTCGATGCACAGGAATCCCCTACTTAAAACTACAACTCTTATTTATCTTTCGGACCATCTTGAGGTTCTAACCTACACTCAGTTCATGTGATACCACTGTTTGTGTGTCCATTCACAACAGTGTTCGTATCATCTTGGTATCAGTGTTGGCTATGTTTGTGTAAGTTTTGGTATTTTGTGTTCTTGTGTAATTGTGTTTTAGTAGTGTTGTATGTTAAATAATGTTTATTGGGATTTAAAATACTAAGGTAGTTCATAGTGAGTGTGAGATTGCTTCATTTTCCCCCATTTCTGCATTACAAAATAAAGTATGTGTAGACTTCAGTTGGTTTACAAATGTCTTGAGTATTGTTGATAGTGTTTGGTCTTAGTTGAGGTAAGTATTGTAGAGTTGAAGTTTGAGGTTCGATTTGGAAGAAGATTTTGTGTAGTATAGATAAGATTTTGGCTAGATGTAGTAGTTCATCAAAGTTTTGAATAATGTCAAATTCTAGTGTTCAAGGTGTTTGTCACATGATTTTAGGATTGGAATTTATTCCTATAATGATAAAAGGAACTAAGTGGTACCAGGACTAGTCCAGTGTAATCACTTATATACCTAAGTCAGTAAGTGTTTTAGAGAGAAGTAAAGTGATTGAGTATTGAGATAAGGGAGTTTAGAGAGTTCTTACAATGCTTTCTCTTCGTATTTATAGGCGAATGTCGGGTATTTGAAACAGTAGTTGATCATTGATAATAGGACATATAGAGATCTCATAATCAAACACATGCATAAAATATAGGAATAGTAGGCGGTTATGTAATGAGATCATACCAAATCATAACTATCCACGCTACTTTCCTAACTTTAAACCAAACATATTAATAGGCTAGGCCCCAAGGCCCATCAAGCAGGTTAAGCCTTAGTCGACATCAGCTAAAAATCGAGTCACTCGGCATATCATCAACCGAATAAATGAATAATATCATAAGGTGAAAACTGACCATCAACATAAAGAACTCTTAGAAATCAAGAGAACAGTGCTTGTAATGGTCAAGGACAACATGGGGTTTTACACCCTAATTTGTAAATGAAAGGCTGGACAGACTTACCAACTAGGAAAATAGCTTTGTGACTGCCATATACGAAGACAGGCAACGACCGAAGGGTAACCTAAATGGAGGCCGAATAGATGTAATACTCTAACAGGGCAATGACCGACCTAGTTAAATTAATTTCCTAAATCAACTACCCCGAGCTAAATGAGTGAGATTTGTACGATGTAGGCTTATAATGGAAGAAATAGAGGAGGAGGATGAGGAGTTGATCAATGAGGAAGAGGAGTATTATGAACTCAACTAAAGGAACATCCAAGCTCCTATGATAGAAGGAGTGAGATTACAAATTCCAAGTTCTTCTAGTAATGATGATGTTAAGGACTACTTAGATTGGGTAGATAAAATTGAAAAACAGTTTAAGTGTCACAAAGTACTCGAGAACACTAAGGTGAGACTGGCTTTCTTAAAGTTCGCAAGATATACTTCCCTATGGTGGAAGAATTTGTAAGCTACCCGATAAAGAGAAGGAAAGAAGGAGATTAGAGATCGGGATGAGATGAAGAGAATGATGAAGAGCAGGTTTGTGTTGAGCTACTATCTTCAAGATAAATTTAAGAAGTTTAAGAGTTGAGGTAAGGAGGCTCAAGTGTTTATGCTTACATGAAAGAATTTCAAATGCTAATGATTTGTTGTGAGGTTATAGAGCTCAAAGATTAGACTATCTCTAAATTTATCAATGGATTGAAGTATGAGATTATAGATATCCTAAAGGTAAGGGACATTGGAACATTAGACAAAGATATTCGAGCTACCCAAAGGATAGAGCAACGTTTAATGAGCAGATTTTAAGCTTCTGTTAGTTGAGCTTCCCATAGTCGACCTATTCTAACTAGACCAATGTGATTGGCACTAAGCAGGACTAGTGAAGTTTGACTTGTTTCAACTGTTCAAGCTAAAGAAAAGTAGACCCTAAAGAGATTTAAGAAAGGAAAAAGCTTAGAAAGAAAGACAAGCGAGATCAAATATTTCAAGTGCCAAGGATTCAAACAAATGGCAAGTCAGCGCCTAAATAGAAGGATAATGGTAGTGAAGGTAGAAATGTCTACCCTTAAGATCAATAGTATTGACGAGGAAGTTGAAGAGCAAAAGGAGTCTGGACAAGCTAATATGACTAAAGAGGAGGAAGACATATATAGTAAAAAGGGTAATTTCATGATCGCAACCATGGTATTAAGACGAGTGTTGAGTGTAAGTTTAGTACTTGAGGATGAGAAACACTACAAGAAATTTAATGTTTAATAATGTTTAATAAACGTTATTAAAACTATATTAAACATTGTAAAAGTGTTTTTGTAATGTTTATTAAACGTTACTAATAGACATTATAAAAGATGTATCATTAAAAGTAATATGTAACATATGAATGGTAAAGGTAACAAAAGATGTAAACATCACAAATAACGTAACATTTGTTAACATTTAAATGTTACTAATTAGCAACCATTAGTAACATTCATGTGTCACTATATTATAACCATATATTTGATATCATAGTAAGAAACATTACAAAAAAATAACTATTAGTAACATGTAAATGTCCCATAAAAGTATTTATTAGTGATACTTAAATGTTACTAAACTATAACAATGAAGTGTACCAAACACAATAAAACATTACTAATAGTTACATTTCATGAAGTTTGAACATTACAAGTACTTACTAAAAGCTAACCTAAAGAAAGAAATTGTGACATCTAAACATCATCGATAATCTTAAAATCTTAATACTTATACGTCACATCCTTATTGTACCAAGGCATTTCAAACCTAATAGCCAATGTTTTAAACCTTTATTAATAACACATAAAGTTAAAAATACCATAGGCGATAGATATTAACCTTTTTATATAAATCTAATTCTTGAACCAATATATAAAAACCAATTAAATCATGACAACTTCAAAAGCTATCTAATAATAGATGTATTCATAACATTCTACAAGAACAACTTATTAAATTAATGTCATGAAAACATATCTTCAAAATACTTTTTAAATTAATTATCTATCATAGTCTATAATCTTCACTTTCATTACTTCATATGGTATTGAATAAGGGATGGAGTCACTATTTGGAGCTCCTGTAACACAAAATACATAAAATCTTAAAATTGACGATTTTTTCAAAATCATATAATAAACATGATAGTGTTGTTTGACAAATCACCTAAATTAAATGATAAGTGTTGATAAAGTCTTTATAATACTTAAAACAGTTGATTCAGCTACAAAAACTTGATGGGACTACTAAGTAGGATAACTTCATGTAATTTGATAATAACATAGAGTAAACAACTAGAGCACAAGAGACTATAAACTAAAATGACCAAAAAAGCAAAAAAGAGGGGTAGGGTGGGAGAGAACATAACAAATTATTTTTCTGCTCTCCTAAATTGGAATTGCTTAGATGCTTGCATCCTATAGTTGTTACTTTTTTATTCCTTACATTAGATGTCAACAATGTAAGAATGAAAAAAAAGGTTAATGTAAGAATGAAAAAAAGGTTACTTTAAATCATACATAATGAAATGTAGATATAGAGGGATACTAGTATATGCATGATTTTCTACAAAGTAAAGTTTTGTCTAATTTTATAATAGTTGTTTAAGTAGAAGAAGCCAGGCAACATCAACTTTTTATTGCAAGACTTGAAAAGGGACACAACTATGAAATTTTGCAATAATTCAGCGTTGAATAGCAAAGAATAGTTTATGTATCTCTAATATATATTTCTTTTGTCCTTCTTTAACTAAAATATGGAATTGTATCCAAAATCAAAGTGAGGATTCCAATACATGGAAAATTAGCTACTTTAGTAAAGGGTAAATAATATATTTTTATTAATTTACTTCAAAGTCATGATGCAACTTTTAAGAAAATAAGTAGAATTCAAAAAGAAAAAAAAAATCACAACTTTAAGCAACATCATCACAACACTCTTTATACTAAGATCTTTTGTTATTTTGCTCTAGGTAGTCATGCCAAAACCTCTATATAATAGCAAATTTCATTCAAATTGTACCATATAAAGCATTCAAATCTACAACTAACACTTAGTTCTCCAACCTCAAAGTTGATAAATCAAATTGAAACTTGCTACTTGATGTGTAAGCAAAATAAGAAGTGACAACTTACATGACTTCACATTTATTAGAAGGAAGGACATTCGTCAAAGCATTAAGATCATAAAATGTCCATTAGTCTAAAACCAATTCATATATTTCTAGAAACATTCATGGGCAAATGGCAGAAATATTTATGTGTTCTATATGTCTATATGTGAGAGAGAAAGGGAGAACCAAAAGTGGGGTTGTATGCATCAGTATACTTCTTACATTTTAGTGAGCCATAATTAAACATGTTATCTCTACTAAGCACCTATAAGAACAAAAAAGATGAGAATTAGAAGAAAAGCATATTCAGTAATTAAAAAATTATAAAAACTTCATTTCTTACAACTAAATCTAAAAGCAAAAAACTTTTTAAAATGTAGCAATGTTATGGACAAATCTACAAGCTAAATAAGGTGTAAAACAAATTTCTAATAAAGTAAAAATTTCACAAAATATTAACAAAATCATGTAAATATATAATTTTAAAGCATAGTTGAGCGATAACCCTAACATAGTAATTGGTGCTAAGCCAAAATCTCTCTATTTATAACTTGAGAAATAGTATACTCTTCAACATTCAAATACATAATTTGTCAAAAAAGATAAGTAAGATGATAAAACTTTCTTGTTACACCTGTGCCATAAAAGTTAAATCCTCCAAATCCTTAAGAGTAATGTGATATCTAATAAAAGGAAGAGTAGTTTTCACCAATAACCAATCATTTTCTAAGCATCTCATAATTAACCCCTCTCAATTGGGTTAAAAACAACATTTCTACTTGTTATTCTATTTTGATCTTAATAGAAAGAATTCATAAAGATATCCCTTAGTCAAGCTTAATAAAATATGAAAATCCATTTAGAATATGTATAATTTCATCAAAGTGAGACACAAATTGGAGATTTATGTATTTTTCTAATTGTAGATACGCACTAATTACCATTTGGAAAATCAAAAGATACATAAATCAAGAATGACTTATTACCACATCGAGAAAACATAGCATAGACTAAGATATCTCCTACAATTGCTGACAACTTACCATCCTTTTGTTTGAAATAAGACTTTATACATTAAAGATAATAACTTTACTATTAATACTTTGTCATCAATAAGAAGGTAAAATCAAATAAGAATGCCAAAAGAGTAATGAACTCTAATATTCTATCATAAAAATTTGCAATTGGATACTTTTCTAGGCATCACCTGCTAATGATTATGTTACCAATTCTTAAAACCAAATTCCATTAATTAGTGCTCTTAGGTAACTGTTAGGGGCAAAAGAAAAAAATTTTATGTTTTAAAATTGATTATATGTTCTATGAGGGGGGAAAATAAATATATTAAACTATAAAGAAAATAGTTCCTAATAAATGTTATATCCACATCCATTATAATCTAAGTATAATGCAAGTCATACATTGAATATACAAATTTAATTTATCCTTGTTACATAATTATAATTGAAAGAGAATAAAACTAAATAGGTGCTTGGTGAATACATACTATATATCCATATAAATCTCATAATTTCCTTGCATTATTTTCACAAGGATACCATCTACATGTGCCTAAAGAAGATTGTATCTGAAGTGGATAATATTCACAAACACAATTGCTAGAGTGATATGTCATTCAACAATGTAATGTTAATGGCAACCGGGGCTAGGAAAAAAAGGACCAACCAATGTGAATTGAACTGAAAATTCATTTTTTTATTTAATACAGTTTGGTTTATGGTTCGATTTCAAAGTGATATATAAGTTTGTAGTATAGTTTGAATGGGCTAACAAAATTGAACTATAAGAAAGAAAGAAAGAAAAAAAAAAAAAGAAATGCAAGTAGCTTAAGTAATGATACTAATGATTTTTAAGAAGAATATTGGAAAATGTAGGCTATTAGCTTTGTCTCCACCTAATACATGTAAGTCAATCCATTCTAATCCATTTTTGTCCCAAACAAGAAATATTTCTAGGCAACTACAAGTAATGACATCGTGATGTTTACCTTATCCTAAAAAAAGGTGATGTTTAGTAGCTATTATATTTTTCTTAATCTAAATGGTGCTTGTAGCTTCTAACGATGGTCTGTTTTCTATTAGTATTTTCCTATGATGTGTCTTAACAATGGAACAATGGTGAAAAGGCCTCTATTTAATACTTATACAACAAAGCTTGCCACAAGAGCGCCCCTCCTCCCAAGTAAATCGACGAAGCAATAGTCGAATCACATATTAAATAAGGGATGGAAGCCCATCAATTTAAAATCTCCTATTGAAATCTAAGAACTTTACATTGTAGATATTATGATGAGCAAACATTAGGAAGCACGTTATGTGTTCAATCAAAATGGTATTGTAAAGCTCTAAGCTCAATTCATCTATGCAAAACAGATGTGTCCAAATCTAAAGGGCTTGATCTACGTGTGAAGAATAGGATCGTCTCAGATTTTACCGAGTAAAAGAACTAAATAAAACTTATATAAATCATTTCTTGATATCCGTTGAAAAATTATCCATTTATTTCATAAAAGAACCTCAAGAAAGGGAAATATTGCCATGCGTTGAAAATGTCATATTGACAAGCTTGATTGAATCTTATAGCCTATTTCAGGAATGGAATGACATGAGAAAAAAATATCTTCTCAAATTAGGTTAGGAACATATGATTATCAAGCCATGATTTCAAATAAGTATCTTAAAATACTGAATCACTACTTATAAAGGCAAAGATGTCTACCTCCACTATGATCCAAAAAGTCATTGCTATTAAAATTGGCCTTGTAATAAAAATCCCCTGTGTGGAGATAATGGACTAATACCATATCCACACAACACTACTGAAATAAAAAAGAATGAAACTACCTATAGAACGGAGCCTTTTAAGTTCACTTTCATGGGCGCTATTGTCTCACACAAATGCATGTAAATTGAATGGCCTACTTACTTTGGTCAATTTTTGTAATGATTTAGTAGACAATCGAAACCGAAAAAACGCAAATTGAGTTTCTTTTTTCTATTCATTTCCCCCCAAATTTCTTTTTAGAAATATAATTACGTAACTTATTGACAATTAGAACTACAATCTGCTTGATCTATTTTTGGTACTATAAGCATATAATGGTTTCTATCTGTTATGGAGTTCAAACATTCATTGACATTCACCATTGAGAAACACAGGATAATTGAATAAACCTTAAATACAACAAAAATATTAGTGAATTTAACATATCTGTATTAACAAAAACAATGCAGATATTGCTAGTAAAAATACAACATAAAAGTTACCAAAGAGATAAACCTTAACAGGGGGCTTCATATTTCCAGCCATGTCTCTTAATCGCACTTCCTTCGTTGTATGCGAAAAAAAGAAAGCAATTATTATTACTCATGCGTATAGAGATATAGAGTGACCGAGAAAGACAAAGATAGACATATACGTAGATATATATATATAAATATATATATATATATAAAGAGAGAGGAGGAGAAGGAGGAGGAACACATTCCTGAGAGGGGAAGGTACACGAAGGGCAAGCAGTACACAACGAGTGAAATGGAGAGGGGAGAGAACGAGAGGTGTTCGACAATGAAAAGGTTAATTAAGGTTGGAAAATTGCCATCTTTTTACTCAGGCAAGGTTTTCATTTTCTTATTACTTGAAATCCAAAGGCTAGGGCACGGTTTTCCTCTCTTTCTTTATTAGTGTTGCAATTTTTTTTTTTTTTATATCAAAAAATATGATAACCAATTTAATTCTCAATGGTAATAATAATTAGAATTTTAAGTTTCACATAAAGCCACCATAATTTGTGTTCTAGAGAACGAATTTCTTTAAAAATTTACAACTTTCTATCAATTTTTGAGTTTTATAATTCAAATTATTATATTCTATGAATTACCAAATAATTTTAGAATAACTTGGATATTTTTTCAATTTGAGTGTGGGCGAGATAAAAATTTAAGAGGTCGATGGTGTTTATTTTAAAAGAACATTACTGATCAAATTCTCTAATTTTATCTTATAACTTTGGCAAAAAAACATTACTAATAATATGTTTTACGTGATATGTAATAAATAGTACTAAAGCATGTAATAATTAGTAACGTTTGCAAAATCCTCAAATGTCATTAAATGTATAAATTCTTGCAGTGGAGGGTAAGAACTTGTTTCACATCGATTGCAAGGTTAATGAGATGTTGTGTGCCCTTATTGTTGACAGTAGCAATTACTCTAATGCCGCATCTACATCTATGGTTTAGTAGCTAAAGTTGTCGACCAAACCCTACCTTAAACCTTACAAGCTACATTAACTTCGTGACAAGGGAGCTTTGCAAGTGATCAAGCAAGTCACAGTGCCTATCTATATTGAGAAGTATCAAGATGAGGTCTTTTGTGATGGAAAGAGGAATATTTGTTCATTGGAGCATAAGGGAATAAGGGTGAGATTGAGTCCCATGTCATCCGAGCAAGCGAAGACTATGCAAGCTCAGCTTAGTCAAACTTTGAAGAAGGAGGCTCTAGTAATGACACATGTAAAGCTATTGAGGGAGATGAAGCATAAAGAACTTACCTTCTCATTAGTTGAGAGGTAGCTTAAATTGAAAGCCATGAATGTTGAACTATCTATCGAGGTGAATTGTCTCATTGACAAATTTACGAACCTATTCCTTGAAGAACTATATAAGGGGTTACTCAGATCCGAAGAATTAAGCAAGCAATAGACTTGTAGCCAAGGGTCGCACTGCCAAACAAACTAGCATATTGATTAAATCCTGAACAAGTTGCTAAGCTTCAAATGCAAGTTAAAGAACTAATGGAGAGAGTGTGTGTTAGGGAATCCTTAAGCCCTTGTGTAGTACTAGCTTTATTAGTGCCAAAGAAAGATGATACTTGGCGAATGTGTGTAGGTAGTTGAGTTATCAACCGAATCACCATTAAGTACAGGTATCTCATACCCCAACTTGATGACATACTTGATGAATTGCATGGTGCAAAGATCTTTTCCAAGATCAACCTAAAGTTTAGGTATTTTCATATCAGAATGCAAGAGGGAGATAAGTGGAAAATTACATTCAAGAATCGTCATGGTTATATGAATAGCTTGTGATGCTGTTTGGACTGTCCAATGCTTGAAGTACTTTTATGTGATCGATGCATCACGTGCTGTAAGAATCGATAGGAAAGTTTTTTGTTGTTTACATTAATGATATAGTTAATAGCCTCAATCTAAAAACTCGTTGTAAGCATCTCCAAGTTGTTTTCTCCAAGCTCTAAGCTGAAAAGCTTGATGTCAACTTGAAGAAGTGTGACTTTTTCTAATCTGAAGTAATCTTTTTAGGATTTGTTGTGAGTAGAGGAGGAATACGAGTTGATGAAGAAAAGATAAAGGCAATTATTAAGTAACCAACGCTGACCTGCGGGGTCAACGAATGTAGTTCCCATAGACTAGCATCATTATACCAACACTTCATAAAGGACTTTAGTACTATCGTAGCCCCACTTACTAAGCTATCAAAGAAAAATATTGAGTTCCAATGAGGAGAGAAGGAGCAATAGAGCTTTGATGAAGTGAAGGCGAAGTTGACAATGATCCCTATCTTAGTTTTCCCAAGCTTTAGTAAAGTATTTGAAGTAGAATGTGATATGTATAAATTGGGCATAAGTATCGTACTCATGTAGAAGGGTCAACCTATTTCCTATTATAGTGAAAAGCTTCGAAGAGCTACTCTCAATTACATATAAGAGGGTTAACATATTTCCTATTATAGTGAAAAGCTTCGAAGAGTTACTCTCAAGGAATTCTATTCCTTGATTCAAGCTCTAACAATCTAGCAATATTACCTATTACCATGAGAGTTTGTAATCTACACAGATCATGAGTCATTAAGGTATCTAAAGAGTCAACCAAAGTTATCAAAGAGATAGGCTAAATGGGTTGAATTCATAGAAGGATTTTCTTATGTTGTGAAGTACAAGAATGGTGAGAACAATGTTGTTACAAAAGCTCTATCATGACAACATTCACTCTTTATCGAGCTTTAAATAAGACTTCTTGGATTCTCTTTCATAAAAAATTTGTATGTTGATGATCTGCATTTTGGTCTAATCTATGTTGGATGTGAGGAAGGATGAATTGTTGATGATTACCTATAGATACCCCATTTTTGCCCAGCCTCTTATGTTTTTAGAATTTTTAAAATAGGTTAAAGGGTCCTAAATTAGGAAAAATATAAAAAAGTAGAAAGTTTTAAAAAAGCCCAAAAGAGAAAGAAATTTAGAAAAATGAAAAAAAAAATTAAGAAAAGCTAAAAAAATAAGAAAAAGGCTATTGAGCTTAGGCTTAGATTTGAATCTAGCTTATGCTGGCTTAGTCCATATGTATAATTTAATTGTATATATAGACAAGGTATAGGCCAACGGCCTAATGGATAAACACTTGATTCTAGCATTGGAGTTGACATAAAGATCTAGAGTTTAAATCTCACCAAGCACAAAGTGTCTTTTTCTTTTTGAAAAGAGGATCTTAATGTACGATTGAAATAGGCCACCTAGTTAATAAGTCTTTAATTTTATGTATTTAATTCTTATAAATAAATAAATATAGCTTAGTGTAGACCAAAATATAGTCTACATTTTTTTTAAATAGAGCATAAGCCCTAATTAGAGAGCGTCTATAAGGGGGAGGGGGTTAGGTGTGCCCAATTTAATTTTCAACCATGCACGTAGTACGCGCCCCACACATGACCACACACTAGTTTCTTTTCCTTCTTCTTCCTTATTTCAATCCCCAATTCTAATTATGTTCTTTTTTTTTTTTTGGAACGTAAGGAGCTATATTCAAGGGCAATTTATAGGTATTTATCACACATTAACAACCATGTTTTTTATAAAATCACCTACTATAGACAACTTAGTTTTGAATTAAACCAAAAACACATCCAAATTCAATCATTAACGCATTTAAAATTGAAGTTAAAAATTAGAAAAAGTTGGTTTTTCAGGTCAAAATTCATTAACACATTTAATCTAATTTTTGAACTTTTCTAACTTATTTGATGCTAGTTTATTATAAATAGGAGTGCTTTGATTCATTCCAAGGCACACAGAAGATCAGAAATCATCTCTCTCTCGATCTTCAATCCATTCCCTTTGTCTCCCTCTCTCTCTCTCTAGGATTCTCTTTCTCTAGGTGTCTTCTTCCAAAACCAGCACCACAAATGACTTCGTAGTGATTAAAAAACCAAGACCTGACCTCCTATTCCCCTCTAACGATCACTACACGCCACCACTAACGACTACTGCAAGCAACCAACTCCCATCACCACCCAAACAACCACTGAACATCGAAGTACTAAGCCGAACCCCCCTAAGTCTAATGTGAAAGACATAAATCTCTCATTCGTCGCTCATTTTGACATTAATAGGCATCCAAAACCACCTTTACCAATCATTGTAGTTAGAGAAGATGGAGCCAACCTAAAGCTGACCGAATCTATTTTTATTTATTTATTTATTCATATTTATTTTATTTTATATTTCATGTATTTGTAAATTGTAAAAAAGAAAAAAAAAAAGAGAGAAAGAAGAAGGGACATATTAATTTATTCCAACTAAGACTTGGGACCATAAAATAAAAATAGAAAAATAATAATAATAGATTAATAAATTGGGTTTTATTACCTAAAAAATAGTTTTTCAATAAAGACAAAACAAATTTAACCTTTTTCAAAATTAGGGCCTTTTTTTTAGAATTTTCAAATAAAACCAACTTTAGGATCCTTTAGTGTTTTCTTAGGTAAACTTGAATCAATTTAAAATGTAAATTTGACTAGTTTTCAGAAGTTAAAATCAACTCACTCACCTAAAGTTTTCAACAAAAAAACTACATATGTCTACTCTCTAATAGTAAGTACATAGGTACTTACAGGTCAATGGTAAAAAACGAAAAAAACCTATTTTCCACTTTAGTATAAATTATTCAAAATTGTTAATCGATGATTCTTTTTTTTTAGAATAGTTATTGAAAGGTGATTTTAAGGGATTAGATCTAAAATTAGAAAGTTAATGATACCCATAAGGGTTTAAAAATCCTAACCCTTAGATCCGTTTCTTTGGTTCCTAAAACTGTTTACAAAATTGGTTTAATCGAGAAAACTAATAGCTAAATTATAACTAATCTACCCAATTGGCTATAATTTAACTCTTTTTCCCAACTTCAATCGGGTGATGATTCCAAAATGTTTTTCAAAGTTGAAAGAACCACTTTTCTTTAAACCTTAATCAAGGGTCATTATTAAACAGGTAGGGTTTAATACTAATCAGTTTAAAAAAGACTTATTTATAAAAACTAAGAGGAAAAAAATCAGACTCGACAGCTTAGCGACTCTACTAGGGACGTGAAAAGGGTTAGCCATTCAACTTTCTAAAACTGAAAATTAATCTCTAAAAATGAACTTATCAAAGTGCAATTTAATTACTTATTCATTTGTTATTATTTATACCATAACTGTACTAACATTTTTTACAGGTTTAGTTTTAATTATTCAATTGTTTAGGGGGAAAGAGGAGGGGTGGAAATTTATTTTATGTACCGTAAATGCATGATAGATACGATTGAACCTAAGCCATCTTAGGACCTTAAGACGGGGAGCCATTGTATAAGTTTCGAGTGTAATAAGGCAATTGCCGCTCGAGGTAGATTAGGCTATCCCACTTAAACTTCAATGTGACTAAGGAACCGTTTTTCAGAAACACATGAGGTCATAAAGTTTAAGGACTTATAGAACCTACCCTTCTTGCATGCATTTTTTAGGGTTGGCAAATAGCTGGCAAGGTGATATTGTTATAAAAGAGAAGAAGAAAAAGCAATAAATCCAGAGTTTCTTTCCTTATATTTTTCCTAAAATTCATGTACATAGAAAATTTTTTGTAATTTCTTTTAGTGTAAATATTCTTCCCTTTGTAATTTATGTTTTCCTTATAATCTTTCAAAAAATGGCCAACTCATCTAATGCTAAGGTCTTCACCAAAGAGATTCATGTCCATAAGCCCATAAACCCAAAGCCCATACTCAATCGGTGGTTTCAAACCTTTAACCCAAGAGAACAAAAGTTCATTACCAATAAGATTGGGTCCATACTCTCACTATCTAAGGTGAACGTTAACATCATGCTAATAAGGGCCTTAGTCCATTTCTAGGAGCTCAAAGAAGTCACATTTCGCTTTAGGCCACACTTAATCAACCTAACTCTAGAAGAATATACCTAACTACTTCAAGCCTTCCTTTGGATAAAATATACATTCCAGAGCTCAACTTCGGCCTAGCTTGCATTTTTTCAAAATTCTTAGGGATTCATAAGGTTAAAATAAATGAAGCCCTTAATGATTGCAAAAAATACGCTATTAAGATATGGGATCTAATCCATTAATTCCAAACTAAACATAGCTCTAACTTCGGCCTAGCTTGCATTTTTTCAAAATTCTTGGGGATTCATAAGGTTAAAATAAATGAAGCCCTAAATGATTGCAACAAATACGCTATTAAGATATGGGATCTAATCCATTAATTCCAAACTAAACATAGCTCCAACAAATGGGCTCTGTTTCTTGGTAATTGGGGGGAGAATCGAATCAAGGCTTGTATATCAACGGTATTTGCTACCATCCTATTTCCAAGCAAATCTTTTCTTATACACTTTAGAGTGGCAAAATTAGTGGCTCAATTTTAGGAAGGGAAGTGTTATATTTCTACCTTACTTGTTGAACAAATAAGGAATCTTAATTTCCTTAAGAAAAGAGGCTAGGGAGATCTTAGGTCAAGCATGGCACTATTAACGGTATGGTTCATCAGCTATGCCAAATGGTTCAAGTTAGACTTGATAAGGGGCGCATTTTCCAATAAGATTGATCTTATTGACTCTTTAGTTGATAAGATCAAGTTACCAAAAGATATCCCTGTCCTTCTTTAGATAGAGGTTCTACAAGATTTTTGAGTCAAAGACATACTGTAGATCACTAAATGGAGCAATTACACTAAGCTCATATTGGTTTGTAAAGATTATCATGTTGTACCATTAATCGAAATGAGTTAGTGTACAGGCTATTATCTAAACGACATAGTTTAGAGGCATCTAGGACATAGTTCACAAGTCTTCATTGGAGCCATTCACCCTTAATCTTGAAGAGCCTCACTCCATAGAAAAGGCATCTAAGCTTCACAAGATCAAAGCTTGGTGGAATACTAAGACCATAAGCCCTAATATTGATTTAAGTGACTTCATAAGGGAAGTAGACAAACACCAGGTCACCAAGGAGTACTTATATGACCAACTTCACAAGGTAGGCATGATATAGTATCAAATACTAGAGGTTCTTCAACCTTCCCCCATGAATCCTAACTCTGAAATGATGACCTATATAGACCAAGTAAAAACTCATCTAAGGTTCTACTCTTTAGAACGAACAGTAGGGAAGATTGTAAAATAACTAAGCTTCCTTGCTAACAGCATCACCTTGCTTAGGTCTACAGCCCCATCAAATGAAGAAAACTCTAAAGCCCGATATGGAAAGAATGCTAAAGCCCTACCCTTCGAAGTAGAAGGAACCTACCACAAAGTCAACTAGGCCTTTGAATCCTTGGAGATAGAAGGGGTCTATCCAATGGTTAACCCGACTTTTGAACTAAACACTTACTCATTTCTAGTTAACTCAAAGCTTAAAGTTAATTTGGACAAATTGAAAGAACTCGAAAGGCGATTGAACTAACAAGTCATTGAGAAGATGAAAATGCTCAAAGGGTATGATGGATTCGAGCAGGTTAGTATAAAAAACTTCTTTGCTTATGACTATGGAAGCTTCCTAAAGAAATTTAAAGTACCTAACTTTGAGAAGTATAATGCAACTAGGTGCCCTAAACTATACACCAGATTGTATATACGAAAGATAGGCAAATATGTGCAATATGACCAGCTCATGGTCCAAACATTTTAGGACAACCTAACAAGCCCTGCTTTGACCTAGTACATCTAATTGGATCTAAACCAAATAAACACATGGGAGAAGTTGGCTAAGGCGTTTTATGGGTAATATAGGTTCGATGTTGAAGTAGGGCCAACCATGATGGACTTAGTTGCCCTTAGGAAGAGATACAATGAATCTTTTAAAGAATATGCCCAAAGGTGGAGGTCCCTAGCTACAAAGGTACCCACTCCCATGATTGAGAAAGAGCTAACTTCAGCTTTTATCAATACTCTTGAGAGACCCTACTTCTCTCACCTAATCGAGCAAGCCTCTTCTAGTTTTGCAAAAGTAGTAGCAACAGGGTGTTAGGTTGAAAGTGTCATTTCCTTTGACAAGTTACAAGAACCATCCAACAGAAGACCACCCTTTGCTAAACCTACCACCAACAAGCCTAGAAAAGTTATTATCAACATGGCCAATTCAAATACTAGACCTAACATCCAGGTCTCTTTCAAAGCAAATCTTCTACCTAATCAGTAGTAGTTCAAAAGCCAATCATAAGTCAAGGTCCCTAGACAGTTCACCAAAATACCTATCCCCTTCAATTAAATACTCGAAAAGCTAAGAAAGGATAATTTAATCCACTTGGAGCTACCCAATGAAAGGTACAAGCCAAGATTTTTCTATCCCAATGCAAGGTGTCAATATCATCTAAGGTAAGTAGTCTATTCAATTGGCTCATGCTGGAGATTAAGAAATAAAATTTAAGATTTAATCAACGAAGGCATAATCCAACTAGACTTTGTAGAGGCTCCAGTTCTAAACGTCAATAACAACCCCTTGCCTAGCCATAGGCCCATCATCAATATGATATTTAATGATTTAGATCCCACCATCAACATGATCAGTCCCAGCCGAGAGCCTAGGGTTTATAGATTCTACAAACAAGAGGAGAAGCAAATTCCATAAACCGAAAGGTATAGCTTCCATGTGCTTGTAGTCCCAAAAATTATAAAACTGTCCCTCTTAACTACCAAGTAGTAAATTAAGGACAATCAAGCTCACTTGTAGGAGGGATTACCCACTCTAGTAGAATTTACCACCCAAAGGAGATGAAAACTGTATTAGAAAGGCCAAACAATGAACCAATTGAATATGAAGAAGGATTATCTACCTTCACCAAAATAATTAAGTCTAGTAAGTATAAAATAATGGATTAGCTCACAAAAACTCTAGCCTAAATATCTCTCATGAGTTTATTGATGGTATTGGAACCACATTAGGAAGCTTTATTTAGAACTTTGAGGGAATTGTAAGTCCATTGCAAAATACCAACTAAAAAAATAGCGTCTGTCACCAACTCTATCCTTACCATGGATAAGATTTCTTTCTCCGCTGAGGAACTGGGTGAAGAAGGAAACTAACACACCAAGCTTCTCTTCATAATAGTGAGGGTGAACAACATCATCATAGTAAGAGTCCTCATCGACAATGGATCATCCCTGGATGTTTGCCTTCTTGCCACCCTAGATCAATTTGGCATCAATACAACTGCTATCAAACTAAGTTCAATAATAGTTAGGGCTTTTGACGGGTCTAGAAGAGAAATTATAGGGGAGATTGACTTACCGATTGATATTAGCCTATAGACTTTCAACATTTGATTCCAAGTCTTAAACATCCTAAGGACCTTCAACCTGTTATTAGGATGACCATGGATACATTCAATTGGGGCCATACCTTCAAGTCTTCATCAAAAGGTTAAGTTCATCTCAAATGGCTTAGTCATAACGAATATGGGTGACTAAGATTACAAAATATCTAAGGAAATGGCCATACCCTATATTGGCATTCTAGAGCATGAGGACTTTGGACTCCAAATGTTTAAAGAGGTATATATGATTACTAATCAAAAGAAAGATGAAAGGCCAAAATTCAAGGAGGTTCAGCTTGGTACTTATGAGCTCGGTTACATCCCAACTTCGATGGAAGAGTTGAAAAAAATGCATGATAGGGGCAGAAGAGGTGAAAGATTATATCGTACCCCGATGACTTTCCTATCGTTGTCAGAAACTTTCATCCTGGCTGATGTCCAAAATTTAGGACTTGCCAAAGAGGACACCTCTAATAGGAATAAA
Organism: Lumnitzera littorea; assembly: GCA_024138015.1. NCBI lineage: Eukaryota > Viridiplantae > Streptophyta > Magnoliopsida > Myrtales > Combretaceae > Lumnitzera > Lumnitzera littorea. The sequence continues at coordinate 79,738,786 of JAMXBB010000001.1, forward strand.
ATAGCTAGCCCATTTGACAAGTCTTAGCACTTGAATGATTGGTTCTCCATCCCTGTGAATAGCAATTAGTCTTGTCTAGGGTAAAGGATGAATCACGGTTTAGTATTTTACAAAGTTTTGTGATAATTACCTTTATCCTACAATATTGCACTCAAAAGAATTTCCTCTAAATAAGAATTAGTTTCCTCTCTCTTCACTTCTTCTTTACTTACACTCTTTCACTTAAATACTTTCTTTTTTCCTAAATCTAATGCTTTGAATAAACGCCATGGATACCTCGCACAAATAGGTGATGAAAATATTGATATCACCTCTAGCCCTACTAGGATAATCATCAAGAGTGATGTCAATTATCATAGTGACATGCAAGAAAGCTAGTAAAAACATGAAATGAGTAGAATCTCCATTGATGAGCTAATTGAGACAATTAATGTTGGGATTGATGACAACATCAAAATATTGAAAATTGGAGGGAATTTGAAAGAAGAACAAAAGGAAAAAATGACTACACTACTATCTGAATACCAAGATCTATTTGCATGGTCTTATGAAGATATGCCCAGATTAGATCTATCAATCATGATCCATCGCTTACCCACACGAAAGGATATTAAACCTAAGAAGCAGAAGCTAAGAAGGCTCTGATCGGATGTCTTGTTGATAATTAATAAAGAAGTCAAAAAAGTTACTGGAGGTCAATTTCATCGAGGTATCTGATATCTTGAGTAGGTAGCCAACATTGTGCTAGTAATGAAGAAGAATAGAAAAGTCAAAGTATGCATGGATTTTTGAGATCTCAATCAAGCAACCCCTAAAGATAATTTCCCTTTGCCCTATATTGACATCTTGGTCGATAACACAGCCAAGAACCATCTTTTTCTCATTCATGGATGGGTTGTCTAAATATAATTAGATTCAAATGTCTGAAGAGGATAAAGCTAAGACTACATTTATCATAACTTAAGGCACATTTTGCTATAAAGTAATGCTTTTTGCACTTAAAAGCGCCGGGGCACCTTACCAATGAGCTATGGTTGTAATCTTTCATGACATGATGCACAAAGAAGTTGAGGTATATGTTGATGATATGATTGCAAAATCCAAGAAAGGAAAAAATTATGTGGATAATATGAAGAGATTATTTGATAGGTTGAGAAAATTCCAATTGAAGCTCAACCTAAAGAAGTGTACCTTCAGAGTAACTTTAGGGAAATTATTGGGTTTCATAATTAGCTAAAGGGGCATCGAAGTGAACCTTGATAAAGTCAAAGAAATAGTTGACTTACCCCTCCACACACACTTAAAGAAATATGAGGCTTATTGGACCGTTTAAACTACATAGCTTGGTTCATATCTCAACTCATAGATAAATGTCATCCCTTTTTTAAGTTATTGAAAAAGAATGATAAGATCAATTGGGATGAAGAATGCAAGCAAGCCTTCACAACGATCAAAGAGTATCTCATGAACCCTCTAATTTTGGTAGCTCCAAAACCTGGGAAGCCTTTATTTCTATACCTAACTATATTACTGGAATCCATAAGGTATATGCTCGGCCAAAAGGATGAGGAAGGGAAGGAACGAGCCATATACTACTTGAGCAAAAAATTTACTGAAGGGGAACAAAAATATTCAAAAGTTAAAAGAACCAGTTATGCTTTAGTCTGGGTAATACATAGACTTAGACAATACATGCTCTATTACCAGGTTAAATTGTTGACTTAGCACGATCCCCTAAAGTATTTAGTAGAAAAACCGGTCCTAATTGGTAGAATCTCAAAATGGCAAATGTTACTATCAGAGTTCGACATTACATACGTAAACCAGAATTCAGTCAAAGAGCAAGCTCTAGTAGATCAGTCAGTAGAGAATCCCTCTAATAATAACCTTCAAGAGGTACAAGTCAATTTCCCCGATGAAAACATCTTAGCAATTGAAGGAAGCTCTAATAAAGGAGAAGGTAATGAACCATTGAAATAGAAGATGTTCTTTGATAGGGCAGCTAACATATCCAAGTGTGAAAATGGGGCAATAATGATATCTCCTAAAGGTACATAGTACCCTATATGATGAGTATTGTAGCCAAGAATAGGCAAAGCCAATGCAGGGATGGGTCTAAGCTTGCTAAAAACTTGAAAAGATGATGGGGAAATGTGCAAAAGGTACAAAAGGTGAATGAAAGAGTAAGAAAAAACCTATAAATAGCTTTAAAGAGTATGATGCACCAATAAAACTTCCAAAGACTCACGGCATAGCTTAATATGACACATGACATGGTTCGGTGAGGTTACTTGCCACCTAGTCTTGCTTAAGGATTAGAATAAGAGTAAAATGAGATTAAACAAATAATGTTTACAAAAGGAGTAATATTCAATGTATTAATGATAATCTCTTATTTCAACTAAAAGTACAAGGGTATTTATACCCGATAAGTTAAGGCAACTTGCTTAAAAGGGGAAAAGATAAAAAGGGTATTTCCCAAAGTAGTAATGTACAAAGAATACAAAGGGTATAAATGAATATTCAAGAAAAAAAAATAATTAGTGTAACAAATTCTACATGTGGTCTTATACACATGGCAGACATGTATTAGTGATGCCGTTGGAGGATGCAAGCAAAAGAGTATGATAAGATTACTTGTTTGAGTAGGGATAACTGTGGATTAGTCTGGGGTCTCTCTCTTGGCCTCTCAGCAAAGGTGATGTTAAGCAATTGGTTGGCTCAGACGTAAGTGAGTAAGCGTGCATGATTTGGCTATTGTCTCAACAATCTACAATTCGACACAAAACTTTGAGAAGTGGGCAATCATATGGCTTGCCCTGCAGAATTGATCGATAAAGAGATACTCGTCTTCTGTAGGAGTCAGCTGAAGTAGAAGGATTTGCCTTACTATTCCCTCTAACCTTCGGGCTTGGCTATGGGTTAAAGGCCCGGTAGTCTAATTCCTATCATTCCCTCTGAGTTGATTTAGATTTAGGATCAAATTTGAGTAATCTTCGCTTAGCTCTCCATCAAGGTAATATAGATTAAGGTCGGTGATGTTGAAGGTGTTAAAAACCCTATAATCTTCGAGCAGCTCTAACCTGTAGGTATTGTCATTAATCTTATAAAGGATTTTGAAGGGTCCTTCAACTTTTGTAGATAGCTTGTTTCTCTTTTTGCTCGGAAACCTTTCCTTGCTTAGGTATAACCACACCAAGTCTCCTGGCTAGAATTGTCTAGCCATCCTACCCTTAACCTTCTCTCGCATTCTTCTAGCGACTTGATCAATCTGCCAAGTAACTTTGTTATAGATATATTGGAAGGACTATGCTCGAGCTCTTGCATTAAGGTCTTCTTACTTGGATTCAAGTATAGGGGTGTGATCGAAGGCTAACTAAAGATTAAAACTATATACAACCTCAAAGGGGGTCTACTTGGTGGTGTCATATATTATTCGGTTATAAGTGAATTCGACCACTGGTAAGCAGACATTTGACTACCCATTTGGTGGTAATAGGAAGTATTGAATAACAGTTTGTTCCCCATTCGTCATAACTTAACAATTTCCTACAAGAAAAGAGAAGCAATAGCCGAAGCATCATTAGTTTTGGAGTAAGGCATAAAGTGTGTCATCTTACTGAACTTATCCATGATGACCATCATAGAATCTTTACCTCGAGTAATTCGTAGTAATCCGAAGATAAAGCTCATGCTCAACTAACCCATGGTCTCGTCGAAACAAGCAAAGGTATTACCTTCCCTTACTCAGCTCAGCATTTAACTCTCTTGCATACAGCACAACCTTCTACAACTTGGCGCACATCACACTTGGCTAGAAAAAACGACCATTCAATAGTTCATAGGTCCTTCTCTCCCTAAAATGTGTAAAGAATCCTCTACTATAAGCTTCCTTAATTAGTAATTCCCTTAGTGAACAGGTCGATACACATAATTTCCCTCTTCGAAACAAGTATCCATCTTCCACATGATACTCTTCTACGGTCCTTCCACTGATGCAATGCATAAGTATGGGTCCAAAGTGTAGATCCCTAACGTACTATTCCTTAATGCTTGTAAGCCCTAACAATCTCGTCTACACTTCAATAAGGAGCATATGTCTTCTCAAAAGAGCATCTACAACCATATTGCTCTTTCCATATTTATATTTTGTTACAAAATTAAATCCTTTGAGGAATTCAACCCACTTCGCTTACCACTTCGACAACTTCATTTAACTTCAAAGATACCTCAAAGATTCATGGTCAATGGAGATGACAAATTCTCTCGTCAATAGATAATGCTACCATACTTGCAGTGCTCGAATCAGTGCTAAGAGGTTTTTGTCATACATAAATTAGCTTAGCTGAAGTCCTCTGATCTTTTCATTATGGTAAGCAATTGGTTGGCCTTCTTACATTAGGTCAATGCTTATTCCAATGCTTAACGTATTATATTCTAGCTCAAATACTTTCTTGAAGTCTAGTAAGACTAGTACAAGGGCGGAGGTCAACCTTTCCTTTACCGCGGCAAAACTCTTCTCCACCTTTTCTCCCTATCTAAATTCAATGTTCTTCTTCGTCAGCTCAATAAGGGGTATGGCAAGGGTGATGAAATTCCTTATAAATCTTCGATAAAAGGAAGCCATTCCATGGAAAGTTCTCACTTCGGCATAAGTAGTAGGAATTGGTCATTCGACGATTGCTTGGATCTTTTTGTAAGCATCCTCCACTTACTACATAGCCCAAGAATACCACTTCCTCTTGGCAAAAGCAACACTTCTTAAAATTGCCAAATAATCTCTTAGCACAAAGGGCATCCAATGCGATATGGAGATGTTTGTAGTGACTTAGCATATCAGCACTATATACTAGGATATTGTCAAAGTACACCATGACACACTTCCCAATTAGATGTCTCAGGACATGGTTCATCAACCTCATGATCAAGGCATTTGATAGGCTAAATGGCATAACCATCCATTCATAGATTCCATGCCGAGTTTTGAACGTGGTTTTCCATTCATCTCCCGACCTCATGTAGATTTGATGGTAGCTAGATTTCAAATCAATCTTGCTGAAGATCTTAGCTCCACTTAATTTATCCAACATATCTTCCAACCTAGGGATAGGATACTTGTATTTTATCATTATCTTGTTCATTGCTCCGTTGTAAATACACATTCACCAAGTTCCATCCTTTTTCAGCACTAAAAGTGCCGAAACAACACATAGGCTAAGGCTTTCCCTAACATAACCTCTCTCCAGTAGCTCAATGACTTGTCATTGGAGCTCGAAAGCCTATTCAGGACTTATCCGATAAGCTAGCTTATTTGGTAGGGCAGTACCAGGTATTAAGTCAATAGAATATTCTGTGCTTTGAATAGTGGTTAGTCCTTCGAGTAACTATTTTGGGAACAAATCAGCATACTCATTCAACAACTCTTTTACTTCTTGAGGTAATTAATCCCGCTCTTTTAACTCTAATAGTCACATGACCAACATAAAGGTTGGCTCGTTAGCATTAATGGCCTTTCAAAGATCAGCTCTACTCATCATCGGAATCTTCTTCATTCCGTAAGTAAGTTTTCCTACAGTTTGTTAACTTCACTCAATAGCATCAAGTTCAATGTGATCTTCCTACCATCCTTCTCGAATGCATATGTATTCCTATATCCATCATAGATGACTCTTCTATCAAATAACTATAGTCAGTTAAGCAATACGTATGAAGCACACATAGGTAGCACATCGTAGAGAATCTCATCAGAGTAATTTCCAATTGTGATAGATAGTATTACTTACTAAATGACATACAATGCTCCCTTCTCACTCAACCAGTGCAACTTATGCAGCTTTGGATGTATGATAGTCAACAACTTCAACTTTGTAATTAGATCAAGCGATGCCACATTAGTACAACTTCTACTATCCACGATTAGCGTACATACCTGATCATTTACCTTATAGGTAATATGGAACAAGTTCTCTCTCTTCTCCTCCTTATATAAGGGTTCTAAGTTTATTGTACGTCAAATAACCAAGATCAACTAATCCAAATCCTCAACAAACACATCTTCCTCAATCAATTCATTCCCATGATAAACTTCTTTCTCAGCAATGTTCTCCTCCTCCTTGGGTTCATCGTCAATACTCTCCACTTCTAGCTTCAAGATATCTCCCTTGATGACCATAGTCCTTCGGTTTAGGCACTAGGTAGCCATATGTCCAAACCCTTAGAACTTGAAGCATTTGATTTGGCTCATATTCCTACCAGATCCTTTCCCTTTCTCATACGCTCCAATTGGCACATCACCTTCTAGTTGACCCTTCTAGTCAGTCCTGACATCTTCTCTTCTATTCGACTTTGTACTTGATAGCTATCCTGAACAAGTCAACTTGATTGAATAGGTTGTCTAGTCGATGATCGAGTCAGCATTCAGCTCTCTCTACCTCTCTACTCATTGAGCTATTCGAATTGCTTCATCTATTATGGTGAATGGAGTTCCACAATATCTCAAATGTCACCTCTTAATCCAATAAGGAACCTAGAGATTGTTTTGCTAGTGGTTCCTCTACTTCATAGCAGATCATAAGCATTTGAAATTCTTGGACATACTTGTCAATAAATCGACCTCCTTGTCTTAGCTTTTGAAGCCAAGTAAAAATATCTTGCAGATAAGTATCTGGCACAAATATGTTTCTAAGTATTCTCTTCAACTCAAACCAAGTATTAATTTCTCTATATCCTTCTCATCTCCTCATAGCTTAGAAATTCTTCCACCATATGGCAGCATACCTGGAGAACTCAATAGCAGCAGTTCTCACTTTCTCGTAATCCTCATATTAGTAATAGTCAAACACATGCTCTACTTTCTCTTCCCATTATAAGTATTCATCTACACTTCCAAATCCATTGAAGCTCAGAATTTGAAGCTTCATATGGTCAGAGGCTTTGGGTGCTCGAGCTCGCTCTTCTTCTTTATAATACTCTTCCTCATCCTCTTCTCCTATGTCTCCTAATTCAATCCTTCTCCTTACTCGTCTACCTATTCCTCTACCTCGAGCTTGTCGAGCTAAGTTCTAACCTCTCGCAAGTCGGGTAACTTATAAGGTGTTATGCACGACTTTAGCAAGTCAATAAGCCAATGCATGAATAGCTTAAGTTAAATCCATTGAGAGGTTAGCAACTTCACCAAGTCTCTCATCCATACTTCTTGGGGTACCTTGAGATTGCTGGCCATAGAAGGAAACATTACTATTGTCTTCCCCAATGCCAGCATTAATAGTTAGGTTTAGCATTTTCTTTGATAGATCTAAATTTCAAACTTCTCGACTAAATGTTACAGTAAACACTTCCACAAACCAAAAATTTAATAGCTAACAAACATAATAGCTAAACAAACACATTACTCTGCTTTGTTTCATACATGCAAAACAAAGTATAAATATAACTTCAAAACAAACCACTACAACTCAAATGAAACCTCCGCTTTGATACCAAGATGATGCATACCGTAACCAAAAACAGATAAGGCCAATTGTAGAGATGGGTCCAAGCTTACTGAAAGCTTGAAAAAATGATGGGGAAAAGTGCAAAAGGTACGAATGGTGAATGAAAGAGTAAGCAAAAACCCACAAATAGCTTTAAAGGACATGATGCACTACTGGAACTTCCATGGACTCACGGCATAACTCGATATGATGCACGAGATGATCTGATGAGGTTACTCACCACCTAGCCTTGCTTAAAGGTTAGGATAAGAATATAATGAGAGTAAACAAACACTGTTTACGAAGGGAAGAATATTCAGTGTATTAATGATAATCTCTTATTCTGGTTATAAGGGTATTTATACTCGATAAGTTAAGACAACTTGCCTAAAAGGGGAAAAGACAAAAAGGGTATTTCGTAAAGAAGTAATGTAGAAATAACACAAAGGGTAAAAATGAATATTCAAGAAAAACAAATAATTAGTATAACAAATTCTACACGTAGTCTTGTATATATGGCGAAGATGTATTGGTGATGTTGAAGGATGCAAACAAAAAAGTACGATAAGATTACTTATCCGAATAGAGGTAACTAAGGATTAGTCCAATGTCTCTCTTTCGGCTTCTTGGCAAGGGTGATGCCAAGCAATTGGTCGACTCAGACGTGAGTGAGTAAGTGTGCATGGTTTAGCTGTTGTCTCAGGAATCTACAATTCGATAAAAAACTTTCAAGAAGTGGGCAGTCATACGACTTAGCATGCAAAGTTGACCGGCAAGGAGATGCTTAGCTTCGGTAAGAGTTGGTTGGGGTAGGAGGATTTGCCTTGCCATTCCCTCTAATCCTTAGGCTTGGCTACAAGTTAAAGGCTCGGTAGCCTGATTCTTACAATGTAGTTGTAAGGCTCATTTTCCCATACACCAATAATATTGTTGAATACAAAGCATGCATCATAGGACTCAAAATGGCCTTAGACAAAGATATTCAAGAATTAGAAGTTTATGGGAACTCTTCACTCATTATCAACCAAGCTCGGGGAGAATATAAGATGAAAGATCCTAAACTAGTACCTTATCACCGACACTTGATTGAATTGATGGAGAAATTGAAAGAAATTACTTTTAATCATGTATTGAAGACTCATAATCATTTTGCCGATGCATTAGCTACTTTAGCATCTATGATTCAAATATCCAATAAAGTCAAGATTCAGCCCCTCACCATTAAAGTTGAAGAAAAACCTACCTTCTGTTGGCAATTGAAGGTACAAATGGAAAAAGCTATAGTACCATGATATTAAAATGTTCCTATAACAAGGCACATACCTTGAAGAGGCTAAGAAAAAGGACAAAAGGATGATCAGGAGATTGGGTACCCAATTCTTAGTAAGTGAGTTCACTTTGTATTGGCGACCTTTTGACGACACACTTTTAAGGTGTATGGATGACAAGGACATCGAAATATTATTGAAAGAAGTATACGAAGGAGTATGTAACCCTCATATGAGTGGTTACATGTTAGCTAAGAAAATTATGAGGCTAGGGTATTACTAGTCAATAATGGAAAGCGATTGCATCAAACACATTAGGCATTGTCACTTATACCAAGTTTATGCAAATAAAATAAACGCCCTACCTCAAGAGTTATACATACTCTCGGCACCGTAGCCTTTTTCAATGTAGGAAATAGACATCATTAACCCATTACTCTAAAAGCATCCAACGGGCATCGCTTTATACTGTTCGCCATTGATTATTTCAATAAGCGGGTTGAGGCCTTATCATACTCAAGCATTACTAAAGGGGTCTTAGTTAAGTTCATCAAAAGAGATATCCTGGTTCAATACAGGACTCTAGAAACAATCATCACTGACAATGACACTAATATCAATAATAAGCTTATGTCAGAGTTGTGTCGATAGTTTAAGATCATTCATAAAAACTCTACTTCTTATCAACCTTAAATGAATGAAGCCACTGAAGCAGCCAATAAAAACCTCAAAAGAACATCGAAAAAATGGTTGTTACATATAAGGACTAGCATGAGATGTTTCCATTTGCACTTATGGCCTATCGAACTTCTATTAGAACATTGATTGGGACAATACCCTATTCTTTGGTATACGACACTAAAGCAGTGTTACCAGTAGAGGTTGAGATCTCATCACTTAGAGTACTATTAGAAACCCAGTTGGACAAAGCCGATTAGGTAAAGAAATGCATCGAGCAACTAAATCTAATTGATGAGAGAAGATTGATAACCCTATATCATAATCAGTGTTATCAAGAGAGAAAGCTCAAGCTTTCAACAAAATGGTACAACCATGGAACTTCAAAGAGGGTGATATGGTGTTGAGAAAGGCTCTCCTAAATGTACAAGACTTCAAAGGAAAATTTGCTCCCAATTACTAAGGCCCTTATGTCATGAAGTCAGTATTGCCAAAAGAGGCTTTACTTTTGTCTCAAATGGATGGTTTAGAATTGAGAGACCCTATAAATGCTAACGCTGTAGAGTTGTACTACCCATGAGAAGTCAATGGAAATTTTTACTCAAAACACGAAAATGCTAATCGTTTTGATTGTCATTATGGTCTAATTTTCATTATTTACAAGCAAAGTTAGTGTCATTAGCAATTGTGAACATCAGAATCACTACCCTCTCCATTAAAAGGTTTGACTCCCCTTACTCCATTTAATTGAACCCATACACTAAAAACACGAGAGAAGTTGAGAAGTGAGATATAGGACATTGGTAATTGACAAAACTCTTTAAAATACTTTATTACAGATTGATCCCCCTTAATGGATAGTTTTTATTGTCTATTTTTCAGGGAAATGCGAAATCCAGATAAGTAAGCACATAAGAGTAGATATTTCTTAGTCAGGAACAAGAGCTTTGATTCATAAAAGTTTTGAAAAGACAAAAATAGTAGGTGGCATTTTGTATTAGATTAATTTCTGTGATTTCTCTAAAAGAGTTGGTGAAGTCTCAGAGGTTCCTTATCAAGATTAGTTGCGTTGACAACACAGGATCAAAGAATGAATCAATCTATTTTGATGGGACTTTTCAGGAAAAGGTTTGACAGTTTGGGTGTTATCAACAAGACTAGGTAAATACTTCCATATGATATTAGCACATCGGTTTTTGAACATTGCATTTGTATTTATACTATATGACCAGTTTTTATGATTCTTACTCCCAACAGTCTTTTGAGCTAGCTCATAAGGCGTTCGCCTTCTACACTATCTTTTGGTACTTAGCCATCCTTTGAAGGCATCATCTTGACTTAGTCTCTTTTTTATTTCCTTTAGTAAGCCCATAGGGCACTTCTGTTCTCTGAGTTCTCTTAGTAAGCCCATGGGGCACTTTCCCTCAGCAATATTCTCGTAGCAAGCCTATAGGGCACTCCTCTTCACCAAGTTCTCTTAACAAGCTTACAGGGCACTTTCTGTAAGCCCCAAAATTCAGACAAGTAACCGTAGGATTGAACTTAGAACCCAAGGTTTAGGGTGATCGGTTAAAGGATCCAATCACACCCAAATTATAAACTATTGAGAGAAATATTAGTAAAAATGACCCCGTAAACTTAAATTTAAGAAAATAAATAGTAAAATAGGAGACTATAAAATTTTCAAATTTTAAGCATAATAACTGCTAATTACCGAAAAGGCAAAAAGTGTAATATAATAACTAATAAATTAGTAGAGATAGATTATATGTATACTAAAAATTTTAGAATGACCAAAATAATATTTAGGAATGTTCACGTGTACCCTACATGTATTTACGTGTAGATAAAAATACGCGTAATTATTAAAATTGGCCGAAAACTAAGTAAATAATTAAAGAAAAATACAAAATAATTATAAAAAAATCAGAAAAAATCAGAAGAGGATAAGCTGATGCAAGATCAGGTCATGACAGAAAAAGAAAAAAATAACTAATAGGAATATGACAAACAAAAAGCCTAAAATCAAGGAAATGGGGCAAAATCCCATCAAATTAATGCATAATAATTACAAAATTTGTCTATAAATAGCAAGAAAAATTCAGAAGCTCATTTGGATAGATACAAATCAGAGAAAATTAGAGAGAGTCGAAAATTTGAGAGAAAATCCAGAAAAATAAAAAAAATAAGAAAAACTGTGCAGTTAGGGGTTTTAAAGGGAACCCACACCAAACGTGGAGTTGGGAGTGGACGGCCACCACCACCACACGGTGGTGGCAGCGCCCAGGCCGGCCGATAAGGCCACGGCGGCCCGCGGTGGCCGGAGCCACCTGAACCGGTGAGTCCAAATTCCAGCCCGATTCTTGTATAATTTTGTAAAATTAGTTATTTTGCCTAGAAAATTATGAATTTTGTTATTCTGAGATATTTTTGTATGTATTTTGTAGGAAAAATATTATTTTGATGAAATTATGTTCCGTAGTATATGGTCCCTAAGAAATTGTGCAAAACCGAGCATGATTAAACTGGAAATTAAATAGGCTTAGGGATGTAGTTTGGGGCTCAAAAATTTTCTGTAGGATGCTCATGTGACATAGAACAGTGCTATGAAGCCCTTTTTCAAAAATTAATTTTCGAAATTTTTAGATAATTTTTAGGCTCTAAAAAGAGGCATAAAATGGGTAATTTAGGGTTAATTATGTAATTAAATGATTAATTTCTGATTTAGTGAATAATTACATGTTTTAGGATGTTAAGATCTGATGGAGTATGATACTTATAGCATTTAGGGTGTTAGATGTAATTATTAGGTTAATTATGTAATAAATGAGTAATAGGAAAAAAATAGTTAATTTTGTAAATTAGGGAAATTTGGAGTAAAATCTGATTTAGGATGTATTTAGACATTTTGAAATAATAATTGGTGTTTAGAGATGGTAATTAGGGTAATAGAAATATTAAAAATGCATTATGTGCATAATATGCAATAATGCATAATGTGTAATTATTGAAAATATAATAAATAGAAAATATTATAATAAAAATTGATATTTTGAGAATAATAAAAATGCACAATAAATCTGATAGGAAACTTGAATTTATGGAATTATATGAAAAATGTAAAAATTTATCACATTAGGAGTGAATTCGGTACACTGATATGGATTTAAGTGTACCGAGTAAAATAAACACTGACAAAGGGTAATGATGGTATTTAGGTTACCGGGAAATAATGTGATTAATTTCACATTATGGGTTGAAACTAATTTCCAGGGTTGGAATATAAAACGCTACTTAAAAATCGAACTAAAAACTTGGTTTAGAAATCGATGCGAAAAACCGAACCTGAACCTAACCCCAAACCTAGAATAATTGTAAAAGACTTAATACCGAGATAATTGGGCATATTAAACCTTAAACAAAACCTAACAAGAAGCATTATAGGATAAAACGAACCTATAACAATTATATGAAAAGCTGTAACCACGTTCGTGTTATAGGGATAACCGGCGATGGCTTGAGCAAATCGGACCTCGAGTGAGCGAACAAGGAGTCGAGGTAAGTTGGGATTAATACGTTACTGTATTTTTGGAGGCTTAAGATTATGCTTGGTTGTGCTTGTTAGATAGTTGAATGTGTGCACGTGCTTGATTATGGGTGATGCGATGATTCTGTTTGTTGCTTTGGTACATGTTGTATGAATTGTATGTAATGATTGATCACCCTAAATTGAACTTAATCAAATATACGACCAGTAATCATAATCGAACATGCATGGCAACCCGTTAGGAGATTTAGGACTCTCCGGCCAAATACCGACCCCTTCGGAAGGGATAGCGCAGGATTGCAAAATGGTCCCTTCTTCATCCTCAGTCGAACTAAGTGACAGGAGAGGAGGTCGCGGCGGGGGTGAAGACAGTGGTTCGAAGGTAGTCGCGGGAGGAGCAAGGTCTCCATTACACAAGCCTGGGTTTGGTCGTAAGCTGTTGCATTAACGGTAACTCCTCAACCCGGATTAGAGCGGGCGCAATTTCTCTAATCTCACGACGGGCCGGACAACGTCGTGCGATGGCATTTGCTTGCACATGCATTGCACCTAATAAGTGATTGAAAACCTTGTTGTATGTATGGTATAGTTTTAAGTCCTCCGTCCTAACTTACTGAGCTGTGGTTGCTCACATCCCTATAGACATCGTGCAGGTGCTGGCTAAGAAACGGCAACCAATTACTCCGAAGCTAGCAACTGCTGGATCCTGGGGAGTGAGGAAAAACATTGAAGAATAAACACATATTTTAAGGTCTAAGTTTTTATTTTAGAATTATTTTTCATTTCCGAGTGATGTAATAACTAAGGAATATACTATAGAGAAATGTTGTAAACTTTAACTGCAATAATTGAATGATAACATATATATATAATTCCTCACTTTTATAGGTAAATGATTTATTTAAATTACAAATTGTCTACTTCAAAGCGGGTTAGTTGTGGACGCCTTGTGTAGATCAGGTCTAGGATAGCGGTTGTGAGGCCAACTTTTATCTTAGGGTGATTTACACGGCGGGGCTGTTACGACTCTGCCGCTTCGGGGCGTGACACTTTCCCTCACCAATATTCTTGTAGTAAGCCTATAGGGTTCTCCTCTTCACAACATTCTCTTAGCAAGCCTATAGGATGCTTTCCCTCACCAATTTTCTCGTAGTGAGCCCATAGGGAGCTCCTCTCACTAAGTTCTCTTAGCAAGCCCATGAGGTACTTTCTAGCCTATAGGGCACTTCTCTTCACCAAGTTCTCTTAGTAAGCCAACGAGGTACTTTCCCTCACCAATATTCTCGTAACGAGCCCATAAGGTGCTTCTCTTCACTAAGTTTTCTTAGCAAACCCACGAAGCACTTTACCTTACCAATATTCTCATAGCAAGCCTATAGGGTGCTCCTCTTCACCAAGTTCTCTTAGCCTACAAGGCACTTTCCTTCACCAATATTCTCATAATAAGCCCATAAGGTGCTTCTCTTCACTAAGTTCTCTTAATAAGCCCACAGAGTGCTTTCCTTCACCAATGTTCTTTTTGCAAGCCTATAGTACACTTCTTCTAAGTCAAATTCAAAGTTGCTAGTCCTCAAAAGACACTCCTGCCTAAGTTACTAAGCTCAAAAGAGCATGACTAGGTTTTTTCAGATTGATTCTAGTTTAAGGTTACTAGTCCCCAAGAGACACTCCTGCTTAGGTTAGTGAGCTCAGAAGAGCACAACCAAGTTTTTTAGATTAATTCCAGTTTAGGGTTGCTAGTCTCTGATAGATGCTCCTGCCTAGGTTAGTGAGCTCAGAAAAGCACGAACAGGTTTTCCAAATTGATTCCAATTTAGGAGTGCTAGTCCCCAAGAGATGCTCCATCCTAGGTTAGTAAGCTTAAAAAAGCATGATTAGGTTTTTTAAATCGATTTTAGTTTAGAGCTACTAGACTTCGAGAGACGCTCCTACCTAGGTTAGTGAGCTTAGAAGAGCATGATCAAGTCTTCCAAATCGATTCCAATTTAGGGTTGCTAGTTCCCTAAAGATGCTCCCGCCTTGGTTAGTTAACTCATAAGGATACAAATAAGTTTTCAACATCTCTTTAGGGTCTTAGTCAGCTCAAAGAGCGCTTGCCCGTTCACCTTAGTCCATCAGCTCATAAGGACATGACTAGGCTTCAATTCCTCTTTTAGTCTCTTAGCTAGCTCTTATAGTGTCTCGTCTCTCTCTTCACTATTCACCACAATCCCTAGTGGACTAAACCTATGATAGCTAACTAAGGCACTCCTTAAGACAATTTCCTCTTTTAGGGCAAAAATAGTGTCTCTTTTGTTTTTATGATAAGGTTTTGCTCAAACTTCATCGCAAAGAGGAGCAGTTGTAGACACCCAATTTTTGCTCTTCTTTTATTTTTTTAGAATTTTTAGAATAGGTTAAAGGATCCTAAATTAGGAAAAATACTAGAAAAAAAATCTAATAAAAGAAAAAAAAAATATAAGAAATTTAGAAAAATGCAAAAAAAAAAAAATTAGAAAATTTAAGAAAAGGCAAAAAAAAAAAAAGAAAAAGATCATTGGGCCTAGACTTAGATTTGAATCTACCCTAAGCTGACCTAGTCCCTATATATAATTTAATTGTACATATGGATAAAATAAAGGCTAACGACCTTATAGATAAACACTTAAGTCTAGCATTAGAGTTGACATGGACGTTTGGAGTTTGAATCTCATTAGGCACAAAGTGTCTTTTTCTTTTTGAAAAGAGGATCTTAATGTGCAATTAAGATAGGCCACCTAATTAATAGGTCTTTAATTTAATATATTTAGTTCTTATAAATAAATAAATAATATAGCTTGGTGCACACCAAAATATGGTCTACATTTTTTTAAACAAAGCATAAGCCTTAATTGGAGAACATTTTTTTTTTTTTGGGGGGGGGTGGTGGTAAGCACGTCTCATTTAATTTTCAACCGCATGAGTAGTACATGACTTGTACGTGACCACGTGCTAGTTTCTTTTCCTTCTTCTTAATTTCAATGCTCAATTCAAATTTTCTTCTTCTTCTTTTTTTTTTTTCCAAATGTGAGGAACTATGTTCAAGGATAATTTATGGGCATTTATCACACATTAACAACCATTTTTTTTATAAAATCACATGCTATACATGGCCTAGTTTTGAATTAAACCAAAACACATCCAAATTCAATCATTAATACATTTAAAATTGAAGTTAAAAATTGGAAAAAGTTGGTTTTTCGAGTCAAAATTCATTAACACATTTAATCCGATTTTTTAACTTTCCCTACTTATTTGATGTTAGTTTA
The DNA here is from genome assembly GCA_024138015.1 of Lumnitzera littorea. Taxonomy (NCBI): domain Eukaryota; kingdom Viridiplantae; phylum Streptophyta; class Magnoliopsida; order Myrtales; family Combretaceae; genus Lumnitzera; species Lumnitzera littorea. The sequence continues at coordinate 79,755,038 of JAMXBB010000001.1, forward strand.
GTATAAATAAGAGTCCTTTAATTCATTCCAAGGCACATAAAAGATCAGCCTTCTCTCGATCTTCAATCTACTCTCTCTCTATAGGCATCCTCTTCCAAAACCACCATCAGACTGACTTCGTGATGGTAAAAAAATCCAAGACCCGACCTCCCATTGCCTTATAGCAATCATTGCGAACCATCATCGACAACTACTGTAAGCCACCAACTCCGATCACCACCCAAACGACCATCAAACATCAAGGCACTGAGCCTAAACCCCCAAGTCTAATACAGAAGACATAAATCTCCTATTCCCTATTCATTTTGATGTTGATAGGCATCTAAAACCACCCTTACTAGTCGCTGCAATTGGAGAAGACGAAGCCAACCTAAGCCGACTAGGTTTGCTTCTTCTTTTTTTTATTTATTTATTCATTTTTATTTTATTTTTATTTTTCATGTATTTGTAAATTGTAAAAAAAAAAAAAGAAAAGAAAAAGGAGAAAAGAAGGAAAAGAAAAAAAAAAGAGAAAGAAGAAGGGACATATGAGTTTATTCCAACTAAGACTTAGGACCATAAAATAAAAATAAGAAATAATAATAATAATAGATTAATAAATTGGGTTTTATAATCTAGAAAATAACTTTTTCAATAAAGACAAAGCAAATTTGACCTTTTTCAAAATTGGGGCCCTTTTTTTTATAATTTTCAAATAAAACCAACTTTATGTCCTTTAGTGTTTTCTTAAATAAACTTAAATCAATTTAAAATATAAATCCAACCAATTTTCAAAAGTTAAAATCAACTCACCCATCTAAAGATTTCAACAAAAGAACTACATATGTATGATCCCGAATAGTCTACTTTAGCATAAATTATTCAAAATTGTTAATTGATGATTTTGTTTTTTTAGAATAGTTATTGAAAGGGATTTTAAGGGATTAGATCTAACATTGGAAAGTTAATGATACTCATAAAGGTTTAAAAATCCTAACCTCTAGACCCGTTTCTCTAGTTCTTAAAACCGTTTACAAAATTGGTATAATCGAGAAGACTACTAGCTAAATTATAACCAATCCACCCAATTGGTTATAATTTAACTCTTTTTCCCAACTCTAGTCGGATGGCAACTCTAAAATGTTTTTCAAAGTTAAAAGAACCAGTTTTCTTTAAACCTTAGTTGAGGGCCATTGTTAAATGGGTATGGCTTAATATTGATCGGTTTAAAGAAGACTTATTTATAAAAACCAAGAGGAAAAAAAAATCAAGCTTGGCACTACTACAAGAAGGATAGATACTTGTTCAAGAAAGAAGTTGTGCATCCCAACCTATTCTATATGAGAGCTACTGATGTGCAAGGCACATGGAGGAGGATTATCTGGTCACTTTAGAAAGACTAAGATACATGAAATACTTACTTTAAGATTCTTTTGACCAAGGATGAGGAGGAACGTACAATCTATGCTGTATTACTTATAGAAAGGCCAAGAATTAAGTTAAATAAGGACCTCACTTACCACTACCTATCCTGACCAAACCATGGACTAATTTGAGTATGGACTTTTTGTTAGGTTTACCGAGGACATCTCGAGGGAAGAGCTCCATCACGATGGTCGTAGATCAGTTTAGCAACATGGTGCATTTCATGCTATGCAATTGAACTAATGATACTCTGGCCATTTCTTTTCTCTTTTTACAGAAAGTGGTGAAGCTACATGGAATGCCAAGAACTATTGTATTAGATCAAGACCCCATATTTCTAAGCCATTTTTAGAAGACGCTCTAGAAGTACCTAGGGTCCAAGTTGTATTTAACACATCTTGCCACCCATAGACAAACAAATAGACTAAGGTTGTCAACAAACCTTAGGTACCTTACTATGAGTTATAGATGGAAGAAACCAAGCTAATTAGGATCAATGCCTGCTAATAATTGAGTTTACCAGAACAACCCATAGAGTCACCAAGAGATCACCCTTTGAGGTTGCATATGGATATAATCCCGACCTTGCCCTTAACCAAATCTCCTTATCTAATTACCTTAAAGATCAATAGGTTGTCAACAAAATAGAAACCATCCAAACAATGCACTACAAGGTCATGGAACATCTAACCTAAGCTACTTCTAAGCTCGAAAGGAGAAGCTAAGGACGAAATGCTAAAGAATTCTAACCTGGCAATCTAGTATGGATTCATCTCAGTAAGGATCGATTCCCTAATCTTAGGAAAAGCAAGTTATCCCTATGAGTAAATGGACCATTCAAAGTGATCATGAAGATCAATCCCAATGCTATAAAATTGAATCACTAGAAGAATATGGAGTCTCCAACTCTTTCAACATTGTTGACTTTAAGCCGTACATCCCCAAGGATGAGCTACCTGAAACCAACTAAGATTTAATCCCAAATCTTAAACAACCTGAAGGGAATGATAAGAATCAAGGGCTGATAACTCGGTCCCGAGCACAAGGACTTACCACCTTAGTATACCAAAAGCCTAGAAGGATTTAACTACAAAAGAAGACAAACTCCTTCAAATTGACCTAATATGTACCTTAGCTCTTTTGACCTGTTTGCCATCTCTCAAACGGAAGAAGTTCCTACAAAAGATGACAACTCCCATCGATGCCTAGGTCCGAGCTCTCGAGAACCTAATCTATCAGACATCAAAGCCCACACCAGTCTAATGCTAAGTCAACCTACCAAAGGCGAGCTCTTAGATTCCAACAATCTAGGCAAGCGCTTGTTACTTTAGTTTCCCGAGTTGTCAATATGATGTCGACTTGGTCAACTTAGCTCTGCTTTGCACCTAACACTTGTTAAGACCACTAAAACAAGAAATGGACACATGTCCCATCCTCTAACAACCATACTGTCCTTACTAGAATATTCCATTTCCTACCATTTCTATTATACCCTTATGTTGTATTTGTATTTCTTTTCTAACTCTAAAGTAGAATCTTTTCTATAATGTGAAGTAACCTAGGACTTACCCTAATTGAGGCATATAAATACCCTACAAATGTAATAGTTGCGTCATCAATTATCCTCATTTTCAAACATTTTTACTTTTGAGCTAAGAGATTTACTTACTTTTCTTTACTCTTATCTAACCCATTGTAAGCGCAGACTAATGGTAAGTGGTCTCTTATTGCACTTGTATGCCATATCAAGTGTAGTTTGAGCTTATGTGAGGTGTTGGTGCATTGTATCCATCATTGATGCACAAGAACTCCTTATTCAAAATATCGACTTTCATTTATCTTTCGGATCATCTCACAGTTCGGACTTACCTTCGATTTGTGTGATACCAATGTTTGTGTATCCATCTATGACAATATCTGTATCAGCATACTCATAAGGCACTATCCACTTTTAAAAGAAATTCCAAACGACATGCTCACTAGAGTACCACTCTTAAAAGAAAAACTCCTTAAGTGGCATGTTCTTATGGTATTGCTCCTCCTATAAGAATGCTTAATTCTAAATAAATCATTCATCAAAAGTGACAACAAAATTCCTTTAGTCACCAAAGATGTAAATCCTAAAAGAATAAAGCCTGTAAGGTGTTCATAAAGATGTAAACCCTGACCCGTTAGTAAATTGACACCATCTCAAACTTAGACCTATTAATAGGTTAGCACTCGCTTAAGCCCAGACCCTTAGTAGGATGGCATCTCAACTTGTTAAGGGTAAACATAGGCAATCATTTTTGTTTTTGTGGTGAAGTTTTCATCAAATTTTCAAACTTCACCAGAAAGAAGAGCAACTATAAATACTCCATTTTTGCCTGCCCTGATTTCATCTCTAGTTGAAAACCTTAACTTTGGGGAAAAGGTTAACGTTTGAAAATTTTCAAAAAAAAAATGGAAAAATCAAGAAAAAGCTAAAAAATGAACAAATTAAGAAAAACAAAAAAAAATCAATAAATAAAAGAATTAAAAATTAGAAAATAATGAAAAGTGTTGCGTAGTGATTTGTTTAAATCGGTTTGGGGTGAAAATAATTTTCTGAGATCTAAAATAGCTTTTAGATTCCAAATAAGCATATGAGATTTGACAAAGTTAGGAATTTCAAATAAAAATGAGCATTTATTGAAAATCAATTTTTGGCCTAGTTTAAATTGCTCAATTTAAAAAGATTATGAAAATACACATTTTTATAAGATCATGGCCTCAAATCATACTTCAATAAGATTTAAAATGATTGTTTATGGTCATTTGAAGTTTTCAAATGAAAGGTGAACACAAGCACAAATTAGGTTCCTAATTTGGTCAAATTGGATAAATTTTTTAAAATATTTAGATGTAAGTTTATTATAGTATAAATTCTTAGATTTCTAATAATTAATAGGGTCTTATTTCAGTTTTTTTTTTTTTTAAAGGAACAAATTGAATCGAAAACAAGAATGAATCAAAGTAGTGTAAGAAAAAGGGAAAAAAAAGAAAGAAAGGGGATGGTGACATGTATCACATCTACATGGTGAGAAGTGTCACCCAATTGTAGTATTACGTGGCACTAATTTTAAGGCACTACATGTCATCATTATGTTATGCCACGTAATAACCTACTAAGCACCAATAGTGCTATATGGCGCTTAGAGGGTCAACTTTGACCCTCCTCTTTCTCTTTCTTCCCTTTCTTTTTTCTTCTTCCTTATTTCCCTTTCTCAATCACATATTGCTTATTTAAAGTCGGCTACATTTGGATTCTAAAAAATTACTCGATTTAATTTGACTTTTTAATCTAAAAATTACAAAAAAAAAAACATGGAATTGAAAGGATAGTAAGTGCATGCTATTTTGGTTAAGAAATCTTAAGAAATAAAAAAAGGAAGACACCCCAACAAAAAATAATAACAAATGTAATCTTTTAATAAAACAAATTTGCACTCCTTTGTAAAATTTGAAAAATGGAATCTTTTAAAGCTAACCTACTACGAAATTAACATTTAGAATTAGCAACAAGACATAGAAAGATGATTTTAGTCACTTATTTTATGAGAATTGAATCTAAAATATATCAAATTTGGGTAAAAAATAGGAAAAAATAGAAAAATGAATTGAATCTTCATTATACATAAAGATTTAATTTTCCCATACGAAAGGAATGTTCCTTGACCTTCCAACATGACTCTACACTATAAATAGAACTCTCTACTACTCATTCCGACACATAATTACAAGAATTATTAACTAGATTAAGAGAATTCCTCATACTATAACTTTAGAAACTAGTTTTGGGTTTTGTTGAAGAATTTAGGTTTCTTTAGAGATATTAAAGGAGTGAAGCATGAGTTTTTTTTTTTTTTTTTTTAAATTGGTAGAGAGGCTTTGAACACTAGGATTTTAGGAATCAGGAACCGCCACTACCTTACCGGAAACTGCTCAAAAACCACTTGAATCGACCACCGTTTTGTTACTGTATAAGGTAAGTTTTTAAACCTTTGAATGTTCTTGTGTGTTCTTATTTTCTTGGTGAAATTTGATGCATAATACATACAAATAATTCTTATAATCTTATTGTATGTATTAAAATAAATGATTTGATGTATAATTTGTGAAATAATTTTATAATTCTTGTTTGTATGATATTATGTTCATAAGGAATTCAATGTTTTGATTTTGAATATACAAAAATAAGTATCTGTTCATATTGGTTCTTGTTAAATATAGGATTTTAAATGAAAGAGACTGTTTGATTTGCATAAGTAATACAATCCAAAGTTTTCTTTAAAAAAATAACAAAGTTGTTTTTTTTTCCCCCAACTAATTAGTTAGTTACATAGTTATTAATGCAAAATTTCCATGATTTGTGATCCATTTGTATGTATGATAATTGTATAATATATAATCCCAAGTTTGCTAAGATATATTTTCTAATGTGAAAAAAAAAATAAATGAATAAGAAAAAATTATTGTTGTTAATATATGATATTGTATTCTTATGTTAATATGACTTATTGGATAATTTGTGATATGTTGACATGGTATATCAATTAAAAGATTTATATTATATAGGTTGACTTGCTTGTCATAATTTATATATATATATATATATGTTGTGTGCATAATTTGTTTGTATGTTTGATTGTGGTTATTTTAAAATAAAGAGAGGTTTTCATAAAAACTTTTTGTCATCTTAGAAAAATATATTCAATAATAAAAAATTATACTTGGTTTATTTTAAAATTAGAGATCCCTTAGATTTTTGAAAATAGACAAAAAAGAATGTTTTCTATAAATTAACTGACACGTAAACATTTGAAGCAAAATATTTTATAAATAAAATTAACCAACCTACTAAAGTTTTTATAAAATATATTTATAATTACGTGAGCTTAATCTTGACTAATAGGTATATTGGCACTTCATGCAACTCTAAAAATGTAAAAGACAAACTAATTTTTCTACATTCTTAATAGAAAACCTCTTTTGTATATTGAAAAAGCTTGTAAAACTAAAAGCCCAATTCTTTAATACATGGACTACTTTTATAGTAACCAAAAAAGTTTTAATAGGTTAACCTCTAAATCCATTTTCTCTAGTTTCCTTTTTCTATAACTCATTTTTTAAGAAAACCTATAGACTAGTAGCTGACATTAAGGTTCATCCACCCATAGCCTTTAATTTCACTCTTTTCCTGATCTAGTTAGATGATGACTCCAATTTTTTTTTTATAGAAAAAAGATTTTTTTTTTTTTTAAATTTGAACTTTCTCTAGTTTGGTCAAGAGACTTAAATTAAAACATATTTGATTTAGTTAAGTACGATTAGGAAAAAGGGAAACCAAATTTTCAGCTCAATAGCATCTATTTATTTCTTTATGCTATTTTTGTTATGTTTCTAGTGTAAACTTTTAGATATCTAGACTTGTGAAGCCTCGAATTAACATGTATCGTACTCATTTTGTTCATTCTAATAATATTTCCTATTTCTTATTAATTCAATTTTGTGTTTTGTATTGATTGAATTGTTATTTCTAGAGCTTCAACTTAATTACTTGATTTGTGTTTTGAGATTATGAGACTCGATGCATCAATAGATCTACCGCAATTGATGAGAATTACTATAATCTTAATGATAAGTTATAGAATCCTTTAGAAATTGGTTTGTAGTATTGAGAATTCTTGTTCTTTATGTTGTTCTAACATATTCTATTACAAAAGCAATTTGAATAGAGTATAGTTAAGATTAGGAATAAATAGTGAAGTGATTCCTACTAACTCACTAATCGAATTCTTCTGATTGATAACAATAGAGAACAAATTAGAAATCTTTTTAATTATTGCATGTTAATTTCTTAATAAATAGAGTCTGGATATCCTTATGGTTATTTAGGGTTTCTTAATTGTTCTTATTCTTTCTCTTTGATTCATTTTATATTAATTAGACTTTAATCCCTTTATTTGACACTTGAGTTCTATATTTCCTTTTAGTATAATAAGAGAGCATTAGAGTGAGTAAAGTGTGCAATCCTCGAAGGATTAACAACCTTAGCCTCCATTGTCTACTATATTATTGCTTAACAGGTGCACTTTCCTAATAGCTTGTATCAGGAATCTACCCTAAGCACATCTCATACACTCTTAAGCTAGAGGTCTTTTTAACATGGTCTATAGGATTCTCATCTTTCAACCAAGTCCTAAGGAGGCCGATCTGATATACTAAGCTGATCTAATTACCTCTTCAAGCTAGACCATGAAGAGTGTCAAGCTAGTACCAAAAATAGGATGGATCGAGCTATTCAACATTTCACGTAAAGTGTTGCATTAGGTATCATAGCAAAAACAAGAATCCCTACTTATCCTATTAACTTATTCTAAAGACCACTATATTTTGCCCATCTAAGGCTACCAAAGTGATTACTTTGAGCTATCTAGGGATCCAAATATTGCCAACCTTATCTTAATAAGTCAAAAGCCATTATGCATTTAACCTTTGAACCTCTCTCTAGATGGAATGTGTCCCACAATCTACAGGTGTACTACCTAACATCGGATATTCTGTCACGCCCCGAAGCGGCAGAGTCGTAACAGCCCCGCCGTGTAAACCACCCTAAGATAGAAGTTGGCCTTACAACCGCTATCCTAGACCTGATCTACACAAGGCGTCTACAACTAACCCGTTTTGAAGTAGACAATTTGTAATTTAAATAAATCGTTTACCTATAAAAGTGAGGAATTATATATATATATGTTATCATTCAATAATTGCAGTTAAAGTTTACAACATTTCTCTATAGTATATTCCCTAGTTATTACATCACTCAGAAATGAAAAATAATTCTAAAATAAAAACTTAGACCTTAAAATATGTGTTTATTCTTCAATGTTTTTCCTCACTCCCCAGGATCCAGCAGTTGCTAGCTTCGGAGTAATTGGTTGCCGCTTCTTAGCCAGCACATGCACGATGTCTATAGGGATGTGAGCAACCACAGCTCAGTAAGTTAGAACAGAGGACTTAAAACTATACCATACACACAACAAGGTTTTCAATCATTTATTAGTTGCAATGCATGTGCAAGCAAATGCNTAAACCTTGAGTTCTAAGTTCAATCTTACGGTTACTTGGCTGAACTTTGGGGCTTACATATTCCCCTTCCAAAATGATTACAAGATTGCCCCTTTCCTTTTTTGTAACAATATTGCATAAAGTGTTTTACCCTTTTAGTTTAAATTCCCCTATTATAATGTAACCCTAGTAGTATGGATATAAATACCCTCTTTTGTAAGACTCTATAATTAGTTCATCTTCATCAATTAATGAAATATCTATTTACTCTCAATTTACGTAAACCTCTCCTTTGAGAACCCTAATTCTTATCAAATCCTTAACTAAGGTTTATGGTGAATGCCCCTTCAACTCGAACTGGTGCATCACATCTAGCGAGTTGTGGCCTGTGTTGTGCTTAAGTGGTGTATCATATCCATTGAGTAGCTTATAGGTTTTTGCTTACCTTCTCCCTAGAGATCCAGCCAAAACAATTTACTTTGTTTCTTCCATAGTTTTAAATGACCTACCCATGCTACAATAAGACCTACAAATAAACATGATTCATCTTATTTCACTTGTGTTTTTTGTAAGGTTTTTCCTATCATCTTGGCATCAGAGCTTCGAGTTCTGAGTATGGTTGTATGTTGTGTCAATGAACAGTGTATGTGTTCCTAAGTAGTATATGTTTGTGTGCAATTTGAGTTGCAGTTGTTATTTGAGAGAGTGTTGTTGGTGGTGGTAGTAGGGGGTGTTTGTATGTATGAGAGTGAAGTTGAAGGTGTAGTAGTTGGTCTGTAGTTTCACTAGTTGTACAATGTATCTGTATGCTCTATTTTCATTCCTTGAAATAAAGTAAAGAGCTATAGTATTGTAATAGCAAGGGAAGTTATAGTTGGAAGTACTAAATGTATGCATATGCACTTATTCTATTGTTGTAGCCATAGTAGTGGTTACATGGTAGTAGTTATTAGAGTTATGATTGAGAGAGAGAGAGAGAGAGAGAGAGAGTTTTATCTAGTGTTGTAGAGTGAATATGATAGACCTAAGTGTGAATGCCATCGTTGGTGATAATGAGAGTGATGCACTAAGTAGAAGAAAGTTGTATCTAGTGTTGATGAGTGAATATGATAGAAAAGTGTGAATGCCGTCATCGGTGATAATGAAAGTGATGTGCCAAGTAGAAGCCGTCATATGGAGCAAAGCCGACATATGGAGCAAAGCCAAGGATGGATTGCCTTGTCAAGCTCCTAGAGAACATGTTGGTTGTTACGTAAGGAGGAGTCATGGCTCTTATTGAAATAACTTGTAAAGTTGATGGTGGAGCTAATGAAGTAACCCTATAAGATCCTTAAGTTGAATGTAAGGTTAACCAGCTTAACCTTGATCCTCAGTAAAGAAGAGAAATTTACCTAACTCATCATGCTCAAGTTAGAGGAGTTGAACAAAAAGTCAACAAGAAAGTAAATGTAGTAGATGATGAAGAGAGTGATGGTGAAGAATTCTATGAAGCTAATGAAAGGCTAGATCGAGCACCCCAAGGTAATAGATATAAAGGATGACCAAATAAGGTTAAGTATCCTGTTTGGAACACCTGAGGTAGAGCAAATTGGCAAGTTTGCTAACAAATAGTCCTTTATGATGTTGGTGAAGTTGAAGAAGAGTTTAAAGAGAATTATTATAAAGAAGAATATATTGCGTGAGCTACTAAAAGTATTCCTAATGGAAAAGTTTAACCTTTGAGCTTCTTCAAAAGTAACAGCACTAACGAGTATTTGGATTGAGAAGAGCAAGAAAATAAGTTGTTTGAATGCTATCAATATGTCAAGGAAGATAAGGTCCAACTTGCTGCCTTAGAGTTTATAAGATATGCTAGAATGTGATGGAAGAAGTTGCATATAATGAGAAGAAAGGATAGTAAACAAAATGCAAGGACGTGGGAAGAAATGAAGATGATCATGGATAGAAGATTTATTCTTGACTTGTGATTTAAAAAAGTTTTGTTCTTGACTCTTATTTCTAAGAGACATTTGCCAAGTTGTAAGAGTTGAGATACGGGAATCAAATTATTGACTTGTATGTACAAGAATGTTAGATACTTATGATTAGATGTAGAGTGGATGAGCCAAAAGCCCAGACAATCTCTAGATTCATCATTAGACCAACGTACGAGCTCAAAGATATTGTTAAGATACAACCCTTTAACACTCTTGAAGGTGCTATTAAGGTCTCCTAGCAGGTTGAGAGGTAGAGAAGCAACCGACCTTAGCAAGCTCAACAAAGTCTACTGTTTCAATCAATCTAACCTGTCTAAGGAAATAGTAAGAAGTTTAGTAGCTCAATGTTGAGTAAGAGAGAAGGACAGATATCATATGTAGAAGATGTTGGGATGAAGCAAGAGAGAAAGAGGAAGAAAATTTAAGAAGGCTCAAACATCAAGAAGGAAGACTAGTGAAATTAAGTGCTTTAAATGTAAGGGATTTGGATATATAACTACTCAATGTTCAAACTAATGAAGTATGGTGATTAAGGGAGATATTTTGACCTTTAAAGTATATAGTATTAACAAAGAAGTTAGAGAATTTGTTAAAGAATTAGAAGACGAAGTAAATGATGAAGTTATGGGAGATAACATTTATCCAAAGTAAGGCAACATGTTAAGATTGGTTGTCTGCTAAGCTATAAAATAGGAACTTGACAAAAAGAATGAACAGCGAGAGAATCTATTCCATACTACATGCAAAGTAAGAGATCAGTTGTGTCCATTGATAATTGATAGTGGAAGTTGTATAAATGTTGCATCTACTAGTTTACTTAAGTAATTACAATTGCCAACCTCTCCAAATCTTAAGCCATATAAGTTGCATTAGCTAAATGAGAAGGGATCATTGCATGTTTCATGTTAAGTCTTGTTTCCAATTTCAATTAGAAACTATAAGGATGAGATCCTACGTGATATATTATCAATGTATGCTTTATACAACTTACTTGGCTGACCTTAGCTTTTTTATTGTAAATTCATGCATGATGGGTATAAAAACACTTACACATTTGAGAAGGATGTCTAACCTATTACTCTTGTTCCAATAACGCCAAACTAGATCAACAATATACAATCCAAGTTGAGCTGATGATCTAAGAAGACCCCAATGATGAGCCAATTTCAATTGAAAGGGATTATAAGGTCAAATGAGCTAACCTTTTTGCTAACTTAAAGATTGCTGGAGCTAAGGGATCATGGTGACTTACCTAAAGAGGTCAAGAAGCTATTGGAAGAGTTTACCAATCTATTCCCTAACGAGCTACGAAGAGGATTACCCCCATTACAAGGGATAGAACATTGTATCAAATTGTAGCTTAGAGCCCCTTTGCCAAACCAACTAGCCTACAAGGTGAGTCTTAAGCAAGCTATTGGGTTGCAAAGGTAAGTGAATGAGCTTATTGAATGTGACTATGTTAAGGAAAGTTTAAGTTCATGTGTTATGCCTGCACTATTAATGCCGAAGAAGGACAAAAGTTAGAGAATGTATGTGGATAGCTAAATAGTTAACAAAATTACCATCAAGTATAAATATTTAATTTCTAGATTAGATGATAGGCTAAATGAGTTACATTGTATGGGGATATTCTCAAAGATTGACCTAAAGTTAGGATACCATCAAATTTGTTACAAGTAGGAGACTAGTAGAAGACTACCTTTAAGATAAGGCATGGGCTATACAAATGGCTTGTAATGCCGTTTGGTCTATCTAACACTCTGAGCACATTTATGGGACTGATGAAAGATGTATTAAGGAACCATTTTTGGAAATTTATTGTGGTATACTTCAACAATATCCTAATGTACAGTATCGATCTATCAAGTGACATAGACCATCTTTGAACTGTTTTTGAAATGTTATAAGATGAGAAACTATATGACAACCTAAAGAAATGTTGCTTCTATTAGGAGTAAGTGGTGTTTCTCAAGTATGTTGCTAACAAATGAGGCCTAAGAGTGGATGATGAAAGGATCCAAGCAACTATAGAATGGCCTACCCTAACCTTTTGTACCAACTTAAAGAGTTTCCATGGCTTAGCATCCTTTTATTTCAGCTTCATTTAGAACATTAGTACTACCGCCGTACCTCTTACTAGCTCATCAAGAAGAAAATTAAGTTATGGTAGGAAAGTAAAAAGGAAGAAAGCTTTGTTGACCTAAAGAGGAGGTTAACTTCAACCCTAGTTCTAGCATTACCCAATTTTGATAAGGTCTTTAAAATAGAGTATGCTGTCTGGCATTGGTATTGGAGTAGTTCTCATGCAAGACTGCAAAACTGGTGCTTACATTAGTGAAAAACTCAAGAGAGCTACTTTAAATTACTCTGTGTAAGAGAAAGAATTGTATGCGCTTATCCAAGCTCTATAAACATAGCAGTATTAATTGTTACCAAAGGAATTTGTTGTCTACATAGATCACCAAACATTAGGATATTTAAGGAGCCAACCCAAGCTATCTAAGCGATAGTCAAGTGGATTGAGTTCCTAGAAGGATTTTCATTTTTGATCATGTACAAGCGAGGGAAAGTAAATGTAGTAGTTAATGCCCCATCTAGATGACAAGTAGTGCTTTTCAACCTACAGACAAGATTGAAGGGATTTGTAAGCATCAAAGATCAATACCCACATGGTCCTATCTATTCAGTGTATTAAAGGAAGGATAGAAGATCAATATTTCATTAGAGATGGTTATCTATTCCAAGTCAAAAAACTATGTATGCTAACCTGTTCAATATGAGAGTTAATCATAAGGGAAGCCCATAATGGAGGATTATTAGGCCATTTTAGAGAAAGGAGAATGTATAAACTTTTGAAGTCCAAATTCTACTGGCCTAAAATGCTAAGGGATATCCATCGCACTTTAGAGAGATGCATGACTTGCAAAAAGGTTATGTGTCAAGCTATATGAGGAAAGGCTATGCCTCTACTTATTCTAACCATGCCTTGGGCTAATTTGAGTATAGATTTTGTTCTTGACCTATCTAATATAGTACATAAGAAGGATGTTGTGATGATAGTAGTCGATAGGTTCAACAAGATGACATATTTTGTGCCTTACTACAAAACTAACAATGCTTCAGCTATTTCTTATAAGACATTGTGAAGTTGCTTGAAGTTTCGTAAAGTATTGTGTTACAGTGAGACCTAAAGTTCTTGAGCAACTTTTGGAAGACCTTGTAGCACCAATTAAAGACCAAGCTACTATTCAATAATCATGCCATCCACAAATTGATGGTCAAATAAAGGTCGTCAATAGGACATTGGGATCTCTACTCCAAGCTACTGTTGGAAGAAATCAAGCCAATTGTAATACCTACTTACCTATTATGGAATTTTCTTACAATCAATTAGTTCATAGCATAATAGGTGATATGATAATAGGCAAGTATATCTATCGTTTTAGTAATAGAGTTAAAAAAACGGATGCCATCCCATAGAGACTATGATTACTAATATTAATCAATTCTCTATTATCTAACCAACAAAATTGAATTCAAGAAACCTAAAGGATTTAATTAAATTTGTAGCAATTAATAAATCTAATAGCTAATTAAGATTTAATTAAAGAAACTAAATAAGAAAGCAATCAAATCATAATTTGCTTCAAAATGATCTAACTAAAGATGATCTAACTAAATCATTAATTTTCTTAACTAGGGGAATTCTTTATTGAAGCTAATAAGTTTCTTAAATCTATTAACTATAATCTTTCGATCACCTATTAGAATATCTTCTCAATAGTATAACCTAAAACTATATTAAAGTAGAGCAAATTTTCTTAAATATAGTGTTCAAGATTTAGCATGATTTCGCAATTTATCTCTAAACTTATACTATTAAAATCTCTTCTCAGTAGCATAACCTAATATTGTGTTAAAGCATAGCGAATTCTCTTAAATATAATGTTAAAGATCCAGAAAGATTTTGCAATTAATCTCTAAACTTGTAAGAATCTCCATCAATTATGTCTAAATCTAATCATATAAGAAATTTCTCAATTCTTCTATACAGTATCAGATTTTAGACTAAAACCTATGGAAATATTAATCTAAAGCACTCAAGCACACATAATTAAACCAAGAAAACTAAAGGCATTCATTAGATCTAATAAAAACTAATGATGCATGGTAAATCTAGGTTTGATAAGACTTAGATACAATGGATCTACTTACTATTCATGATAAGCAGGAATCTTTAACAAGATTTAAAAGAAAAATAGAAGAATAAGCCATGAAAGCGATGAAAAGGTCTTGAGTCTTGAACTCTTGAAGCATCTTGCTCTCGTGAGTGTTTAGCCCTTGAAGTCTCTCAAAAGTCGTCTAAAAAGTTTCCTACAAAAATCCCTAAAGAAGCTTCATATAGGAGATATAGAACTAGGACTTCGTAGCCAATGACATAACCTAATGACACAATCGTATCACTTAGTCATGTTATTTAGATATACCATATCTTTGTGAAATCTTTTTAGATCTTCTTCAAATCTGGAAGTGACATGACTTGAGACTTGGTCATATCCTCCACTAATAACACCACATTTTTGCTCAAAATCTTCACTAGAAATGATGCAATCGTGTCATTTGATCGTATCATTCTTCAAAACTTCCTTATTTTAGCTTAGATTTGAGTGAAACTTGTTTTCATTTTCTCGTTTTATTCTGTAGACCATTCCAAAACCTAAAAAACAAGATTTTACTTGATTAAGTATTATTTTCTTAAAATAAACTCAAAATTTAAGAAAAAATAATAAAAATCACTCTATAAAATATAAGCAATTAGGAGCTTATCAATAGGCAAAGACCCAATGGAGGTTGTTTACAACTTCAACCTAGAGCTACCCCTAAATCAGACACCAACCTAAGAGCAAAACATGGTGATCCATAAGCTAAAGGCCAAGCTAAAACCTACTACAGATCTACCAAAGAGTCATCGAACAATTAACCTGAGTTGTTAAGAAACTAGTACAAGGAAACTAAGGACGAAGGGATAAGAAGCTGTTCTAACCATGGGACCTTGTGTAGCTATACCTTAGCAAGGAAAGATTTTCAAGCAAAAGAAAGAATAAGCTCTCACCATAAGCTGAAGGACCTTCTTGACTACTTCAAAAGATGAATGACAATGCCTATAAGCTTAGACATCCCAACAAAGAACTCTAAGAATTTGAGCCTAAATCTTAAACAACTTGAAGGAAATGATAGAAATCCTCCCTAAAGACCCCTTACTTACTCCTAAGTTAGAGGTCTAGCTAACATGATCTATAGGATTCTCATCCTTCAACCAAGTCTTAAGGAGGTTGACCAAATATGTTAAGCTAATCTAATTATCTATCCAAGCTGTAGCACAAAGAGTGCTAGGGTAGAAAAGGAACCAAGATGGATCGAACTATTTAACATTTCACCTAAAACATTACATGAGGTACCCCAGCTGAAACAAGATTCTCAACCTATCCTACTGACCTAATATAGGGACTACTCTACTCTCCCATCTAAGTATGCCAAAGTGATCGCTTCGAGCTATCCATGGAACCAAACTTTACTAACTACATGCTAAAAACTGTCATGCATTGAATCTTCTAACCTCTCTCCACAAGACATGTATCCTACTATCTACAAGTGTGCTACTTGACGCTGGATATTCCCCTTCCAGAATGATTACAAGATTGACCCTTTCCTTTCTACAACAATGTTGCACAAAGTGTTTACCCTTTTAGTAAATTACCATGTTGTATAGTAACCCTAATAGTGTAGGTATAAATACCATCTTTTGTAGGCTATTGTAATCAATTCATCTTCATCAATTAATGAAACATCTATTTACTCTCAACTTATGAGTATCTCTCTTTCGAAAACCTTAGCTCTTATCAAATCCTTAAGCAAGGTTTGTGGCAAGCACCCCATCAACTTGGATCGATACATCACATTTAGTGGGTTATAGGTCATGTTGTGCTTAAGTGGTGCGTCATATTTATTAGGTAGCTTATGATTTTTCTTCGATAATTTTGAAGGATCCACCCATGTTACAATATGACCTAATCATAGGCACAATTTACCTTATTTCACTTGTGTTGTTCGTGGAGTTTTTCATATCACCTCTATAAACACTTTGGTCCAAAAGTTTTTTAGACAAAGAAAAAGAAGAATCAAACATGTATGATTATTTTCAAGTCTTGAGTTCCCTTGCAGGTGATAAGTACTGGTAACAACCTATCATGCCCTCTGGGTTCAGGGATGCAATAATAAGATTGGAAAAATTAAAACTTAGAACCGTGAATTGTAGAAGAAGATTTGAATGTTGAAAATAGTAATAAAAAAAAAAAAAACTGAATATTGATGAAGAGTTGAAGATGAATATTGGAGAACTTCTTCTCCTCCTCCTCCTCCCCTACTTTCCATTTGACATATAGCTCTTTCTTGTATGGTTTTTAGTAAAGAATAATAGGGTCAAAATGCCACAATCTCAAGAATCGTGATTCATAAGTTAAAATGCCATCTATTAAGCTATTAAAATGCTATCTGTTAATCTCAAGACTATTAAAATTATTTTTAAACGTGGGTTTCCGTTTTATTGTCACTCATATATTGCTATATAAATGAGCATTTCACGCAATCAGCATTTTCCATTTCTTTCTTCATATGTGACCGTACCATATACGGAATGGGACACCATTTGGCAATAAGGAAAGCTTAATCTTATAATAAACTCAACGAGCACCGAGGTGATCAATCGATATGAACTATTTTACTTTCTTTATGATTGTTTGGATTACTGAGCATATTATGTAAAAAAGCTAATATGCGCATATCTGCATGTATATATAAAATTCTTCACGTTATAATTATCATTTTCACTTTATGATCTGATTTTATTAAATTTTAGATCGGAAGGAGAGGGACAGAGAGGAAAGGGGACTAGAGTAATAAGATCTTTCTATCTGTTCTCATTAAAAAAATATGGATAATAATGGCATCAAACTGATGTAAAATTTTTAATTGTAGGAATACTTGTTTGGAATCCAGAACATATAAAGATCTATGTGTGACCTTAATTGTTAAATAGATGATGAGGCTTCAAACACGCATCTGACTCAGGCTTCATAAAGACAGCATTTTTCTTGCTGGTACAAAATCATGTTCCAGATAGTGAGCATCCTTCTCACCCCTTGTTTGGCAATTTTCGCATCATGTCCTTTTTACAAAGCAAATTATCGTTAAGCAAGGTAATGTACGATGTTCAAATCTTTTGTTATAATAAAATATTGGTAATTGTCCCATAATTACAGTGATCTCAAGATGCTACAATTATTAACGGTTTTTAACGATAAGTATTAGAGCAGAAATATAATAGACGTTGACGATAAATGAAATAATTCTTATATTGGATTTGACCAAATCAGCAACATGGATTTTACTAGGTAATGTTAATGATATCTATTTGTGACATAATCCGATAATTTGACATGAATATAACCTATATAACAACCTAATATAAACAAGACTTGATAATCAATTTGTCGCTTTGAATCGACTACAGTAAACTATTAGATTGAGTTACGTTAAATTTCATACTTACCAAAAATATGACCTAGTAACATCATGGAGACAAATCATGAATTGAATGGACCATAGATTGTCGATAACAAAGCTAAATGATTTATTAGCATATGACATATCATATTTGAATTGAGGCAATATAATCTCTAACACGATGAAATGGACATAAACACAATCCTTGTTTGAGATTGTTACCCCCATATAATTTGAATGGTCAATGCTTGCGCACGTAAAAGTAGTGTACCAAAAATAGAGTTCACAGCACTATTTATCATCCTTCATATCGAGACAACGGTGTGAACGAACTTAAAATATTGTACACTTGTTTCTTCTCCCCTAGTTGTTAGTGAACCACCAAATGTCGTTCAGCTTTCTGTCTCGTAACATGTCTTTTTCCTTTTGCGCACAAGGAAAATGTTCCTGCTGATTCTGCTCAAACTACAGATTGGAATATACAATAATACTCCACGTGCATATTTTTAATGGAATTTCCTGTCATTTTTAATTGATATCTATTAATTTTGAATCATTGAATTAAATATATTTTTAATAATTCATATTTAATAGATATAAATTAAAAATATCATGAAAGATTATATTGAGACGGCTGAATCCCTCACTTCATATTAGTATTTAATTATGATTAAAAGGACACAAGGGATATCATCGTGGAATGTGTGAGTGTAACCTTTTTATGTTATGATGATTAATTCATTATTTTAGTCTATTAAATTATGTGTTTGCTTCATGACGTGTGAAAGCAAATAGATAGCTTTTCAAGTGGGAATATTATCCAACACATGGTTAGGTACAAGATTTGCCTAAACGTAATGCGGCACACAAATACATGCCATGAAAATGACGGATCTCGATTGATTCCGTACGATGGAGGTCTATATTCACGGGAAAGGATTTATTGGATAACACAAATGTGTCCAAGCATGATTGAGAGTTACATATTTTATATATATATATATATATGTTGTGAGTAATATTTATTAAATCTTTTTTTATAAATTTATGGGTTCTATAGAATTTTATTTTACTTCACATAGTGCTTTATTTAGCAAATAATTAAATCGAAATTAATCATCTTGCTACAGTTCTAATTAAGTGATTTCCAAGATATTAATAGTTTAGTATTATATTTAGATATTATATGTTTCTATATCATGTGAGATTAATGATATATTAGGTGACGGATAATTTAAATGGCGAGGAATCAAGGGTCTTTCATATGAAGAAATGAGATGTAATCATCCTTTACTTAATAATATCTTTATCCATAGGGGAAGAAGCAGCTTATTAGTATGATTTGCTGATTACACCAAAATTTCAAATGAAACTCTCTTTTATCTTTGCGGCATACATTGCATCGTAGGTACATTATGGAACACATGAAACAACATTCACTGGCCGACAGTGCCCGTAGATATTTGTCTTAAATGGATAATGAAATCCTCCTGCTCATGGGATTTCTTTTAACACGCCTGCTTTATAATCAACCCTATTAAAGTATGACTTACGGCGGATTTTTTTTAGAGTATATTTTTATATACACTTATCAATTTATTAAAATAATAGATGTACTTAATTACAGCTAAAATATTAATGATATTTGTTTATAAATTGTTTTAGATATGGTATAATTATTATCGTTTTCTACAAATTATTCATTTCATATGACTGCCAGTGACTTTTTGAAATTTATACTTAAGATGCAATGTCTAGAAAATATATAACTTTTAAAATAGAAAACCCAAAGTTATGTAATTTAATATTGAGTTATGTAAAGATCGTAACTTTTATTATTCTCAACACAAAAGACGTGTTATTTAACTTCATATTTGGGAAGAAACCGTTAATGACAAAAAGATATCAATAATAAAAAAAAGCTATCAGCGAATAGTTAAAAGTATTATAAAAATGTATCACTACTAAAGAGATATAAATAATAAAAGCTTCTTAAATAATGATAATAGATATTAATAGTGTACTCATTTATACATACCATGCTCTAACATGGTCTAAACGAATTATGTCAATGCCATTTAATATATCATCATTATCAGGCTAGTTGAAGACACATTAACAACTTTTGAATTTTGAATTTGATTAGATACAAAAATTTTAGACTAGTGGATCAGTAATCTAAAACATTTATTTATTTTAGGTTGATTTCTTGATCAATTATAATTTCCTTTTAAATTGCAAATATACACCTCTTTATATTTATTTTATGTGTACGTAAGCCCCAATTTTATTTTTAAAAAACAATGTGTTTTTAAATCCTATTTTATTATTTTGCCTTAAATAAAACTAAAAAGATTTTAAAAAATACCAAAATCATTTTTTATAGGACAAAATGTTCATTATGGAACCAATAAACTTTTCTTTTCTTTCTTTTTAGATTAGGAAGCCTTTCCAAATTAAAGAAGTTAAGTATAACTAAAGGAAATATAAGCGGTTGTATCTACAATTTACCCCTTCTATTTTCATTAAGTGGCGTACTTGTTGGATACATATAACATGAAAATCCAATCATTAGAATGAACATACATTCAGAAATTTTGAAGTCTAAATTGATTTTTTAAAAAAAAAAAAATTAAGTATAAATATGCTGGAACAAAACAAATGAAAGGTGTGGAATTCGTTTTACATTCTAATCAATACCAAGATAAATACATCCACTTCATACAACTTTCTTATATTGGCCAGACGGATTCCAATTGTTATCTGACGTCACCTAGCCTAGTGTATAACCCAAAGACGTATGAAATTGCTGTCATATTAAAATCCACTATATACTCAATCAACCAATTTTTTCTTTCTTTCGCAACTCTGTCTAGTGATTGTATTACATTATGTCACAGCAAGATAGATCAATCACGCTATTTAAAATATAATTCTAAAGAGAGAAAGTGAATGTAATTGAAAAAGGCTATACATCATTTGGAGGCAGGAGTACAAAAATTGCGTACATAAATAAAAAACTTAGAGATATTATTGGTCAAAAAGAGAAAATTACTTGTTTATAACCAAAATTATAAAAATTTGTCAAAATAAAAATCGTATGAAGGTAATTACCAAATTATCTACCCTATATTACATCTTTAAGGTGTAAAATAGGCAAATACAACACACTTACAACAAGAAGTGACACACTTGTGTTTATATTGTGTCCCATTAAGATGCGACACTAATATTATCATATTAGTACCGTATCTTGAAGATGTAATTTTATTATATTAGCACTTAATTTTTTTTTTTATAATAGTATCTTATCGAGATATTTTTCTAACTTTATTTATAAATCGTTCATAAAAAAATTTGTTTGAATCTTATTTCATAACTAGAATGTTGTTATATTATAATTTTTATACTTATAACAAACATATCATTTTTAACTTTATATATTTTACTTCTATTACTATATTTGTCATACTTTTTATTTATTAAATACTATATGTGATATTAAGCAAAAACATATACATATCATTAATAGTAACCAATAAAAATTAAAATTGTTTTCTAGTCATACACAAAACCATCCTATATCTATTTATGTTTTCTCTTATATATATATATATATATATATACTTTTTTTTTTTTTACTTCCTTCAGCTTGTGATGTATTTTTTGATTTTTGTAAATCCTTTGAAATGGACTCGATCTACAATATATAAATTAATAATTATCTATGTGACTACCTCTCCCATATTGAATGGTACTAGGTGTGTCAGTCTAATAGGGGTAAGTGAGGTGACGATGAATGATGATGATACAATCATCTCTGTTGTTAGCAATGCAAGTGGTGGTGCATTGTTTATAATTCGATCCATTAGAGCCTATGTAAGTGGATTTACTAATGAAGGATCAACCATCAGAGAATCGATAGCAAGAACATCAGTAATAGGTGGATCTGTAGCTCATGAATTGCCCGTAGGAGGATCAACAGTAGGAGCATCAATAACAAAAGTGTCAATAACAAGTAGATCTACAACATCGTCAATCCAAGCCTATATATCTACAATTTACTATAGGACTTATAGATCTATCTTATAATTGTAGCTGTTAATCTCAAACTCGACCTCATCCTCATCATCGTCCTCATCCTCTTTGTCTAGCTAGTTAGTTCTAGGGCTATTGCTCCTATTGAGTTGGATCACCCAACTCGATTCCTCCATATCACTCCAATGTGTATCTACCTACAGGAACTAAGGCGTAGATGTGTTGTATATTTGTGATCCCCTTTATCCGCGAAAATGAATCAGACTACATTTTTTATAATGTGATTATGTTAGTTTATAATAATAAAATATGGAATTTTAATTATATTTAATTATTCAAAGTAAAAAACTTACCAATACTACCAAAAGTGGTCCTAATCGACCGATGTATCTCTGTATCACTCTAGAGTACTAGTCAAAGTAATAGATAGAGACCATACTAGGTTGGCTATCATCATGTACAATCTAAACTAGTCTCTATCTCCTATCCCGCCACTAGGTAATATACCTTGCATTCTTTCTAGCATATTCTACTTCTTACTTCCTTCGCATATCCATCTTGTATATGTTGTTTAGATCTATGTTGCAATTTTCTAGGATCCACTATGCTCCACCAAACTATCTCATCACTCTATCTGACTGGTGCATCCTCACTATGTGGAAGCAAATCATAGGGATGCAGGCTAGCCATATATCTCTCCCCTCCCAGCATATCTTAAGTAATGTATCTAATATCTCTAGCGTATAAGCCATCCAACAAATCTATAAAAGATAAATTTATTTCAATATATAAGTTGTAGAAAAAACAATTTGAATAGTACAATTGATAATTAGTTTGTATCTATTCAGGAGTATGACAGTCTAAAGCTTTGAGATATTGAGATAATACATGAGTTTGAGTCTATCTAATATCAAACGTATTATCCTATTGGAATGCTAGTAGGCTGAGGCGAGTTGCACATCTGTGCATCCTCTATAACACCAAATGAGGAAATCTATCCCATACTTACACCTGAATTAGTATTGCTATACCATCCATCTTTATTGCCTCATCCTCTGTGACTCGGTATAAGTATCTATACAACTACATGACGCAAGATGATTCACAACTATGGCTACGTATAGCCTAAAAATCCTTTAATAACAATAAGAACATCAAGTACACATAGCTAGATGTTTTCTGAGAATAAAAGACCTCCAATCAAATGTAAAATATAGATCCTCGCATGGAGCTAGATTACCATGTCATCTGCATCTATTGATGGACGCATCAACAAAAGACTCCTAAGCCAAGACATCCTAACTCTTTGCCCAACTATCTGATCTTTGTCCTGTTTTGCTCCTAATAAACACTCACACAATCCTAAACAGTCATGTATTATGGTATCTATCATCGATTGCCCATTTATGGGTAAACCCGGCTATACTGCAACGTCTTGAAGTGTCAATCTGACCTCTCCATGAGTCATATGGAGCATATGAGTGTCCAGTCACCATCTCTCTACTAATGTTTTGATTAGTCCCCAATCCAACTATATGAATGGCAAGTGCACAACTCTATGGAATCCAGCTTACTATAATTATGTGTCTATCCTCTCGTAGTATACCTCTCTCATCTCTTGAGGATTCTTCAATGATGCCTCTTTTTAACGACATTTAACTATGTTATGTTCTTGCAAAATTCAATTATATTAGATTTTACCAAATTGTATAATTTAATTGAATAGACAATAATTTTATGCTTTATACCTTCCCTCTCCATAAAGCCTCAAATCTGTGTGTGTCCTTATCATATCAATACTGATCTATCTACTAATCTTGGATTCATCTGCATAACAAAAGGGTAAATATATGTTAGATTTTTTGTAATTTATGTCAAATGTATCAAATTAATTAAAGTAGAACATCATATATAATAATGCAACAAACATGTTATAAGTTGTATTAACCCTGTTCTGTGCATGTTCTTATATTGTGCCTTTGTTTTCTACACCTTCTACAACAATTTTTTGTTGGTTTCTCTTTCAAATCCATTTCATTGTGATATAGTGGGTGTATTTTTGGTACTCTTTTTGGATCTATCCATGTGCGCCAATCTCCTACAAGTTGGAAAGTAGTTTGGTAACAAGCCACTTGATTTACCATCCTTCAATCTTATATGTGAGATCCATTTTAAAATGAGCCATGGTTGCAAATGTATGTAAGCAGGGTATCTAGTATGTTTGCCACTTGTTATAGCTACATTTGTTGTTATTTATGTCAATTCTATAGTAATGACCACCTTTCCTTCCATATTTACTCATTTGTGCTCCTGTCTATACCTTAAATATTCCCATTCTAATGTTAAATGTTTTTACTTAGTGGTGAGTAGCTACCCCCCCTCCATCTTTCTATCTTTTTAAGAACCCATTTGGGATAAGATTTTCCCTTACATATAGCCTTAACTACCTTATCATGCCTTTCTTAGAAGTACCCTATAGAGTTGTAGAAGACCTTCGAAACTAATATCGATACTAGCAATAACCTTGCACCTTTTAATATTGCATTATAGCTCTCGTTGAGATTCATTGACATTTGACCAAACCTGAATCCCCCATCATATGATCGTATCCATAGCTCACTAAGGATGTCTATAAAACAATTTGAAGCAACTACATTCCTCTTTCTTATTTGCTCCATGTAGAATTCAAATTTACTTTCTTAATCCTAGAAAATTGCTACATTTACTAGCTTTTTCAGATAGTGGTTGTTGTACTTTATGTTGAAGCTATTAGCAACATGTCTTATACATACTATCCATTTTGCATAAGGTGGCTACCATCCAATTTTCTTATCTTTCATTGCTTTTGCTATACACTTATGTCAATCTAATATAATACATAGGGTGAGATCATCATCACACGATCCATGAGGCACTACTTCAACTTTTTCATGAACCATTTTCATCTTTTACCTGATTCCTGCCAAAGGGAGTATATGATTCGCACCATCTATGTTACACGTGATCAATAAGCTATGTAGTTATTTTCCATACAAAAATATGTCATCTATATTGATCACTAGCATGCTATGTTTAAAGGCTTTTATACTTAGACCACATGCCCAAAACAATCTTTCAAATACCACATCAATTTTCTTCTCAATTGATAAGAATTTCCATCTAACATGTGTTCCTAGATTGGTTCTTTGTATTGCATTCATTAGTTTTAGTAGTTCATCATATGATTCATTCTAATCTCTATACACTTTCTCAATTATTATTCTTTTTTCCCTCAAACTTTTCTCTTTTAAATCACATAATCATATATGTCTTCTATTTGCTATCTTAGTGTAGTGATCTTTACATCTAGATCATTCTTGATTTGGCCCAAAAAACACTAGCTTATGAACGTCTACTCAAGCTATGAATGATTATTTCTAAATGTTCTTCTAGTACAAGTGTGTGAACCTTTAGCAATTGTAATTACAAAGTTTGTATTCCTATACTTTTGGATCATATGAATTCGCCATCTACAATTACATGTATTCCTCTCTTTACAGACAATATTCCATACCTTCTTATCCGATTCAGTCACTAGGAAGTTGTAATGATTCTTTATGTACCTCATTTTCAACTGATAAATTAAGTCTAACTTATTCTTTAATCTCATCCTTTTCTTCAGCTTATTTCCTAATCATAGGTCTTCATCATGGAGGAAATCTTTCTCATACGATATGTAACAATCGTCCACATCCATACTACTAAGGAATGAAAAGTGATCCTAAAATTGTAATCTACCAGTCAGTTGTTCTGTTGGACTACTAGGCACTATTATCTATGCTTGGTATTTTGTGGCGAATCTAGACATTCATCTTCTTCTTCAAATGTGTCCATCTCAATATCCATCTCTTGATCATTATTTGAATCTGCTTCAAGTATCAATTCACCTTCTATATCACTATCTTCAAGTGCCTCCTCTATCTCCTTATCAAAACCGTTAATGATAGGTAAATTATCTTCACTCTACATGTAGAAATCACCAGTTGTTTCAATGTTTTCTGAAATATTCATGGTCCTTGTACTTGTGGTGGTTGAGGTGTATTCGTTTGAACCGTCATTGGTTGCTCCTGAAGCATGGCACCTTGATCTTTGACTTCAACGTAAAGGCATTGAAGGCATGTCATTCCAAATACCTTAGCAATATCTATAAGGGCCTCAACATGTTCATCATTGCTGATGTCTTCCAACAAGAATTCTTTCAATCCATTTCTATATACAAATGTCTTTCTATGATACATTTGTATATTTCTTATATTTGCATCCACTTACAACAACTCAGATATCTTAGATAAGAGCCTTAAGTAATCAACATCCACTTCTACTTTCATGTTCCTAAACCATCCCCTATGAGAATCTTGCCATTTGCAAAAACTAAGAGCTTGACATATTACCCCATTTTCACTATTGTTATTAAACCACCAATAGTTATGTTAGTTGTTTTAACAGAAAATAGCATAACAAAAGGTCTCATATTTTATAACAAGAGGCACATTGCAATGTTTGGTATACTACTTTCTTTGATTATGTTGATATAGCAACTATCACAACCAATATTATATTATTATGTTATAGTTGCTAACTTAACCAAACGTATAATATATTATATCTTCACATGTTATATTTTATCATTACAATGTTAGCATATGGTATAATATGTTGCATAATAACACTATTTAACATAACCGTAGTATTTTCAACAAATTACTAGTGATTGAGATATTACACTCAAAAATAAATTTGAGATTCCTAGCTTAAATGAGTTTAAATAGACTCTTACACTACTTTTTCCAATTTAATTCCATAAAAAGAAAAAAAAAACTATACTCAAAGGCCTTTGCTTATTGCCAAAGTTTTTCATGTTATAGTCATTAACAATTTCAATAACTGTTCATATGTGCCTTGTCTCTCATGTTATTACTATCCTTGTTATCTTTAATTATAGTTGCTTTCAAAAAGATGAGCATTGTTGTGACATTTCTCTAAACCTTGTCCAATAGTATCATGTTTGTAATTTCCTCTTCATGCATAACTAAGACTTGAGGGCTTTTCTCTTCTTTAGACCCTCTCTCTCTCTCTCTCTCTCTCTCTCTCTTTGCCTTTTAGGTAAGACATAAATGGATAAGATGTCTAACTCCTTTACACTTGACCAATTGACATAACAATAATTTAAGCCTAACACACTTAATGACCATTTGTACATATGCCTCTTTATAAGCATGCATATCTAATTTCTCAAAAGTTGTTGATTCATTCAAATGTAAATTTAAACAATTTAAGGAACAAACATCCTAAACTATATGAAGTGCTCAAATGAAAGTGTACTTAAATTAGCAAAAAATCCAACTCATCTTTAGTATTCCTGATCAAATTAACTCTACATGAAAGAAGCAAAACAAAAGCAGCATAATATTATTATCACAAGTATAGCAAAACTAGAGTAACATAGTCCATTTATTTAACAGGAGTAGCAAAATAAAGTTCTTGTTTCTACCTATTTATTTAACCAAGCACTTGTTCATGAATTACCTATTGTAGATGAAAAAGTGTAGGTTGAAGAAAAGTTGAAGAGATTGAGATGAGAGCTTGTAGAGTATAAGTATTATCTATTAAAGATCATTATACCTCGATGGTTCAATGAACTGCATTAAGCATAAATCAAATTAACTAAGTAACATGATAAGATCAATCCTATAGAGTATTTCTTGAAGAAATTTACCACAATAAGTATGCCTTTGTTCTCTAGCCTCCTTGTAAGATAAAGTGTAGTAACTGCCTTGATTTATTGATGTCATATAGCAAAATCCAATAATAAATATGTTAACAATGCCTAAACTTTAGGAAGAAATATTGCAATCTTTGATATTGTTATAATGTCAAAGATTCAATGATCTTTGATAAATACATCAAACAATATGTGTGTTTCATACATGCTGGGAATGGATTAATAAGGCAATAGCTACTTTATTGATATGGCTGTTAGTTAAGATGTACCACTCAAGGAAAAGCAACAAAAAAGATAGATTCAATAAGATAGCAATTTGCATTGCATCCAAATGGAGTATAATGGAGAATATTGTTTCAGCTCAATGTGATGTTCAAACTATACATATTATTTTGCTGGCAGTGAACATCACTATACTAAAGCTACAATCAATATTTTTCGCAAAGCCATGTAAGGTAAATCTTATCCTAATTTACCAATTGGTTTTACATACCTATGCTCGATGACTAATAAAATAGGCTTTTTACTTGGAAAAAGGATAATATTTGGTTACAAACAAATATTAATTAGTGTAAGTAAGCAATTCAATTGTTTGATGCAAATGAGTCCTTGTCCTTGCAAGTTGGATCCCTTAGAGCAATAAGTTGCACCTACTTTCTCATAAGATGCTTTGTGGTAAGTTTCTCTTAAGGATGTTTCTCTCTAATGATTCTAAAAAATGTAATAGCAAACACTAACTCATTCCTAACAACGTGATCAAACTAGTTTTTCTACCTTATTAATTTTCTATACCCACTCAAGTTATATTTCACCCATCAACAAAAGTGAGATAGCCTTAAGAAGTGTGTAAAGCGAAAGTGACAGGCTATTACATTTATTGGTAGTTCTCATAGATTAATGGGTCTAAATCATGAACATAAATAAAATTCATAAGAAATACATTACAAGTCCATGTAAAGATAAAAATTTAAGAGGATATATCATAAACAATTGGAGGCTTAGAACCCTCATTCAATCTTGAGTTTCAAGGTTCCTAACCCATGACTTGATATTAGTGTCTTCTGCCTACATTCCAACTTACTCTTTTGTCTGAAAAGTTATAACATATGCAATTTTACTTGTGAAATGCAGGTACTTCTCTCTACTTTTGATAAGCATCTCTCTATGTTCTGGATTGTCCAATATTCAACATGATCTACTACATGATACTATCCAACTTATTATCTAAAACTCAATTTGTCATTTCACATACACTAATTAGTATATGTAGCCTTAATCAACAGTAAAGCAACTCTTTACCCTTGAGAAAGAAGATTTTGTCCCTGCATTTTAGAGCAATAGCATAAACCTACCCTCTCCCCCTCTTACCCACTTCTCAAGGAAAATAAGACCCCACCTACCCACAACTTATCTATCTTCATATCACAACACTTGCAAGTCTAAACTTGCAAAATACTAGCCACAATGCTATACACCTACATGAGGAGTTTTAGTGACTGTTATTCATGTTTAACTATAAAGTTGCTGCTACCTAACTGATAGAAACCAAAAAGGTAGTCAGATAAAGAACATAAAATGTAAGCCTTACCGGTTTCCTAGTATTTTATTAAGTTATTATTTTTGTCCAAATCAAAGCATTGCCAAATACTTGCTGATTTATCCAAAAAACAAAGCATTGCCCAAAACATGACATGCATATGACAGGTTTAAAAAGGCATATTTGATTAATTAAGCTTTTAACTCCATGTTCAAATATATAGTTCGTTCACAAATTATGACTAGAGAATGTTAGGGAACTAAGATACAAAGAAAATAAAACTCAAAGAAACATGGATAAGGACAATTGGTCTATCATAGCGGTGTTTTTATTTCCATTGTATAAAATCAAATCATCAATTGTATGATACACCAACTTACTAGCCCAACAAAATTTAAAGAGAAAGCAAAGTATCAACTAGGTTTCAAACCTTAACTAGATGTTTTCACAACTTCGAATGTAACAGCTCCACTTGAATGGACAATGAGAAGCTCATTAAATGTAGAAGGATCCTCTTTGTGGCAATTCAACAAACACATTGTGATCTCAAGTGAATTTTGTAAAATTATAAAGAAAATTTGAAACAATTATCGAGTAATACTACCAAAAGTTCAATCTACTTGTAGGACACTCGATTTTGAACTAGAAATTGGAATTTGTTCATGTGGCAGTTTAGGTGAATTTAGGGATTAAAGAGTGTTTTTGAGTTTTGATCAAGGATGATGAAAAGAGAGGAGTGATATGACTAAAGGAGGGAAAGTTTTGTTTTAGTGTAAGTCCTATTTATATCGCACTTTCTAAATACGATATAGCAATACACCACATTTCATTTAAGCTATATCGCATTTAGTAAGTGTGATAAAACATTTATTATATATAATGCCCTGAACTATATTACATTTAAAGGCTGGTAGGAAGGTTAAGCTTATATCACATTTGGTACATGCGAGATATGTCTTAACTGGCTATATCACATTTGGTAAATACAGTATAACCCTTATATTGTATCGCATTTACCAAATGTGATATAAGGGTTAGGATATCACATTTGGTAAATGTGATATAAAAGATGCAATAAATATTATGGCCAATATTGGTTTTGGTTGTGTGTGTATATGTGTTTAGAGGGGGGGGAGGGGGTGGTGGATGGGGGGTTTGTGATGAGAATCAGGCTACCAAACCTTTAACCCACAACCGAGCCCAAAGACTAGAGGGACTAGCATGATGAATCCTTCTATTCCAGCCGAACACTATCGAGGCCAAGTACTTCCTTGTCGAGTTATCCTTTATGTCAGGCCATATGACTGCCCATCTTTCTGTAATATGCCGAATTGAATAGTATTCACTCGCACCTGAGTCAACCAATCACTCGACATCTTCCTTGTTGAGAAGCTAAGAAAAAGAGAGTCTGAACTGACTAACCCATCCTACTCAAACAAGCCAGATGTCCGTACTTTTTGTCTACATGTTCTAACAAGTTCACTAGTATAACATCACCACTCGTACAGTATCATGTATAAAATCCGTTGCACCAATGATTGTTTTTCTTGTATACCCATTTTTACATCTTTTGTATCTTATATATTACTTCCTTAAAAAATGCCCTTTTATCTTTTTCCTTTTAAGCAAGTTACCCTAACTTATGGGTATAAATACCCCCGTAGTTGTAGATATAAAGACAGATTATCTCTAACACACTTTTGAGAAATTTCTTCCTTGCGTAAACACCCTGTTTACTCTCAGCATCACTCTTATCCTAACCCTTGAGCAAGGCTAGATAGCGAGTAGCCTCACCTGACCAATTCGTACGTCATATCAAATTGTGCTGTAAGTCCTCGAAAGTTTCATCAGTGCATTATATCCTCTGAAGCTGTTCATGGGTTTTTGCTTAACTTTCATTTGTTATTCATTCCTTTTCGTACTCTCTTCCATTAGCTCTTTCGAGCTTTCTGTAAGCTTAAACCCATCCAGCGATTGACCTTATCTATTCTTAGTCACAATTCGCATCATCTTAGTATTAGAGAGGAGGTTTTTGTTCAAATTGACATATTTTTTCAAAGTTCTATTATACTTTATTTTGCGTATGTAAAACAAAGCAAGTTACTATGTCCATTTGAGTACTATGTTATTAACTGTTAATTTCTTGAAGTATTTGTTGAAGCTTTGAATTTGTGAGAAAAAATGACTAACTCGAGTATAAATGTTAGTACTAGCAATGACAATGGAGTTGTCCACCATGGACGACCATCTCAAGGAACTCTTAGAAACATTGATGAGAGATTTGATGAGATAGCTAATCTCTTAGTAGATTTAACCCGAGCTGTACATACGTTGTCTTGTCGACCGACTAAGGCCTCATAAAACACTCCATAAGTCACTCGACCTATTAGAGGTTAGAACCTAACTTGACCCGTTTGAGGTGGAGGAGTAGGCAAGCGAGTGAGGAGAAGGATTGATTTGGCAAGCATAGGAGACGGGGAAGAAGAGAAGTATTTTGAAGAAGAATGTATATAGGTCCTTAGAGCATCTGACCATATGAAGCTTTGAATTCCAAGTTTCAATGGATTTGGGAATATAATGAATACTTGGATTGGGAAAAGAAGGTAGAGCATGTGTTTAATTGCTATCAGTATAAGGATTATGGGAAGGAGAGAACTACAACTATTAGGTTCTCTAGATATGCTGCAATGTGGTGGAAGAATTTTCAGGCCATGAGGAGACGAGAGAGCTATCGAGAGATTAATACTTGGCCTAAGATGAAGAGAATACTCAGAAAAAAATTCATGCCAGAAACCTATCTTCAAGATACTTTCACTTATCTTCAAGAGCTAAGACAAAGAGGTCCAACAGTTGGCAAGTATGTTCAAGAACTTTAAATGCTTATGATACATTGCGAAATGGAGGAGCCACCAGCTCAAACAGTCTCAAGATTCATTACTGGGTTGAAAGGAGACATTCGAGCCATTGTGGAGCTCCAATGATTTGACATAATGGAAGAAGCTATTAAGATTGCCCAATGAGTAGAGAGGCAAAGGAGGAGCCAACTAATAACCAAGTTACTAACTAGCTGACCTGGATAGACAAGTCATCGAGCTTAGTTGAGTATAGAGCCAAATAAAAAGATTGATGTCTGAGCCAAACAGAAGTGCTGACCTGATGGTGAAGTGCTAACCCGAACTTATGAGAAAGGGCAAAGGTCTGGCAGGATGATGAGTCATATCATGTGCTTTAAGTGTCAAGGGTTTGGACATATGGCTACTTAGTACTCGAACCGTAGGATACTGAACATTAAGGAAGACCTCCTGAAGTTAGAAGTAGATAATATAGATGAAGAACCCAAGGAGGAGGAGGTCCCTACGAAAAAGAAAGTACCAAAAAAGAGCTGATTAAGGAAGATGTGCTTGCTAAGGACTTGGACAAGCTACTCATGGTTATTCGATGTGCTATGAACGTGGAACCCTTACTAGAGGAGGAGAAGAGAGAGAATTTGTTCGATACCACCTATAAGGTAAATAATCAAGTATGCGCCCTCATCATGAATAGTGGAAACTACACCAATGTAGTATCAATCAATCTTATGTCAAAACTGAAGTTACCAACTGTTGCGCATCTAAAGCCGTACAAATTTCATTGGCTGAGTGAGAAAAGAGCATTACATGTCACTTAGCAAATACTATTGCTAATCACTATAGGGAATTACTCTGATCAGATTCTCTACGACGTGCTGCCTATGCGCGCTTCCTTCATGTTGTTGGGTAGGCCGTAGTTGTTTGATAGGAGAGTTATACATAACAGCTATGGGATCACGTATAATGTTCAAGAAGGATGATTGGAAAATCATACTGAATCCAATGTCACCGAGAGAAGTTAATAAGTTATAGACAAAACTTACTTACGGATCGAAGAAGGCTCTAGTGATGAGTAAAGCCGAGCTCCGAAAGGCCATCAATGCTAATGAGCCAACCCTCTTGTTGGTTAGGTGACTATTAGAAATGAAGGAGCAAAGTGAGCTACCCTAAGAAATCAAAGAGTTGCTAGATGAATATGCTGACCTATTCCCAGAACAATTACCTGAAGGGTTGCCCCCGACTCAAGGCATAGAGCACTACATTGACTTAGTACCCGACACTGCACAACCGAATAAGCCAACTTGTCGAATGAATCCTAAACAAGCTTCTGAGCTTCAATGTCAAGTCAATGAGTTGCTGGAGAAAGGGCTATGTAAGAGAAAGTCTCAGCCCTTGTGCTATGCTTATGCTTCTAGTGCTAAAGAAGGATGGAACCCGGCGAATATGTATAGACAGCCGAGTCGTGAACAAGATCACAATCAAGTATAGGTATCTGATCCCAAGGCTAAAAGACATGTTAGATGAACTAAGTGGAGCCAAGATTTTCAATAAGATTGATCTTCAATCTGGCTACCATCAAATCCACATGAGGCCAGGGGACGAGTAGAAGACTATGTTTAAGACTCGTCATGGACTTTACAAATGGATGATCATGCCTTTCAACTTATCGAATGCCTTGAGCACTTTCATGAGACTAATGAATCACGTGCTAAGAAATCTCATAGGAAAGTGTGTCATTATGTACTTTAACGATATCCTGGTCTGTAGTGCCAACATGCCAAGTCACTATGAACATCTCAAAGCAGTCTTGGATATCCTCCATACCGAGAGACTATTCGGCAATCTAAAGAAGTGTTACTTTTGTCAGGAGGAAGTGGTATTCTTAAGCTATGTAGTCAGTGGAGGAGGCTTGCGAGTAGATGATGAGAAGATCTGAGCAATTGTCAAGTGATCGACTCTTACTACTTATGCCGATGTGAGAAGTTTCTACGGACTGGCTTCGTTTTACAGAAGGTTCATCAAGAATTTTAACACCCTCGCCGTACCACTTACCAAGTTAACAAAGAAGAACACCGACTTCCAATAGGGAGAAAAGGAGGAGAGGGGTTTTGTCAAGATAAAAGAAAGATTAACCTCCACCCCAGTGTTAGTATTACCTAACTTTAACAAAATTTTTGAGCTAAAATGCAACGCGTCATGCATTAGAATACGTATTATCCTAATGCAAGAAGGCCGACTAATTGCCTTCCACAATGAGAAGCCTTGAGGACCTTAATTGAATTACTCTGTATATCACAAAGAACTTTTGGCATTCCAGCACTATTTAGTACAAGTATAATAGCACTATTTACTGCCGAAAGAATTTGTTATATATACTGACTATGAATCGTTGAGGTGCCTTCAAAATTAAACCAAGTTGTTGAAACGGCAGGCACGATGGGTTGAATTCCTTGAAGGATTCACTTTTGTAATAAAATACAAGTAAGGAAAGAGCAACGTAGTTGTAGATGCTTTTTCGAGAAGGCATGCGCTTTTATTTGAATTGTAGACCCAGCTGTTTGCGTTCGCAAATATCAAAAAATAGTACTTTGAGGATCCACACTTTAGACCCATAATTTCATGATGCATTGATGGGAGGACAGTAGACGAGTATCATGTGGAGGATGGTTACTTGTTCCAAGGTGGAAAATTATGCGTGCCGATTTGTTCACTAAGGGAGCTACTGATCATGGAAACCCACAATGGAGGACTCTTCGGACAATTTAGAGAAAGGAAGACCTGTGAACTATTGAATGGCCGAGAATGAGGAGAGATGTACATCAAGTTGTTGAAAGTTATACTGTATACCGGAAGACCAAGTGTCGAGCCAAGTAAGGGAGAGCAATGCCCCTACCTATTCCAACAAGGCTATGGATTGAATTGAGCATAGACTTTAATCTCAGATTGCTGGGAACTGCCCGAAGCAGAGATTTTGTAATGATCATTGTAGATAGGTTCAGCAAGATGGCATACTTCATACCCTGCACCAAGACTAACAACGATTCAGCTATTGCTTCTCTTTTCTTATAGAAGATTGTGCGAATACACAGTGTGCCGAGAAGTGTAATCTTTGACAAAGACCCAAACTTCTTAAGCCATTTCTAAAGAACCTTATGGCATCAATTGGAGACCAATTTACTCTTCAGTATCTCATGTCACTCCCAAACTAATAGCCAAACAAAGGTAGTTAATCGCACTTTAGAATCACTGCTCCGAGTTGCAATAGGCAAGAACTTGGCTAATTAGGATGTTTGCTTGTCAGTAGTCGAGTTCGCCTACAATTAAACAATACATAACACCACTAAGCAGACTCCTTTCGAAGTTGTCTATGGATTCAATCCTGAGTTGCCCCTCGACCACACCCCTATACCAATACCCACGCAAGAAGATCCTAACACATCGGCCAAAGCACAATCCCTTCAGCACATATACAACAAGGACACTCAGCATATCGACCAAGCTGCTAAAAGAATGCAAGAAACGACCAAGGATAGGACAGCTAAACAATTTCAACTAGGAGACTTTGTGTGACTACACCTCAGTAAGAAATGATTCCCAAACAAGAGGATGAACAAATTATTTATAAAAGTGGAAGGACCTTTCAAAATCAACTAGAAGATCAACAATAATGTCTATAGATTAGAATTGCCTGAGGGTTATGGGGTTTCTGATGCCTTCAACATTTTCAACCTTAGTCCATATCACCCTGATGAAGAACTGAGCGAAGACCATTTGGATTTGATGCCAAATCTAAAACAACTCGAAGAGAATGATGGAAATCAGGCTACCGAACCTCTGACCCATAGCCGAGCTTAAGGACTAGAGAAACTGGCATGACAAATCCTTCTATTCCAATCGAGCCCTGCCGAGGCCGAGCAATTCCTTGCCAAGTCATCCTTCATGTTGAGCTATATGACTACTCATCTTTCTATAGTATGCCAAATTGAAGAGTACTCACTCACGCCTGAGCCGACCAATCACTTAACATCTTCCTTGCCAAGAAGGCAAGAAAGATAAAGTTTGGACTGACTAAGCCATCCCTGCTCAGACAAGCTAGCTATCTATACTTTTTGTCAACATCTTCTAATAAGCTCGCCAATATAGCATCACCACGTATATAGTATCATATATAGAATCCATTGCACCAATGATTATTTTTCTTATATACCCATTTTTACCCCTTTTGCATCTTGTACATTACTTCCTTAGGAAATGCCCTTTTATCTTTTTCTTTTTAGGTAAGTTACCCTAACTTAAGGGTATAAATACCTTTGTACTTATAGCTGTAAAGACAAATTATCTCTAATACACTTTTGAGAATTTTCTTCTTTACGTAAACACCCTGTTTACTCTTGGCATAACTCTTATCCTAACCCTTGAGCAAGGCTAGGTGGCAAGTAACCTTACCGAACTAATTCGTATATCATATCGAATTGTGCTATGAGTCCTTGGAAGTTTCATTGGTGTGTCACATCTTCTGGAGTAATTTGTGAGTTTTTACTTAACTTTCATTCATCATTCATTCCTTTTTGCACTCTCTTCCATTAGTTCTTTCAAGCTTTCTACAAGCTTGAACCGATCCAGCAACTAATTTTGTCTGTTCTCAGTCACAGTTCACATCAATTTAGGTGGTGTGGGCATTTCTAAAATGCGATATACTTAAGTAAGCTTTTGTCACATCTTTCAAATGCGATATAGCTTGGGTATTACTTTCGCTATATTGCATTTTAGAGATGTGTGAAACTTATTTTTACTATTATCGCATTTGTTAAATGCGATATGTTTGGGGTAAAAGGGGTAGGGGGGGTGGGGTTGGGAGAGAGGGGGGAGGTTTGTAATATTTTTCATACAATTCATATTTATGTAATTTTTTTTATTGTTTATAGACATGTATTTCACCCTTCAAAAAAATAAAAAAAGGAAAAACTTGAGATAGAGGAAAATCTATTAAAAATGATATGAATCTTTTAAAACATAGTGCCAAAAATTGAGAATAGAAAACCAAAGTAATCTCTCTCAGATAGCATAAACAATCTCTACAATTTCTCTCTCTCTAATAGAGTAGGTTCCATTTATAACTAATGTCTAAGTCCAAGAACTGCTTTTCTATTTTTTTTTTTCCTTTAATTTCAATGAGAATATAGGTATTTTAGAAAATTTTTTTCTAAGAGTTGATACTGAGTAAAGGAGGAAAAAAGATAGGTTAAAACCGAATACGTAGGTAGAATTTAACCTAACTGTTGCTAAATTTCAAAATCCAAAAAATCTGTAGTCAAGAACTACAATTTCAAAGCTTTAAGAAAAAACTATCTAAATATTAAACTTTGAGTTTCTTGATAATTAGGCTTTCCTTATAATATGAGTCATTATTATTTATTATTCTTATTAGTTATTTATTGTTTTTATTAGATATTTAGTATTTTTTTTTAAATATTTTATAGGAAAATATTCTATTAACTACTAGATCGCTATTTAAGGATGCTTATGTAACTACAAGTTAGGATTATGAACTATTATACATTTTTTCAAAAAGTATCCAAGTTTGAAAAGTAATGTTTTTTTTATTATTATTATCAATTTTTTAGAACTTTTCACTATTGAAAAACTCTTACTATCAATTTTTGGTAAATTTTGAAAATTTTCTTATATTTTTTTAAATCAACCCAACAAGAAGAGGAATAGTTTAGCAGTGCCATGCTTGGTAATTAGTGGAGTTAAGTTTCAATCTGAGTTGAGTAGATAGATTATGGATCACTAATTGCTTTGAAGAGGAATCAAGCTTAGCCAAAATAAAAGAGGCAACCATAATTAAATTGATGAATAGGAATCAAGACCTCATGGAGAATATGAAGCTCTAATACCATATAAAACACTATAGAAATTAATTCAAGTAAAGGACAAGTTTTATCGATATATCCATTACATAAAGCTTGTTGTGCATGTATACATAGAGTGTGATACAACAAAATAGGGATTCCATGATATACAGGATTTGAAATATCTTTTGAATATATGAATTGGCACACCAAGATATGGATTCCAAGATATGTTCGATTTAAGAATGTTTGAATTGATGCACCAAGATATGGATTTCAAGATATGTAAGATTTGTGAATATCTTGAATTCAAATGAGTTTTGACTTCATCTATCTTACAATAAGTTTAGGAAAAAAAAGGTTTTATTTTAGAAAAGTGGTATTACTAGCTTCTACAAAAGATTGCTTCCAATAAATACTAAATCATTTTTTTTTTTTTGAAAAATAAACAATAACTTATTTTTCAGACACTTTTAAAATAACATTAGAAGGGAAAATCTTTTACATATCAAAAGTTTTCCAAACATACTCTCCTTTAGCTATTGAACAATTAAAATTAGATTTACTAGGCATTTGTGGAGAATCAATTTTTTTTGTTAAAATGGGTGTATAATGTCATGCCCTATGTGAAACTACAACTATTTCACCATGTAAAGTATCCTAACATAGAAACTAATATCAAAATTGCTATTATAGGCATAGTCCACATAAGGTGTACTCTATTCAACTACTTTAAAACATCCAATTCAATACCTACGTGATGTAAAACCTATGATATAATCTTTCAAAATGGTTTTTCACAAAGTTGAACTTAAAGCTCAAGTTAAACGTATGATAGTATGAAAACTATTGAAATAAAAGATGTCTCTCCTAAGCTCCTCATTAAGAACTAAAAACCTTAGGGTATCTTTTTTTAAAGATAGTAATGGAGATCTTCTTCACAACCAAAAAAAAAAAAAAAAAAACAACTAGCTTTCTTAGATAATGATAATGAGAACTCTCTAGTGGTCTAAGTTCAAGTTGCTAAAATAGAAAGAATAGTAGTAAACCATAACCTTAGATGGCTATTCTTTAGGGATATAGTCATGTTTTCCTAAAGTTTATGAAAGGTTTTTCTTTCAAGAGACAACTGAGGAAGAGGGAACAAAAGATGATAGTGATCACTCATAAGAAGAGGAGGAATTATTGAATCAAAAAGTGGATAAAGGAGTATGTGTTGAACCTATGGTACATTACGTGATTTTGATAAGAACAAAACCAGAGTACACATTTAAACATGTTATAATGAGCTTGTATTGAGTTAATTCAAAATAAGTTTCATTTTGCTATATCATTCAATCATATCAATTAACTCCTCAATATATCTCTAATACTAGTCTTAAAAGTGAAATAAATTTATTTGACGATGAATTGTATAGTAGTGTTTGTGTTTTACTTATTTAAAGCTTGAAAACAAGTGAAAACATTAATGATTGCACTATCGTCTTGATGATAATAGAACAACACCAACTTAACGGCTTAGAGCTTTAAATTGAAAGAAGAAATTGATTCTGTTTATGGAAGCTATCATAACAGTTCACTTGCTAGTATTCATGTTGGTAGAAGAATTTGAATCCATCATGATGGTAGGTACTAGAGCAATCATGATGGTAGGCCCATTTCCACTAGTTGTTAGAGCATTAAATGCATAGAAAGGGGAAGAATTTATGAAGATAGTATAAATACTCAACAACCCAACCAATGATACCTAGGATCTAATATTCTCCTGCAATTAAAAAGGCATTCTCTTATATTCATTAGCATTATTATTAATAATTTGTCTTTTGTACTTTTTATTGTAATCAATTAAGAAACATTGAATGTGTAGTGCTTACAAGTTCATACTTTATAATACTTAGAGAGTGAAAGTACTACGCTTATATGGCTATTATGTATATTAGTGATTGAAGTGACTTGTGTATCTCTTAGAGTATTAATTGTATGATTAATAAAGTATTGTTAAGTTCTCAGTTAAAGGCAATTATAGGTCTATGGAAAATAAAGAGTGGTCTGAACTTCACTTCATATCTAGGCTTGACTTCTCTATCCCTTTCTCATTATTTTTTGCATTTATTATTGATTACTACATCTTGCTCTTATTCATCAAGCTTTAGATTACATTTTGATCTAAAAATTAAAAAGAAAATGAAAATTGTCATAATACTTAACCTACAACAACAACCTCTACCCTACCAATACCCACCCCTACCCCCTCCTCACCACCACGCCACCC